>JAHTLZ010000280.1:620359-646650 GCA_023846285.1 Phrynocephalus versicolor | reverse complement strand
GGGGGGGGGAGGCAGAAGGAGACATATATTTGCATAAAGCACCCAAAGGGCAGAAGAAAATTACCACACTAAAATGATGGGGGTGCGGGTGGGGGATGGAACAGTAAAATATTTTGGTTCTGAGTCGTTCCCTAGAAGTAACAGTTGCAAGAAATATTATTCTCTTTGAACAGACATGCTAGAATCATCATAGGTTGTGGTCATTCTCATCTTTTCCCTATTCAACTGGATAGAAGCTACGGTAGAGGCAAGGAGACTTAGGCCTTGGGTCCAGCCTACTGGCCTTCTTTTTCTAACCTTAGAGATGTGCCATTCAGGTTTTTGGGACTCTAGCCCACAAACTGTACCTCCTGACGGCCATAATCACTCTTACATTTCACTCACCTGAAGCACGGCATACTTTGAAAGCTCCAAGGCTAAGCCCCAGCCTAGCTTCCGGTTAAAAAGGGAATATGCTCGAGGGCTACTTGGGAGTCCAACACTTCCAAAAAGGGACCGTCTTGCTGTCCATTAGGATCTATAAAGGGGTTATGGAAGAGAGAGACTCCCTTCCCTATAACATGATCATCTGAGAGTTTTCAGGTGTTTATTATCACACCCACCATCCACCCAGTTCCATTCAGAAAAAAAGAAATGCCTTTGCTGAAATTGTCACTATCTGATAGTAACACCTTTAAACTACACACCTGCTAGCCCCCCCTCCACTTCAGCTTGGGTCCTGCCCACCTCTGTGGTATAGCCCCCCAACCCATCCATGAGTTCTTGACCCTCGGGCAGAAAGAGGTTTCCTATCTTTGATTCACAGCCGTGTCTGCCTACTTGGCATTCTGGAGAGCAGACTCTATTAATAAACAGAAAAGCTAATCAAACTGGAGCATCTTGAAATGTGATTTAATTTTCTGGGTTCCAGCCTATGAATATTAACCGCCTGCAAATTAAATTATCCAGTAACAAATTGCATCAGGCCGAGCCACGGTGTCAACGGAGGGTGCCTTTACTGTTACTCTTCCGAGCAATAATCTGTAGCAAGAATTTGGGGAAGGGTCATTTGGCTTGTTTTCAAATGAGCAGAGTCATCCTGGGAGTCAAAACGAAAGGAGAACCAGGCCATGCTTTTGTCAGTATTTTATTTTTCTTCCACTACAAATGGCTGCCCTTCGACATGACTGCCAAGACCTTATGATGCTTAGAACTTGGGAAAGCAGCTTTTCCCGTTTGTTGTATTTGGTGGAATCCACCTCTTGACTTCAGCCTCATAAATACAGATGATAAGGCACTCCTGGCACATCGATCTTGTGACTGTGCTACAGAAAACACATTAATCTGATTCCCACCCACCCCAAATTATACAGATGATATCTTCCTAAAATGCTCTTCGAAGCCACTCCCTGGCAATTGGAACTGGAAATTCATGAGGACTGTTGACTGAACACCCACTGAATAAACACTAGATGGTCAAAGTCCTGTTGTGTAGTGTTAATAGGTCACACTCAAGTACCAAATATACTCGCATAACAGGCGAGTTTTTCAGTCCTTATTTTTGGCTAATAAAAGGCCCTCAACTTTTATTCGGGTGAAGGAGAAGTGGCAGGGTTTTTTAAACTCTTTTTTTCTCTCCCAAAGCAAGTGCCGATGTCCGCCATTGGCGCTTGCCTTGGGAGAGAAAAACAGTTTTAAAAACCTGCCACTTCTCCCCCCATCAGACATGTAGAGGGAGAAGTGGTGGGTTTTTAAAGCTTAGAAGCCCCCTCTGCGGAGGTTCATTGGCGGCGGGGGCGGTGGGCATCGGGAGGCCTTCTCCACAGCCTTGGAAGGTCCTTCCATTGCTTCCCGAGCACTGGCTCAAGCGATGCCAGGTCCACTGAAAGCTGCCTCAGTGGTGAGGTCAGGCGAGGAATATAAGCTGACCTGAATATAACCCCTCAACTTATATTGCAGTCAATAAGTTTTACCAGTTTTTTGTGGTTAAAAAGAAACACTCTCGACGTATATTCAGGTCGACTTATACTCGAGCATGTTGTATACGGTAAGCCAATTGAAACAATGAGGATTTGGTGAGTTAACTCCTCTTTATGGTCCATTGAGTGAAATTTGGAGTACGGTACTCCAATATGAGCCACCTAGATGCCCTAAGCACATCCAATCTCGCCTGATTTTGGAAGCTAAGCAGGGTCAGCCCTGGTTAGTACTTGGATGGGAGACCACCAGGGAATACCAGATGCTGTAGGCACCTGGAGTAGGAACTGGAAAGCCACTCCAGTATTCCTGGCAAGAAAATTCCATGGACATGGGGTCACAAAGAGTCAGTCATGACTGTAACAACACAACACACACTCCAAATATAAGTGCATTTTTCAAAGTAAACTATGGCTAGGGCAGGTGGATTTTGATCAATGGAACTTTTGAAGGACATCACTGGGCATAGTCTAGTGCAATTTGGTACCCAAAGCAACCGGAATCCAAGTTTTGACTGAAGACGGGGGGAAACGTCACAGAGAATTAGGAGAAGGTCATGCGGTTCAGAATTAAACAAATGTGGTGTTTTAAACTCAAGCCTCATCCCCCTCTGTGCTGTGGAATGCAAAGGAGCGAGGTTGAGGCAAGTGCTGATATGTCTTTCTTGGAAGGCCTGCTAAGTGATAAAGTGATAAAGAAGTAAAAACCAAAGAGAAAATGTGTGGTCCTAAGCTTGTGCTTCCTTTCTTCCTTTAGGGAAAGGCAAGTGAAAATAGAACAGAACGGAATCATTTCAGCACTCACCTCAAACCCCCTCCTTCGCATTCCCCAGCAAAGAGAGGCTTGAGTTTAAAACACCACATTTTTTCTCTTCTTCTTTTTCCATGGGAGACCTAATTTGGAGATTAATAACTGAACCCTCTGAACCCCAAATCTGTCCAAATTTGGAGGGCTTATAGGGAAGCGTCCAAGGAAACTACCCAACAAATTTGGTGCCTCTAGGACAGGCATGTCCAAACTTCGGCCCTCCTGATGTTTTGGACCACAACTCCCAGAATTCTAAGCTTCAACTGCCAATGACAAAGGTCTGTGGGAGTTGCGGTCCAAAACATCTGGAGGGCCAAAGTTTGGACATGCCTGCCGCAAAGTACTGCCCATAACAGCCAATCATCTCAGGCAGGACATTTGAAGGGGCTGTCGCTGAAGGAGGCCCGTAAATCTTTGATGAGAAATCGGGCTTTCTCAGTGGTGGCCCCTCCGCTCTGGAACCAGCTTCCTCCTGAGATCTGTCTGGCACCTTCCCTCACAGTCTTTAAGAAGAATCTAAAGACGTGGCTATTTAAAAAGTCTTTCCCCAGATAGTAATCTGTTCTAATAATTGTTATTATATATTTATTTGCTTTTATCTGTAGTCCATCTTGCTCCTGTTTTATGCTGTTGTTATATATTATATACATATTATTTACTAGTTATAGTGTTTTTATTTATATACTTGTGCTTATTTGTTATATTGTATTTTACTGCTTATAGTTTGATTTTTGTTCAGCTTGTAAACCGCCCAGAGTAGCCATGTAGCTAGATGGAGCGGTATATAAATTTAATAAATAAATAAATAAATAAATAAATAAATAAATAAATAAAATGATAAATTGTTTCATTTGTACAGCTAAAAATGGCAGTTTGTTTCATCATGAAAAACACATTCTACCATTTTGTTTTGTAACAAAACAACAAAACAGCATTTCACTTTTTCTTTTGTGCCTATTCTATTGGATATCAAACAGTCATTGTTGGCACTGAGTTTCATTTCATCATTCCAGGTCAGAGTCCTTTATCTTCACCATTTTAATGTTTTATACTGGTCATTATGCAGACCAATATAAATATGTGCAAATGCTTCAACATATACTGGCACCAATCAAATTGAGTGGGGTACAAATTGCCCTGAAGAGCGTTGTGTGTGATTTGTTGAAGAAATAACTAGGGTTAGGCGTTTTGTTACAGAACCTTTAGGTTACGAAACAAACCACACAAGCCCAGGTGGTCCTCAGAACCAGCTGATACACTCAGATCCAATTGCTTTACCTTTCTCTTTCTTGCGCAAAGTTAAAATCCAACTAGGAAGCACACTGTGATGTCATCTTTACTGCTTCGTGCTGCTGGCCAATCAGAGAGGGAGGTGGAATGATGCCTGTTCCTACACAGCTCCTAATTGGCCAGCATCACAGATCTAGCACATATGACATTGCAGCATGCTTCCTCATTGTATTTTAACCTTGTGTGAGACAGAGAAAGGAAAAGCAATTGGATCTGGGTGTATCAGCTGGTTCCAAGGACGACATGGGCTCATGTGCTTTGTTTCGTAACCTACTGGTTCTGAAACAAAATGTCCATCCCTAATATCATCGAGTGGTTCCCAGCTTTGGGACCACAAATGCTTTGGGACTACAACTCCCAGAAATCCTGACCAGCCCAGCTAGTAGTGGAGGCTTCTGGGAGTTTTAGTCCAAGGACATCTGGGAACTCGAGGTTAGGAACAACTGAGATAGACCAAACTGAAATGAATTGTTTGTCCACACTCTTACTATTCATTTAGGGATAGACAGTGTGGTGTAGGGAATATATTAATGGACTAGGACTCAGGAGGTCTGGGTTCAAATCTCTGCTCCCGGGGAGTGTTGAAATGGTAAAACTACTCCTTTTGCCTCACCTAGCCTGATAGTCCTATTAGGTTTGCTGTAAGCCGGTCCCAACTTGACCCCACATAACAATGAACATTGTTTCAATGAACATTGTTTATTTAAACCTTGTCTAACAGACCCTTCTGTTTCCTCCTGCTTTCTTTTATTCCACTTCCTGCTCATTTAATTCTGTCTGTGTCAATAAGACTGTCCTTGAATTGCTTAAAAGTGAAGTTTTCTTTCTTCTCGGCTGGCAACACATTTGCCCGTGATCTCTTCTGACAAACAGAAAGCGTTTGAATATTAGAGTCTTTTCCCCAGAAGAAAACTCAGAAAATGAACCTCCTGGTTGTCACTTTCCCTACGTTGTGCCTCTACAGTAGCATCATATCACCAAGTGGCTTTTCACATCTCGCTTTTATGACACAGAAACCAGGAGCTATTCTCCATTCTGTCTCACATGACAGATTGTCTATTTGGAAACCAACACCTGGAGCTAATTCTGCGTGCTGACATTGACTTTGCCCTACAACTGGAAACTTGTACCACATTTCAAAAAAAAAAAAAAAAAAAGGAAAGGAAAGGAAGGGAAATACTGAGTTTTGGTAATGACTGCCAAAAAGAACATCAGGGCTCAGAATTGTACTTGGTAGAGCCCAAATCCAATCATTCTGCACAACAGGTATCCTTTGTTTTGTTGCATACTGTTAAATCCAAAGTTATATGCAAGAAGTGTACATTGCTGATATTGAAGACCACTGTTGGTTAAATGGAAGAGAGACTTTTCCTTCCTGCTTTTCTTCTTGGTATCTGATAGGTGCCTAGACGGAACTCTCATGCGCAGCAGCTTTTGCCGAACTATCACCAATCACCATCATCTTCATGATGTGTTGTCAAATCACTTTTGACCTTACCGTGACATTTCCCAGGGTTTTCCAGGTAGAGAATTCTCAGAAATGATTTACCTTTCCATAAGCAGAGGCTGGATGGCCATCTGTCGGAAATATTGTGAAGGGGTTCCTGCTTGGCAGGGGGTTGGACTCGATGGCCCAGGAGGTCTCTTCCAACTCTATAATTCTATGATTCTTCTGAGGGCGCCCTGAGACAGTGCTGCCTGCCCAAGGCTACCAGAAAATTGACATTAGAAGTAGAGATGCAGACGAAACGCAAAAATAGCATTTTGTTTCATTTTTTGTTTGATTTTTTTCTTTCATTTTCTTTCATTTGAAATGATTTTTTAAAAAAACAATTGTTTCATTTTTCATTTCATTTTGTTTTTCATTTTTATTTATTTATTATTTTTTTGACAACTAGTTGGGGCCCTGCCAGCAATCGGCACTTTCCCCCCTAAGTGCCAATCACCTGGCACATGGCCCCATGCACCAGCTGATTGGCACTTATTTTTATTCTTTATTTTGACAAGCGCCGAGATCAGCACTTGTCAAAATAAATAATAAAAAATTAAAAACAAAAAATGAGACAGAACAAAATGAAAATTTCCATTTCATTTCATTTCTTGATTTAAAAGGTAATTTGTTTTTCATTTTGTTAGGAAACAAAATGAAAAACAAAATGAAAAAAAAATCATTTGTGCCCATCTCTAATGAAGAGGGCTTTGTTCAATCTCTGATTTGGATAATTACAGTGATACCTTGTGTAAAGGAATTAATTAGTTCCTAATGAAATTATGTTAAGCAAATTTCCCTTTATGCAAATTTCCCATAGGAATGCATTGAAAACAGAGTAATCCCTAATTGTGACTATTTTTATGTTTTACGGATTCGCCCCATAAGCAATTCTGTTAAGCAAATTTCCCCTATCTCTGGAAATGTTTATGTTGCACAGATTTTATGTTATACAAACCGTTTGTTATACGAGGGTCCACTGTATTTTTTTCCCAAGGAGTGCTTCCCTATCAAAAAGTGTCTTCAAACTACTGAATATAATGCATTGGGGAAACAATTGTGAACATGGGGAACAGCATTCTAGTCTCACCTTCCTTGCTGTTTCAATCTAATTGAGTCAGCAAGAAAAAGGGAATAGCCACTTGCTGTCTCATTACGAGCAACAACAAAATAAATGGTGATCTACCACAGCCTTCATTGTGGGGGTCTTAACACTTGCCTTTTCTGCAGAATCAGAGAGAATGTGGTTAGTAGACATTCTTTCCCTGTGCTCATGATTCAAAATAGCCATGCAATTTTTTTCTTGGGTATGAGGCAGTTATTGCTATCTTCCATGTTTATATTCTACTGAAAGAATTGGAGGAGAAGACCTGGATGTAGGCTTTATTTTAACAGAAAGTTGTCT
The DNA here is from genome assembly GCA_023846285.1 of Phrynocephalus versicolor. NCBI lineage: Eukaryota > Metazoa > Chordata > Lepidosauria > Squamata > Agamidae > Phrynocephalus > Phrynocephalus versicolor. The sequence continues at coordinate 639,703 of JAHTLZ010000280.1, read as the reverse complement.
AATTTTGCTTAAGTTGACTTCTTATCTGTTGGAATGGGCTCTTCCCCAGATTTGGCAGTGGAGTTCTCCATTCAAAGGACATGGAAACTGTACACTTTTTGGAGGGCAGACATCTATTTGAAGGGCAGTCAAGGGACTCAAGCAGATGATAGATAGATATAAATATTAAAATAGCATTTCAGAAAAGCATTCCATTGGGGGGGAAACGCTTGCAAAAAAGATATATCTTTGGCAATAAAGAAGACTAAAATGCAGGTGTTAGAAATCAAGGACAGAAAAATGTACATAAAAATGCTCCAAAGGCAGTACTGGAATTGGCAAACATCTTCAATTTATCTGTTTATCCAGGAACTGAGGGAAATGCAACTGAATGATTAACAAATATACATGAAAAGTTATCTTAACTCTAAGAAGGGATTCTTCAGGGATTCAATCATGATTGCAACCAGCCTTCCCAAAGAGATGGGTGTTCAGCGGTTGGTGGACAATTAAAAGGAAGTGAGGCAACCTGATCTCCCAAGGGAGAGTATTCCATCATCTGGCAGCTGTCACAGAAGAGGCCCTCTCTTGAGTCTCCATCAACCGCCCCTGTGCTGGCAATGGTAGTGAGAGAAATGCCTCCTCTAATGATCATAAATGCCAATAAAAAGGCTTCAGATGGGAAGATATGGCCCTTTAGCTAGCCAGGGCCCAAATCTCTCCTCACTGAGGAGAAATTTCACCTCACAGAGAATGACAGATCCCCATATCCCTATCTACATTTGACCCATACATTTTTTTTTTTGCCTCAGCCCTCTCCAAAGTTGGTTATCAAAATTCTTTATATAGCCAGCTGCTCGTGTAAGTTAGCAAAATTGAGTTGCTTTGAGGAATAGACAGTTCAAATCCTCCATGGCTATGAACCTCGCTTTGGGGTAGGAGAAGGCATTTTGTGTCTCCAACTTCCACATTGCCTCAGATAGTAGTAGTAGTAGTAGTAGTAGTAGTAGTAGTAGTAGTAGTAGTAGGTAAGTAAATAAGTAGTGGTTCAAAACTCAGGCTAAAGCAAATTTGCACAAGTGTGGAATTTATTTTATGTTTGGGTAAAGAACAGATAAAAATGAGTTAATATGTAAAATATCTCAGTGTTTGTTTCTCCTCAAAGCATGCAGATGTTGACAAATGTTTGTTTTGTTTATGAAATATATATAATAACAAATAAAAAACCCCAAACTCAGCCTAGGTTCTGTGCACCTTGGAGAACCTCATAGGGTTGTTGCCATGAAAAAATGGGCACAAAATGTCATGTAGTCCTGAGCAATTTAGGGTGTGGGGGAGAAATATGAGGTAGAGATGGAGTTGATAATAAAGAATGCTTTTCCGTCATGGACATTTATATGATTTCCCCCAGCAGTTTGGTATTGTCTGTTTTCTACCCAGAGGCAGTGGGTGGAAGATGGTACCAGAAATAAAAAATGAAAACTCTCTGTGTGTATCAGTCCTGGCCTGCAATAGCATTTCTCCTCCACCCACCAGTTTATTTGACATCTTTCTAAAGGGAAGCAGGAAAAAATGGATCTTTTTTAAATGACACCAGCACTGATCTTTTAGTCAGTTAACAGACAGTGCATCTTTCCCTGGCCTGTCCAGGGCAAGGAGACATAGCCTTGTGGCTCTATCACTCAGAGTTGAACACTGAACTCTTTTGTAAATGGTCAGTAAGCCTCTGCCATTGGCCATAAGCGGCTTAGGTCCAAGTCATCACAAGGGCTGTGTCTTCCATTATTAGTTGATTGAGGTTGAAATAATCATCAGGGGCGAGTCCTTTCTCTTGGTCCCGTCACCTTCACAGGTGTGTCTGGTGAGAACACAGGAGAGGGCCTCTGTTGCAGCTTCCAGCCTTTGGAATTCCCTCCCACTGGAGGCCAGGTTGGCCCCATCTTCACTGTCCTTGTCAAGGACAGGAACTTTCTGGGCAGTTGAAACATTATGAAAAAAGAGGGGGAAACCAGATCATTCTGCAAGCAATAGATTCACACATGGCTAGCTCCAGAAGCCATCCATTCAGGGTACAACAATAAATTGTATGCAAGATGTAATCAGCAACACTTTCTGGGAACTACAGTGTGACTAATGGCACTCTAGAACAATTCTCTCTGCTGTATACCCTTCAGGGGAGCCTTTCACAGATTATTTCAACAATTAGAGATGGGCACGACTTAGCGGTATTTTCGTTTTCGTTTTCGTTTTTCGTTTTCGTTACGGAAACGAAACGAAAACGAAAATCGGCACCAACCTGGACCGAAAACGGAAACGAAACGACTAATTTCGAGCCAATTTTCGTTCTTCGTTACTGGAAAAGCACTCAATTGAGCTAAATGGGGAGAAACGAAAAATTTTTCGTTTTCGTTTTCGTTTTTTCGTTTTCGTTACGTAACGAAACGAAAACGAAAAATTTTGAAATTAGCCCACGAAAACGGAAACGAAACGACTCAGACCCTAGCCGAAAACGAAAACGAAAACGAAACTTTTTTTCTGAGTCGTGCCCATCTCTATCAACAATTAGATGTTTGCCTTGAGTTTCACTTGCTCACATTTGTAACCAAAGCTGCTTTCTCTTCATTCTCACTGAGCATCTTCACAGACTTTCTCTTCATACAGTGATGTGTGAAGGTTATCAGGACACACAAGCTTTCATGTTCTCCCTGGCAACTGGACTTCTTTTCTTGAGAGATTGAAATGTTTTGCTGCTCATCCAAACAGCTTTGTCCAAACAGCTAATGTCTCATACTTTATGGGTGTTGGGAAGTTTGTAAAAGTGAGCCATTGTCCACCTAATGAGCCTATTGAGACTATTGTCCACCTAACGATGCTATTCAGGCCATTGTTCATCTTATGAGCCTATTTCAGACCAGGGTGACAACAGGACAACTATAAAATGGAGGACTCACAACTCACTTTCCTCAGACTGACAAAACTGTTTGGATGAGCAGCAAAACGTTTCAGTCTCTCATGAAAAGAAGTCTAGTTTATCTTCCAGATAAACTCACCTGGATGACCAGTTTGCCTTTTGAAGTGTGTGTGCAGGATCCCAGGTATATATAGAACCTACCCATGCATATATTTATATACATAGATGGACAGTTTGCACACATGTGTGCATGCTCAGTTGAGTCATGTTAGGAGCATAGCATAAAAAGTGGTTTTTTCCCCCCAGTTACAGTTGACTATTGTGCCTGAGATATGTGGGTCAGGGGTTTATTTCGTTTTGCTCTTTGTTTGCTTGTCTTGAGCTCTGGTTATGAGCACTGTTTTTGTGTTTTCCCTCGCAACACAACTTCACATATAACTGTGGAACAGGTGATACCTTTGGGCTACAATAAAAATAACAAAACATTGCTAATATTTTGGGGGCAAAACCCTCTTCCTCAGAGCAGTACCAATAGGTAATAACATGGCAAAAGTTGGATTTGCTAGACCTTTGGGCCAGAAAAAGTAGACCTCAGCCTGTTCAAAGTTGAGCGGCCCTGCTTTAGGGGAAACCTCTCTCTACTCCACCCCCCCCCCAACCCCACCAATTTGAAAAGAAATTAATCAGAATAATGAATATGAGCTACATGTGTGTTGGTTCAGACACCCCAGGGAGCTTCAAAAAATTTCAGCACTTTAACATTCTGATCTACAAAGGTTCTCCCATGGGGGGGGGCAACCCTCACATTTGAGAAAAGCATTTATCTTTGAGTTTTAAATTGGTACAGAGAGAACCAAGAAACTAAGTAATCAAATATGGCTTTGAGCTATCCAGATGTCATATATAGATATTGTTAATGGCCGTTCATCAACAGTGGCATCATTTGTTTCTTTGAAGGATGATGAAGAAACAGGAGCATTCATTTCTATTGCTTTCTTTCTTTCCGTGTCAGCATTTCTATTTTCTCAACCCTATTTGCTATCAGACCTCTCTCCTGTATTGCTGTGATTGCTTGCAGTGATTTAGGATAATTTGCCATAGATAAGCAACAAAAATGTAGTTTGCTGTTGGATAAACAAACAGAATGCATTATCAACACTCCTTGAAGAGGCTGCCATAATTCATTGCAAAGTAGCATCTTGTTGACCTTGTAATGGGATCAGTATTTGCTAGCTGATAAAAAAAAAAAACTCTTAAAATGAAAAGCAAAGGGGAGTCAAGATCAGGAGCAAGGGTGGGGCGCACAATATTCTGTTGCATTTATTTATTCCATTATATCTAGAAATGGAATTAATTCTGTAACAGGGTAGGTCAGTTTGTTTTATGCTTCTTTGCATTAACGTAAAGTGAGAGCATTCAAATGTCAGTCCCAACTTCCGTGCAATTAATGTCAATGAACACACAAGCTGGTAAGCAAACAAAGAATAAAACAGCAGTTTGGATAAGACTGTAGGGGGGAACAGGAAGCTTTCTTCTTAAATTATCACTGCACAGAAGTACAGTGATGTCATTGTGCTGACAGAGCAAACCAGCCTTTTACAAGGCAAAAACAAAAACATAACAAAAACAAACCTATATCTTTGAAACCAGGCACCAACTGGGTATTTTGGAACAGATGGAACAGACAGCCCGCTTTTGCTCTCTTATCAAATTTGACGAACTTTGGGCAATGGATTTTCAAGTTATGATTAGAGATAGGCACAAAAAGAAAATATATTGTTTCATTTTGTTTCATTTCTCCTTTCATTTCATTTTGTTTTGTTAGTAACAATTTTTTAAAAGATTTTTTTGAAAGAAATGAAACAAAACAAAATTATTCATTTCTCCTTATAATTGCTCCCCTGGGTCCTTGATGCACAAAATTTGGAGGGGGGCTTAGCTTCTTTGGACTCTTCCCTATATTCCCCCAAATTTATAGATGTTTAGGGTTCAGGGGGCTGAGTTATTAAACTCCAAGGTGGGTCCCACTAGGAAAATATAATTCAGAAGCGCTTAATAATTAAGTGATTTTCCCCTGAGGGGAACCACTTTGGAGTTTCATAACTCAGCCCCCTGTACCCCAAACCTCTCCAAATTTGGGAGGCATAAAGAAGCATGTCCAAATAAGTCTCTAGGACAAAACTGTTTCATTTCTAGAGGAAAATGGTATTTCATTTTCTTTCACAATAAAACAATTTGGTATGTAACAAAATGATGAAACGGAGTTTCATTTTTCATTTTGTGCTCACCTCTACTTATGATTTTTAAAATACAACATTATTTAAAGAAGACCCCCTTTTATTCAACATTAACACTTATTGAAAAACATCCCTGACAATTGTTTTGTGTTTGGGTGAGAAGTGTTTACTTGATGAAAGAAGGGGTCAGTGTCTGGGATTTGTCCTTCCTTATTGTCACTTTGTTGATGGCAGTGAGTTGAAGAGGGTATCCTCTAGAGCAGTGGTTCTCAACCTGTGGGTCCCCAGATGTTCCTGGACTGCAACTCCCAGAAGCCTCCACCACTTGTTGTACTGGAAGGGATTTCTGGGAGTTGCAGTCCAGGAACATCTGGGGACCCACAGATTGAGAACCACTGCTCTAGAGCATCTTGACTTCAGCGACTGTTGTTGTCAACATCCATCCGTGTTAATGGTTTGGAAAAACACCCCCAGGACAAGACCGTTTACTACATCTGCGTCGAATCCAAAAAACAAACAAAAACAAACCAAAAAAAACCTCTAGGCAACATAAAAACTGAATTTTGCATGGAATTTTCTACCACATCAAATTAGCTATCATGAGCTGAAGGAAGACCTCATCTCCCATTTGTGTTTCCTAGAAGCTACAATCTGATCACATGATCTGATGCAACATGTACCCATCAAGGCAAGCATGTTGTGACTGAACATATTCTCCACAGATCTGTCCAGTCTTCTTTGGAAGCCATGAAACTTTTTTAAAAAATTACCTTGTCAATTCCAGAGTCCAGTCTGAGTGTCGTGAAGAGGTAACCCTCTACCAAGAACCCATTTCACTCAATCAATCCATGGTGCACATTTTCAGCATTAACAGTAATTCCTTGTACAATTATAAGCGTGTTCAGTACAGTGGGGTAAACGGAGCAATATGGACTGAGTCTGATGCTTTTTTTGCTGTGAAAAAAAACATGCTGCCTCTTGCCCTCAGTCTACACCATACAGTTTCATTGGAAGGGACTAGAAATATGAGCAAGGAGTAGATGTGCCTTGGTCCTCTTTCTATACACCACTCTGTCTTGTCTCCTTCCTATGCCCACTATAACTGGAATACAATACTTGATTATGACATAATTGACGCTCTCAAATCAGAGCTGTTTTCTACCTTTACTTCTAATCCCCATGGGTCTTCAGCTGCTGCTGTACATTACTTGCTTGTGTGCATACAACACTTCTTTCTAGATCAATTCCAAGCGATTCTTAACATTATTCCCTTCTAAGTTTTGTAAAATTAATAGGGTAGAGGGGGTGGGGTGGGGGTAGTGGAACTACCGTATAATGTTTTTAATTTGTCACATATTGTGGAAATGTATACTTACAAATGGAAGGGTGGTATTTTGACTTCAAATAAAATAAAATAAGATAACTCTTCAAATTGCTTCATTCCATTAGTTCTTTCATAGAACAACCATTATCTCATATAATTATCTTAGAGCCATGGTGCTGCTAGTGTTGTTTGCATTATATAATGTTACAATTGTTTTCTTTATTGTCTGAAAAGTCTGCTTTATTGAATTAATAAAGCCTTTTGTGGAATAGTACTAATGGAATATCATTAATATCAATAATTGAAAATTGGTACTAAAAACAGAATCCTCTTAATCAATGTGGCTATTCCAAATCTGTTATCAATCCCAAAGCCTGCAGGATAACCCTAATTTCCGGTCTCTGTTGAAGTGTTCCTATTGAGTCACATGGGAAATCAACACTTATATAAACCCTACTCATTTAATGGACCTACTCTAGTTGGAGCTGCCTAGATCTCCTAAGCACATACAATCTCGCCTCATTTCAGAAGCTAAGCAGGGTTGGCCCTGGTTAGTAGCTGGATGGGAGACCACCAGGGAATAACAGGTGGTGTAGGCGCCTGGAGTAGGAACTGGCAAACCACTCCAGTATTCCTGCCAAGAAAACTCCATGGACATGGGGTCACGAAGAGTCAGTCATGACTGTAAAAACACAACACAACACAACACAACACACACACACAAACACACACCACACATTGGGCTTTGCAATTGGATTCACATCCATGAATGTTGTCTAAGAACTAATTGCCCAGAATCCTAATGGGGTGGTTTAGAAAAGTAACTTGTGTGCAAGATCAGAGCACCTATTTTTCATGCTCAGGTTGCACGACCAGTTGTGCAACGGATGGTGCACTATATCTGTGAAAGACGGTCAGAAGATTGTGAAGGCGACTTGCACAATTTCACTCATGCGTGTAGTATTTTGGACAGGATTCTGGCTATAGTACAAACATAGTGTAATGAAGTAGATCCATTGATCAACCCATCCACTAGCAATAGGGTTCTGCAGAAGAATGGGTTTCCCTGGATTCATTCAACATCCAAGAGACAGATGATAGCTGTAGACCTGTTTCTGCATCACTGAGTGACTTTTATAAAGCAATGTCTCATTTCTCCCCCAGACACTTCACTAATTGGAGAGCCAGATATGGAATGGCTTCACCTAATCAGGTTCCAGTTAACAGAATGGAACCAGAAGCAATTCAGAACAACTTTGGAATGGCAAAGGGAAATAGAAACAGAAGAAATGAGTGGCATTTCTTTACAGAAGGAATATTGGTGCAAGCAGGAAGCTAGCAAGCTTGACATGTTAATCAAACCAACAGCTATCTATTGTTTACTCTTGGCCTGATCCATCTCATTTTGTTCAAAGAGCTGCTGTATTTGTCAACAGCTTCACCAGTTCTCAGCAGGAAGCTAAAGGGTGGTGGGGGGGGGGGTCTTATTAAACCCAAGTCATGGAGAAATACCCATGGTGTTAACTTATGCAGTACTACTGTGCAGAGCAGAGCACTGTTCTCAGTGCTTTCTCTGGGCATTATCTAACCCCATTTTCATCTAATAGCGATGTGAACACTAATCAGGGGCGTGTGCCATGTTGAACGATCTCCCAGATGGGTTGGTGGGTAGGACAGATGATTATTCACTAAATTGTTCATTCTCTGTGTAGGATACAGGCTTGATTCAAGAAGGCCCTTCAGTGATGAATTTCCAAACTCCAGAAAATTGCATCAGTAAAGCACAACATGGTTTGGACCATATACTGCATATTTCTTCACATACTTTCATAGCCAAGGCCATATGGAAAGTACTTCATTCTTCTACATCCATATAATGTTCAAACTAACATGTGTGTAAGAGAAATCGTGCAAGTGGATTTCACTGTTTTCTGGTTGGCTTTGGCATATATGGTGCACAATCCAGTGCATAATCAGTTGTGTGGCCCGAGCATATCCAAAAGCATGGCAGGCAGCTGAAATGATTGGGAACACAATGTTACATGATTTTGGGAATGTGCTACATCAACTCAGTAGGTTTCAGGCAATGCCTGTACGGCAGGCAAAACTGTGCTCACGACCTGGGGTTCAATCCCAGGGAACAGGCTCATGGTTGACTCAGCCTTCCATCCCTCCAAAGTTGGTAAAATAAATACCAGGCTGGTGGGAGGGGGTAATATTTAGCCTGCATACTGTAATTAAACTGTAAACCACCCAGAGACTACTGAAGTGGCATGGGGTGGCATATAAGCAGAATACTTTGCTTTTTTGCTTTGCTTTTAATTCTTCAGTGTACAAATCCAACTGCCCCTTTCAATTAATACTCACTGAATATGTCCAGCCTGTATTTATGATTGTTTCCATAAGTCAAACTACAGTAGCAACATGCATTATAAAAAGAAGTGATGATTTCTGAAATCCATCAGTGCTAATAATGCCCCATTGTTACACAGGTGGCAGAATGTAATCTGTGAGGCTCTGAGCTGGTATTGGTTTGAACTTTGCAGAAATATGTTAAGAGTGGTTTTACTTCTGTTAATGTGTACAGTCTGGTTGGCTGTGAAGCAATAAAGAATTCATTTTGTGAAAAGAATTAAATTAAATTAAACATTCTGCAGGTGTATGCATTTGCATTTATATTTAAGTGTTAATTGTAATTCTAGCTGTGGACTGAACTAATTACAGAAAGCATAAAGATCTGAAGAATAACAAGAAATTAAAACAATTAGTCGTACTGATCTTTTGCCGCTCAGGGGCATTAAAGTTTTTTTTTTAAAAAAATTAAAAGAACTTGAACATTGCAAACCTTTCCCAGCATCCGTGGCAAAAGAAAAGTCAATATATTTGTTGTGATCAACAGAACGTCCCTTTGCTATGATGATTGAGTAAACGTTGGTCAAAGGAAGAACTGTAGAAAGCTCCAGCCTTTCATTCACGGAAACACATTGCAGAGAACAAACACCCACTGGCACTGTTTAACAGCCTATCAGGGGCAGAAGAAAAGGAACTTTCTAAGCCAATGCAGACGTAAATCAAATGGTTTCCAGAGGAAGCCTTTGACTGCAGCAAAACTGCTTCATTGAGCATTTCAAAGGATGATCAAAACTATTCGCAATTACTCCTGACTTGCGTTGGTATAATTCGAGAATGAAAAGAGGCCTCCCTCCATCTCACGGCATTCCTTCTTTTGAAAGGTGGTAGCACGAAAGAAACAGATCTCAGTTGCCAAGGTTCTAACACAGCAGAAAGTTGTAAAATTATGAATGGGTCTGAAATGGAAATGTTGTCCATTAAGGAATAGCCAAGAAGGGGAAACAGAGCTGCCGCCAGAGTTTTCGTATGTGTTGTCCTCCAATATTATCGACAGAGGAAAGAAGAAAGAGACGGGAAGGGAGGGAAGCTCTCATGGAGACTACAGTTCAAGTTCAGGATACAGGAAGCGAGATTGTGTCTAAAGATCTAGAGATTGAGAAAACTTCCTAACTGAGTTTGACAACAGAGACAATTACCTTGGCAACTATGTGTGCGTGATTGTTCGATCTAGCTACAATGTGCTTGGACACACTCAAGTGGTTGTGCATGAGATTGTGTGCCATGCATGCTGGGAGTTAAGATGGCAAGATTCATTACAAAACCATTGGCTACAATGTTATGGGCAAAGCAGTCCTATGGGGTATAAGAAGCTTCTGCTACCGATGGGAGGAAAAAGGTTTTGCAGATTTGGGGTTGCAATTTTAGTCCCCTAGATCTCTGGGGGACACAGGGGTGCCTAGCTTTCTCTTGGATCCCTCCAGTGTTGGAAACTTACCACGTCTCAAGACAACCAGTTCCACTTTCGTATTCCTCCCCCGCCCACCTCCGCTGGTCATCTCACAAAATAAAACCTGCTGTAACTCGAAATCATTATTCTGTGTCTTGTACTCTGGAGTGATGGAGAACAGATCCTGATCCTCCTCTTTATGACGAGGATCAAACAATTGAAGAGTGCTATCATATTTCTCCATTTCCGCCACTTAGGGCAGGCATGCCTGCAGCTTTCAGACTTTCCTTATAGGGCTCATTTTCTAGTATTCTGAGCATCCTTGTTGGTGTCCAGAACTGGGCAAAGGACATGAGATTAAACCTAACCAAGGTTGAATAGATGGAACTCATCCTTCAAGAGATTTGGAGATGATCCTTTTGTTAATGCAGCCTAAGAGAGCATTTGCCTTTTTTGCAGCTGCATCTCACTGTTGGCTCATATTCAGCTTTTGGCCTGCAATAATCCCAAAGATCCTTTTCACATGTAGTATTAATGAGCCAAGTACCCTCCTTCTTCTAGCTGTGCATGGTTTCTTTTTCCAAAGTGTAGAACTTTGCAATTATCTATGTTAAATTTCATTCCTTTATTTTTAGCCCAGGGTTCAAGCCTAACAAGCTCTCTTTGAGTTTTGTTTCCTTTTTTTCTGGGGCATTGGCTATTCTACCCAATGTTGCACTAAATGCAAAATGGATACAATTAGCATCTCCTCTTATCCAAGATAGGGTGATATTTGCAAACCCGCCTGGCCCGACATTTCTGAGAGCGGGAGCTTACTTTGGCTGCTAGTAATCAGAAATGTACAACCCTAGGGATCTACTTTGGCACAGCCCTCAAACGTATTAACTTATTTCCGAAGCAGCAATGAACGTCAAGGAATAATCTTCACTGAACGCCTATTTTAAAAAATCCCATTTCTTATAAGGGAGGAAAAAAATAAAATAAAAAGGAGCATTTTTGGGATCTCTACTGGTTTGGGACCCAGAGGGATGACAATGAAGGCAGAATATAGTGAAGGACTGTGAAAAGGGAGGTATGGCAAAAGGAGAAATTCAAGCTTTTTTTTCCTCTCTGTGAGCCACTGTGCAATGTGCCTCAGGCAGAGAACACATTTCATAATCACTTTTTAAGGCAATTTCAAGGGAAGACAACAGCAATTAATCTTAGTCGTCTAAAATGGCAACACCAGCTCAGGCAGAAGACATCAGCTTTCAAGGTCAACTGGCATATTATGGATAAGTGTTGTTTCCCAAGGGGCCGCAGGATCATTAGTAAGATCAGAGAATGGATAGAAACGCTCTTGTTCATCTATAGGAAGAAAAGATCAGATTAAATGTCTTACATGAAATCACTCTCATTGGGGCTATTATATGCCCAATATCAATTCACAGTGCTTGGGATTTTCCCTAGGGAAAGGTGACAAAGATAAAAATGGAATCGGCAATGATGGACCAACCGAGACACACAGTTGAGCAGAGTGTGATGTGTTCTTATTCTTCAACAAGATTCCAGTTGGCCAAGCCCTTCTCAGAGATGTTCCATTACCTTCCCCTGCCCTTCTGCTTATTTTCCTTTCATAAGAACATAAGAACATAAGAAGAGTCATGCTGGATCAGGCCAAAGGCCCAACTAGTCCAGCTTCCTGTATCTCACAGTAGCTCCACCAGATGTGTTTGGGAGCACATGAGACTAGATCTCTGTCTCCTGATACCACTCCTCTGCATCTGGCCCTTGAATTACCCTGGTTTTAAGCCTGGAGATGACATATCTCTATCATGGTTTGTAACCTGTGATGGACTTTTCCTCCAGGAATCTGTCCAATCTCCTTTTGAAGGCATCCAGGCCAGATGCCATCACCACCTCCTGTGGTAGGGTGTTCCACAGACTAACAATGCGCTGGGTGAAAAAAATATTTCCTTTTGTCTGTTCTTACTCTCCCAGCTCTCAATTTGAGTGTATTTCCCCTAGTTCTGGTATTTTGTGAGAGGGAGAAGAGCATCCTTCTATCCACTTTACTCATGCCCTGCATTATTTCCTAATAGTAAACATTCTATGTTCACCAAAAGCACTCCCTCAACTTAGCTTGATGCCACCATCACATGGGCCGCAGTACCACAAAAGGAAAAAGACGTAACAAAAGAGGAAGAAGTCACTGGAGGTGTCTTACGTGCAGACTTACTATATGGAAAACAAAAATTACAAACAAGATGATTTCTAATGCATCCTTTGGAAAAAAACGCCAGTGAGTATGAAAGTCCAAAAATACAAGTTGTAAACTTTGAGAGGACAGTATTTGAAGTATTCTTACATGTTAAGTTTGGTCTTGTGATGGCTAGTTCATCTATTGAAGTCAATCCCCAAAGGGGGAATAAATGAAACTGTCCTCTATCCAGTCACATGAGTGGTACATTGAGTTGAACCATTTGGGCTGGAATCAATCTCTGACAGTCTTATGGACCCCTTCCCAGACATGGTTGCTTAACGGTCTCCTAATTAGAAGTGATGGATTTCATTTGATGAAGATTGAACTCTGGACAGTGCTGGACATTCTTCAGGATGTCCATATTAGTGGAAAGATGATTAGTGGCATGATTAGAGGAAGTGTACTCTGAGAAAGAAGGATGACAGTGTGGAGGCTGTTGGCTCTATTGCTAGTAGAAATCTACTGTGGATTTAAGTCTGAACGTCAAAGGAAATATCCAAGACACTGCTCCTAAAGTTGGTTTTGGAGAATGCATGTAAAGTTCTGACTGCAGCCCCTAGATCTAAATCAATGCCTCACTTATCTTGGAGCCATTGGCAGAAGATCTGGACAGAGGTTCTACCACCAAGATGGCTGATAGGCTGGTATCCATGTTCGCGTGTGCCACATGCACAATTGTATGGCTATTTTAATGCACCTCAACAGACTTACCTAAAATAGGATGACTAACCTTAATAGTTTTTGCATTGAGCCTATATCCACTGGCTTCTCTCATCACCAAACATGTCCCACCTATGGTATCCAGATCCTTTTAACTAGAGATTTAAAAGAATTATATCAGGATGTAGACATGTGCTTAGTCCTTCTCTGAGACTCAGTTATTCTAAAGTTATGTGCATGAACTAGTCTTGATATCTGTCCCATTCAAAGCTAAATGTCAGTTTTGTTTCAAAAGCAACCACGTGGCATTTAATTCCCGTAAGAAATGGTGACTTCATAGGACCCTTTGTCGGTGGCTTCTTTCGAACTCTGCATCGTCAAAATTCATTTATATTTTGCATTCCAAGCATACCCGTAGTCCCTTCCCAGGTGACAAACAACAATAAAAGTATGTTCATTAATTCACCTAGCTTGTTTCCCAGAACAAAAATCAAGACAAAACAAAACTGGGTACATGGCCTATCAAGTCAAGTTGAAGGGAAAACCATAATCTCTCTCTCTCTCTCTCTCTCTCTCTCTCTCTCTCTCTCTCGTTTTTCTCTGTCTTGCTCAGGAGTCTTTTTTAAAAAACAAAAATTATTAGTGCAAAAGTATGTGTTTCCATGAAGTCCCCCTTTATTTCCTTGCCCTCTTTAACTCAGAGTCCTCCCCCACCTGTCTTGCTTTGCACCTCAGTGCTAAATGACATTTGTGGTGTGTCCCAGTGGTAATTTAAAAAATCTGTGATTATCCTGAAAGAATCTCCTTGAACAAACTCTGTCATTAACATTTTCTCTATCTCATTTCACTCAGGAGGAGTTTGAAAAATCCAGCATTTGTATTCTGAAGGAAGGTCAGTTGTCTTTCAAGAAAGCTCTTCTTTGTGATGTTTGACTTTGCTCATACCAAAAACTTGACACAAGGATTGCTCAAGACTCACATGAGAATCCCGGCTTTCAAACTGGGGGTGGGGGTAACTAGTACTGTTTCTGCACTGTACTGTATTCCTTGCAGCTACTCCAACTGAGGGAGCCATCCCAAGTGACAGAAACTGCTGGGAATCTACTGGCCTTGATCCTTTTTTTTAAATTATGGGGAAACAGTGAATGTCACACTGCCTTTCCTGGACATTCTAAGCTGCCTTTCTGCTCTCAGGTGAACTAGAGAGCTCTTCCCAGGCGATCAACTCAAATTCAACAGACAGGCAGGCCAGTTCATTTCTGTACACGAAGGGAAGGAACATTTTGCCTGGTCCCTCAGGAAATCTGGCATGCTGAGCCAACTCAACTGCAGACATTAAAGAGAGCCTGCGAAGACGATCCAACCCCAGATGGAAAACCTGACTTCGTTTATCCTTGAGAAGTAAAGCGGAAGCCTTCAAAAGTTGTCTGCTTCCTGAGAGACACACACAAGAGCCTCCTGGTTCTCAAACTCCTCATCCCATCAAGACGCGCTGAAACCGCTTCACGGAAAGTGCGCGTGATCACAACAACCAACAGCAAATGCAAACACCTAAAGGCATGGGCTAAGAGAAAGGAAGGACACTGGATGGGTTGTTTGAAACCTGTGATCAATCAGCTGGCCCAGCTCTGGTGCTTAGTGTGAGTCTGTAGCTAGCTTCAGTGAAGGTGCATGTGCCAGTTTTGTGCAAGGAGAGATTGTAATGCAGGTTAGTCTTGCACAGGTTGCTGCATCATCACGCTCCTGCTCCTCCTCCTCCTCCTCCTCCTCCACTTAAGAACATAAGAACCTAAGAAGAGCCATTCTGGATTCGGCCAAAGGGCCATCTAGTCCAGCTTCCTGGATCTCACAGTGGCCCCACCAGATGCGTTTGGGAGCGCATGAGACTAGATCTCTGTCTCCTGCTACCACTCCCCTGCATCTGGCCCTTGAATTACCCTGGTTTTAAGCCTGGAGATGACATATCTCTATCATGGTTTGTAACCTGTGATGGACTTTTCCTCCAGGAATCTGTCCAATCCCCCTTTGAAGGCATCCAGGCTAGATGCCATCACCACATCCTGTGGCAGGGAGTTCCACAGACTAACAACACACTGGGTGAAAAAATATTTTCTTTTGTCTGTTCTTACTTTCCCAGCCCACAATTTGAGTGTATGTCCCCTAGTTCTGGTATTTTGTGAGAGGGAGAAGAGCTTCCCTCTATCCACTTTACTCATGCCCTGCATTATTTTGTATGTCTCAATCATATCCCCCCTCAGGCACCTTTTTTCCAGACTAAAGAGCCTCAAATGTTTCAGCCTTTCTTCATAAGGGAGGGGCCCCAGCCCAGTCATCGTTTTTGTTGCTCTCTTCTGCACCTTTCCCAGTTCACTTCATGGCAAATTTATAAATTGGCTTCACGTCAAACCTGAGATCTTTTTGAGGGGGATGTAGAAGCCTCAAGCAGCCAATCTAATTGCAACAGAGGGGGTTGATTTTGTGGTTTCCCCACAATTCTATACCTACCATGTCGATATAATGAATTAAACTTCCTTGGGAACTGATCTGATTTTTTTTCTGCCAAGGTGAATATACAGATCAGGATGTTTTTCTCTCCCCTTGTCCCACTTCTTCTAGCAGAAAAAATAATTCTAATATGCACACAAAAACCCCCGTCAATGCATCCAAAAACAACTACAAGTTTTGTAAAAAAATCAGGGCATGTTTCAACACAAACATCTGTGCAGCTCTCTAAATGTATATAGACTGGTGTGAAAATAAGACAGAATTAGAGTAGGAACAAGCATATATGAACTTGATACTGATTTCTGAACTCTACCTATGGTGTTAGCTTGCAGATGCAAATTTTGTATCACATTTTCAACAGGATCAAACGACACACAACTGTATTTGTGACTTCCCAGGAAGCATACTATTTCTAAGGCAACACACTTCCCACTGAGATAAGTACTTGGTTAACCACACTTGCACATGAAGACTGTGCTTATTTCCCAGTAATCAGTAAGAAAACAAAGCTACCTCACAGGGAAGATGCAAAGCTAAACTGAAAGATGCGTGTTGGCCATCCAATGGCTGAAACTTGTTGACATGACTTATACCACAAAAGGGTTGTGGTTTTATCAGCAGTATGATGATGAATAGCCAAGAATTTATCTGGTTCTGCTTTTTAAAATATCTCTTCTCTTTTGAGATTGGATTTTGCAATCCCTCCAAAATGTACATTCAAATATGATTTGGGGACCCTCGGGGTTGTGTGCAGACCCTGGTTGGATGTTGTACTGAACAAAGTCTCTGAGAACCTCTGCTGAGTATACAGACTACAAATCTCTTCCCAGACTGGAAACCTGACCTGATTGTACACCCAGCTTTTGAATGATGGGGGAGGACTGCAACTTATCTCTGTGCGGAGGGGATATTTTCTTCCTTTCCATCTGTGATGAGTGAAAAACAAGTTTGACCTTTATGACTAAGCCAAGCAGGAAACCCAGATCAGGCAGTCTAATTTTTACAAAATAATGGCTTCAAGATTAACAAGATTCCCTGCATCCATTTAAACAGACTGGAACACACAGAGATGCTCTGTCACCATTACTTCATCCATTCTGCCCAACGCTACATATTCTGACGGTCCCTGGGTCTTTGACCGATATGGATCAGTTGGGAAGCCTGCTACTTCTACCTGTGAACATTCAACAGGCAACATAGCTGTGGAACTGGCAACTTCCTGCCTCCCATCGAGATGTGACCACTTCCAAAAATGTACAGTTGAGAGAGAGGGGCCATTGTCCACTTCTCTGGTTTTCACCGTCAAAGCATTTGAGGAGATTTGTCTTTCTCTATCTGCATTTTGGTAAGCAGCTTGGAAATAGTGAGGGTGAGACGAAGGGATGGGGGAATTAATTGCCTTATTATGCAGGAGCTCCAGAGAATGTAAATCCCTTAGGAACACAATGCACAGACAATATCTTTGCTTAATTATCTAGGGCTTTTTCATAGGATAAGCAGCAGAAGGGGAATGCACCGAGGGGAAATGTTTCATTCCATTGCACGTTAGAAGTAGAGGAAGGCTTTAACAGACACTAGAACTTCTCTCCTCACATGAAAGAGGAAATCATCATCTAATCTTTTTCATCTTATTCTTAAATGTTTAAGATTTATTACTTAAAATGTACTGAGCATCAATGTTCAACACCATCTGAAGCACAGACTGACCAGGAATAATGTTGGTCCAGCAGTTGAAGCATTGCACCTCTGGCTGAATTATCTAAAAGAGTTCTAAACTTGAATATACACATTTAAAACAGAACATGTTCATGTCATGCCAACTATTTCCCAATTTCCTCTCATTTGGATGGTGTCACTCCTCAGTGACTCAGTGGCCATCCCATCTATGACTTAATGAGCTTGCCATTTTACTTCTCCCACATTATTACAGAAACTCGTGCTTTGTGATGATCAGGAAATTGTCAGAATGACTTTCATTTTTTGTCCTTGATAAAGAAAGAACAGAAGAGCAACAGACCACTTTTCCTTGATAACATTCCCAGATCCAGTATGATTAGACCAGAGGGTGGGCAACTTGCAGCTGTGGATGACTTCCAGACCTCCCCCTTCCCTGTACTCAGTACATACATAATCTCATGTCACGGACAACAGAGCATAACATTTTCAGTGGTGGCTCCCATTTTGCAGGGGTGGTGAATCCGTTCCATATTTTCTGGAAGCTTTCCAAAGAGCTGAATCTTCATGTCCAAAAGTCCAAGCACCTTGGATAGCTCCTTCAACATTCAAACAAAAACCTGGAACAGATTCCCCTGTTCCATGAAACTTGCAATCAACAGCTACCCTGTCTATGGGAAACACACACACACACACACACACACACACACACACACACACAGAGAGAGAGAGAGAGAGAGAGAGAGAGAGAGAGAGAGAGAGAGATGTGGGAAGCAGAGGGAGAGAGAGAGAGAGAGAATGAGAGAATGAGAGAGAGAGAGAGAGAGAGAGTCTCACAGATTATAATGATGCCTTTGGGCTGGAATGAAAAACATTGCAAATTATCTTTCTTTTGCTTCGTGGCTTTTGGATCCATTTGGAAGTTGAGAGAGACATTAAGTATTTGGGGGAGGGGGACCAAGCAAGGAATCTCATGGCACTATTGCAAACTTTCTTTGCCTGAATCTTTGCTGGACCCTAGCCCATCTCCTCAGGTACAAGGAGGTCTGCAGTTTGCCAAAACATAGATTCATTGCACCTTCTCAGTCCCCACAAGTCAAAAGCTGTTTCTTTGTTGCAACAGACTAACACAGATACTCACTAGAAGGTGGCAAAATAATAATAATGCATCTTTGAAGGGAATGCAAATTTTTTTAAATAGAAAAGTTGGTCTCTCTCTTTGCCCTTACATTGCAGCACGGGCATTGAAGATTTCTCCTCACCCCAGAGAATGTCTGAACAAACAAAGATAAACAATCGACGGGTGCATGTTTGTCTCACTAAAATAAATGTTTGCTCTGCAAATGCCAGATATATGCAGTCCACTCCAAAACTATTTGGAAAGATGACCTGTAACAAACAGACTGACAAACTGGCGGGGGGAGGGGGGATGAAACAAGCCATTCTCCTCTTGTTGTCTTGAACTAATGAAGCAGAAGAGACCTAAACAGCTTTTAAATATAATCTTTCTTAAACCCTTAAATTTGCTGCTAAAAGATGCTTTCAGAATATTTCGCAAAAATACCTCACTCAACGATAGATGCTATTTTGATTTAGCTTTCTATAATAATAATAATAATAATAATAATAATAATAATAATAATAATAATAATAATAATAATAATAATAATAATAATAATAATGCACTTGATCTTAGCCAAAAGGCCGAGAAGCGAACTTCAGAGACTCTGGCATAAACCGGTACAGGTGGTCCCAGTGGTAATTGGCACACTGGGTGCGGTGCCTAAAGAGCTAAGCAAGTATTTAGAAGAAATTGGAGTTGACAAAGTCACCATCAGTCAGCTGCAGAAAGCCGCCTTACTGGGATCTGCTCACTTAATTCACCAATACATCACATAGTCCTAAATGCTTGGGAAGCATTCAACTAGTGATTTGTATTACAAAATCCAGCATAGTTAGCTGTTTGGTTAATTAATTTATTATTATTATTATTATTATTATTATTATTATTAT
>JAHTLZ010000280.1:576657-611216 GCA_023846285.1 Phrynocephalus versicolor | reverse complement strand
CTTCTTCTTCTTCTTCTTCTTCTTCTTCTTCTTCTTCTTCTTCTTCTAGAGAGAAGAAAGATCGGGCCCTTGCGGGTGGATAAGGCCCAACGCGTGCCTTTTCGGGGAATCCTGTTTCCCATAGCGGCCAACTGTAGGTCTTCCCCTTCCTCACGGGGCAGAGAAGGTGGCTACTTGCCTCTCACCTGTGGCCACTGCTATTTTCTGGTACACTGCTGGAGTATATGGGGGCTCCATTTAAATAACACAGCCTTGATTAAGCTCCCTCCTGTTCTGTGATTGTTCATTTCTCTTTGGATTCCCGCTGGAAGCAGGTGCCTAGCCTTACCTTTTTTGGCAGCCAACTCCTTCTGCACAGGAACCCTCCCTTCAGAATCCTAGTTCTTGGAAGGACTGCCAGTCAATTTTATTGACATTCGCTGGCCGCTTTTTCAGTCTCCATCCTCTATTTTTCGCTTTGTTGCATGAAGCCTCCATGTTCAACAGCAGTATATCCCTAACAATTGCCCAGAGTTCATTTGTTCTGAGCATCAACTCCCCAACTCGCCCAACCAGCACAACCACTGGCCTTATATTGGTGGTGGAATTCTGGGATTAGTAGTCTAAGAAGCAACTAGTCGCAGTAAATATTGGTAGTGGGGGGGCTCGGGGTGATGGTGGGAGTGGGCTTCCCTTTTGCACCCTGCTTGCAGTCTTGCTAGGTGCTAGAATAGCATGCATAAGTTACTTTTGGGGGGCTGCCTGTCCCTGGACCTCTGGAAAAATTGGAGAGATTCCTGGGATTTGTAGCCATTTTAATCAAGATGTAATTTGATGCCTTTTTTTTTACCCCAAGGCACCAGCAGCCTCATTCCAATGCTCTTTGTAACTTGGCTAGTCTGTTCAGCTGACCTGACAAAGAGACGTGGCACCCTGGAGACTAGCATCCTTGATATCATGGACTAAAGACCACTGCATTTGGTGCTGCAGCAGATGCAGGAGGCGCCTGGAGGTTCTTTGTTGTGTCCGGAATGCCCATTACCTTGCTTTTCTGTTTTCCTTCAGCCTCTGTGTTCTCCAAGCCCATGGAAAGCACAGCCTGTGGGAGGCTGAAGTCTCATGCAGGTGCCTTCAAGGAAGTAAGTCCCGGGAAGCTTTGTGTAAGTTCTTCCCTCAATGCACCAAATGCCTGTGAGATTATTTAGATGAGAGAAATGTCTGGGGAGAGGACAAGACAGAAATAGAATTCTGTGCATGTATCCCAGAGAGAGAGAGAGAGAGAGAGGCCAACAATTGCTTCACACATACTCAAGCAATGCATCCCTCTTGCTCAGGATGGTGTGTTTTATCCAGCCTCCCAGGAAGAGGTCCAGCCCAAGGGAAGCAGGCGGGATCCATTCCGGGTTTTAATACAAACTTTACAGGAGGTGCCCAAGGGGGAGTGGATGGGAAACTTATTCAGCCGTGGCACCTTGGACAGCTCCTTTGTAGACTGAAAACTAGAATGGGTTCCATGCTCCACAAAGCATTGGAGTCACCAGCTTCAACCTACTACCTGCTACTCGAATTGATAATCTCAGGGATCCGGTCAGGGACCTTCTGTGCACATTCCATGCATTCTCCCACTATGTTTGTGTAGCATCAGCAAAAAAAGAAAAAGAATTCAATAGCCTCAGCTTCACAGTGAGAGTAATATCTAGCTTTTAGTTCAAGGGAATGGACACTGTAGACTGGGGTGGCAGGGGTGTGTGTGATCTTTAATGTAGGCCAGTGGTGGCAAACCTTCGGCACTCCAGATCTTTTGGACCACAACTCCCAGAATTCTGAGCCTAGATTGCCAGTGGCAAAGGACTGTGGGAGTTGTGGTCTAAAACATCTGTAATGCTAAAGATTTACCATCACTGATCTAGGCTCTAATCCTGTGTGAATTTTGAAGGAGCCCCTCCTTCTAAGGGTTCCTCCCCTCTTATCCTTGTCTTCATTGACTATGGAAGGTATCCCTGAGCCATTTCTAACTGGGGTCTATTCAAAATGATTAAAACAGATTCACTCACTGATCAGTACGACAACCTTACAGTGTAGGAAAGTTTCCTGTTACTCTACAGGGCCAGCAAAGAGACAGAGAAACAGTGGCTTGCCATTTTTTCACAACCTTGCCTGCAAGAGGTGTCCTTGTAAAGAGGCCAAATGAAAAACTGTCGCTCCCCAAAGAGGTCCAGTAGAAAGCTGCACCCGTGCTTGGCCTGCACCCAGTCCAAGCCTCAGCCCAAGCGGATACCTGGTTCCATGGGCCTGTATGTTTGGGAGTATTTCTGTGCACACCCTGCGTACACCGCCTGCACTGACTGGTGCTGACTGGTGCACTGTTTGGCAAAGTGTCTGGTGGGCATGTGGCTTAGCTGTCAGATGCACAAACAACAGAGTGTGGGTATTTGTACACGACCCCTAAACTCCGCCAATAAACCAATCCTTGCAAAAGATTCCCAACCTGCCATTTAGCCAAAATTGATTGCCAGACCATGGGACAAACTTAATTGATAACTTTCGTTGGACTCCGTCAACGTGTTCTTTTGCTGTTGTTGTTTGCATTGTTCCTACATTTGAGGCAGACCCGGGTGATGATGTGTGGACACCTGAACCCACTGAGATATTTCCTTCCATGCTTTGGCCATGTCATGGGTGGAGAAGATTAAAGTATTTTGGCTTTTGTCTTCTTATGTTCTATGGGTATTTGTACACAACTCCTAAACTCCGCAGCAAATGGCTGCCAGCTCCAGAGCTTACAATTGTTCCCCCACCAGCTCCGGAGTTTGCAGGAAATTAAGTGCGACCATGCCCACCTAAGCGCGTCCCAGCGCACTTTTCATGTACCTGCTCTCGGAGGGTGAAAATCCCCAGATCCGGATGTAATCTGGTGAGTGCTGGGCTCTCCTCACTTCTGTTTTTTTTTTTTTTTTTGCCTCCTGCCCCTTTAAGAGAAGGAATCAGGACGACTACGGGGCGGCTTTGGAGGCAAGCCTGCATTTTTTCCTCTCTCTTTTTCTCCTTCCCCTCACACAGGCAGGAGCAAGGAAGTGCGGAGGGGTGGGGATGCAGGAATAGCTATGAACCCCCAAGATCTCTGGTCCGAATTTAAGTGGCCAGCGGATCTTAGGGGTCGTGTGAAAAGGCCCTGTGTTGTCGAACCACACAACCGGTCGCACAGTTGCTGGCTCTGCTTATGGAAATCTCCAACAGGATCTTGGCTGTGATGTGAAGGAGAATCTACATCACCTTGTCTTTAAGCCCGAGTGCAAACAAAGCATGTCCAAACTTTGGCTCTCCAGATGTTTTGGACTGCAACTCCCACAGTCCTTTGTCATTGGCAATCTACGCTTAGAATTCTGGGAGTTGTGGTCCAAAACATCAGGCGGGCCGAAGTTTGGACAATGTGTAGAAGAAAGAATTTCCGCAAAATTCTCCCCCCACCCATTACTCCGTTTAAGAAATGGAAATTTCTTAAAATCAGGATTTAAATGTACCATCCCCGTATTATCTTCTGCTTTTGAACTTCTGAACTTGTGGGGATTCCCAAGCAGATCCTAAAAACAGGCCACAGACGGTTGCCTTCTTCATCTCGAGCTCCGTTAAGACTTTCTTTTCATTTATTTATTTCCTGTCTCGCAGCCTAATACTTCTTTTCAAAGGCTTCTCCCGTGGGAAAGGTGGGATGTTCAGCCATTTACCAGCCTGTGTAAAAAGAAGAGCGTTCCCTCTGAAGTGCTAGGACCTGGCCGGCGGGGGGTGGGGGGGAGAGAAATTGCCTGAAACGCAATAGGCTTGCAGAGTTACAAGTACATTAATGGGAAAGTATCTGTCAGGCTTTAGCTGCGGCGCACAAAGACAGGTTGCTCCAGTGCACTGCTCAGTGAGATGTTTCACTGCCCTCCTACTCGACTGACCTGTCTGGCTGAACTGGTGGAAGGCAGCTAGTTTACTTCCTGAAAATGTGCAGGGATGAACAGGGGTGTAGCAAGGTTTTGGGGTGCCTGCGGCCAAGGTTGTTTTTCGCGCCCCTTTGGCCCTCCCCAACCCCATCCCATCCACCCAGCAATCCAGTGGGCATGGGGTGGTGTGTGTGTGTGTGTGTGTGTGTGCACATGCACATTAGCGCATGTGCACCTTATCTTTCCCACACATGCCAACGAAGATGCAGCCCCCGTTCTTGTACTCCTGCCTGCCTGCATCCAGACTCAGAGATTGCAGACGGGGGTAGGCGATTTGGTGCCCCCTAATTGCTGCACCCAGGGCGCACCACCCCCTTGCCCTCCCCACGCCATGCCCTTGGGGATGAACTGAAGAACCCACTTCATCAGACCCTAGAGCAGTGGCACTCAGAGTCCTTTCTGTGGGTACCTGACATTGCCCCTTCACAGCCTCCTGTATCCAGGTTAAATTGCTGTATTGGCACTTTGTGAAAAATCAGTGGGTTTTGAATCGCAATTTGGGCACTCGTTCTCTAAAAGGTTCACCATGACTGACATAGGGGAAAAAACATGCTTTGCTCACCACTGTCTTCCCCTTTATCAGTTGAGGGATGAAAGGAAGATGTGGCCCTGTCTTGCATCCCCCATAGACAAGGTGGTGTGATGTGGAAAGGCTCTTTTACACCCTGCCAAAGACTGCATTTTCTGTACTGACTTTGAGCTGCACTTGGAACTTCCCTCCTGACCTACCTACATGCTTCAGGAACAGAACACCAGCACCTGAGATGTGGAGCATCAGAATCAGCCTTATGTCAGGCACCAATTTCACCTTATTCAATACTGCTTTACACTAGGTGGCAGTATATAAATATTCTGGATATTATCTAGGCCACTGATGGGGAACCTTTTAGAGACCGAGTGCCCAAACTGCAATTCAAAACCCAGTAATTTGTGGCAAAGTACCAATGCAGCAATGTAACCTGAATACAGGTGGCTGTGAAGGGGCGATGTTGGGTGCCCACAGAAAGGGCTCCGAGTGCCACCTTTGGCACCCATGCCATAGGTTCACCAACACTGATCTAGGCAAAATATTTCCTAACTCTGTTTGGGAGGATCCATAGAAGAACATTAATTGGCCGCTATAAAGCTATCATAGGGAGCCCGTATTAGCTTTAGGGCAGCCAATTAATGCAAGGCCAAATCGCAACGGCCATTTGAATGGCTTCTTTCCCTTTCTTTTTTAGATTAATATATTTGTCTGTAGAGTTACGTGATGTGCAGTTTTTGCCCCTGGTCTTGTTCACATAGCTGTTGGTTAAATCAGTCAATTCTTGCTATTTGTACCAATTTTGTACTCTCCACATGTGAAATCCAAGGGAATTATACACTGGAAGCCTCACTACTAACTTTCCTCAGACTGATGAAGGTGCTTGGATGAGCAGCGAAACATTTTGATCTCACAAGAAAAGAAGTCCAGTTGCCATGACTCAACTTCCAAATATTTTACACATGGCATCTCATATAAATGGGTTCATTTTCTGTCCTGTTTTTGGGGTCCCTGCTGCCCAAATATTTTCTTTTAAAATTTGTAAGTGACCTATTGGTGAAGTGGCATACTCCTGCAATTTTCCTGTTACTTCTGACTGTTAGTCGATGCAGCACCTGGTGGGTTATATCACTAGATAAATGTAGGGCAGCATTAGAAATGGACTTGAATTGTGAGGCCAGGGGAAAAAAATAAATAAATAACTACAAGCCACATAAAAGCAGGGGCAATGGTTACAATAGGGAGGATGTTGGCTAAATGATGTATCGGTAAACTGTTGTGGAGGAATAAAATATAATAGGAACAGTATGCAATTTATCATTAAGTAATTTAAAAATAATATTAATAAAAAGGGAGCTGGGGCAGGGGCCATGCAGTGACCACGGTGCTCCAAAATACACCCTGTCTGAAAAGTAAATAAATTGACAGCAATGGTCACACACAAAAGCAATATAGATTGAAGAGTTACAAGGACTGGATCATTATTAAAAATTGTTTTATGATTCAATGGCACCCTGTGAGGGTAAGAAAACATTGCTACTCTCACCTCTCTAATGTTCTGCACATTATAGGGTCAGCGTGTCCTTCCATCTGCGTGTCCTTCCATCAGCGAGAACTTCCTCTCCTATTTGTAAAACAGCCGAATGTGCATTGCGTTTCTCACCTTCTCCGGGATGCCCGGCTGCCTTCATAGCAGGCATTGCCCTCGTGGCATGGTGAGATATTGTTATTCCTTCAACCACCACAATTATTAAGAAAATCAACAGTGACTGCAGTTAACTGTAAACAGCCTGGAGTCTAATAATTGTGCAGCATGGAGTAAGCTCCTTGCCAGACAGAAGCAAAGCAGGCGGTGTGGTTGCTTGCGGGGAGGAAGGGAGGAAGAGGTGGGCCCTGTTGTCACTGGCACCCATTCGGAGGGAGGGTGGGTGGGTGGTGGGCGGCCAAAGAAATCCAACATGAAGGGCAAAGAGAGCACGGACCTGGCACAATGCCTGCCTCTCCTGCCGATGCCCCTGAGTCCCGCTTTGTCACAACATCTGGTGCCCAGCATTGGCATGGCAGGATGTGCCTCTCCATTGGTTGGATCCAGGGAGAGGGGGAGGGAGAGAGGGAGGGATTCGGAAGCAGCTCATCCTGCCCTCAGCACCCTGGGTGGGCTCCGCGCCAGAGGATGACTGTTCAGCAGAGGTCTCCTGAGCGGCGACGGAGATCCTCTTCTCTTTTTCATGGGTGTGTTGGAAATGGCATTCTTGGGATCCATCCAGGAAAGGGCTGAAGAGGCTCAGAAGGAGATCACAAGATGCCGGCGGTGAGACTTGAAAGCCACCAGCATGCGTGGCTTGCTTCCCAACAGCTGCTTTGAAGGCAGAGTTCGTTCTCTGTATGGGAAAACAGAACACCACGTGAACAGCGTCCTGCACCAGGGACGGGCAAAGTCTTGGGAGTTGGGAGTATCTCCCCAAGAGAGTTTTCTACTGGACCCGGTGCTCCTTTAATCTTTTCTTTTTCTGACAAAAAAAAATCAGAATGGCTTGGTGAGTGCCGGAAGGAGCTGATTTGGAAATTGAGTTGTTGGGTGGTGGTAGGGAGAAAGACCCCTGATGAGAGCATTTTGCTTAAGAGCTTTTGCACACATCCAGAAAAGTGTTGGAGCTTTTGTAACCTTGCATGCTGCCCTTAGTAAGTTTAGCTGGGGGGCGGGGCTACCGATCTCTCCAGCAGTAACCATTCCTTCCTTCTTTGTCTGTACATTCAAAGAGAGACCCACCTCTCTCCTCTTGAGCTTTCCCCTCTCAGGAGTCAGCTGTTGATCCCTGTTTCTGTCATGTTTTTTGTTGTTGTTATAACTTTGCAGTAAGTAAACACTACCTTATTTCTTTTCCTAATGTCTCTAAGTGGGTTATTGAGACTGCAAGTGCCAGTTAATGAGAAATCAAAAGGGTGGTCTACTTTGGGGAACCTGAAGCCATCCTGCTCTGGGAATCTCTGCACAGCTAGATACATTTAACCTCAAATCCAAAACACTGTGCTAGAAAAGTCCATCTGCACTGTGCACAAAGGAGGAGATCATCACAGGCTGTGTGTTATGATGTTACAGTCGTGACCGATCCTTCATGACTCCACGTCCATGGAGTTTTCTTGGCAGGAATACTGGAGTGCCTTGCCAGTTCCTACTCCAGGCGCCTACAGCACCTGGTATTCCCTGGTGGTCTCCCATCCAAGTACTAACCAGGCCTGACCCTGCTTAGCTTCCAAAATCAGGAGAGATCAGATGTGCTTAGGGCATCTAGGCAGCTGGGGCCACATAAATACCATATGTTCATGGCCCTGCTCCAAGGATCCTACTTTTGAGCTAAATCCCATTCTTGAAGATCCCAAATCCAAATTTTCAGACAACAAGATGGTTCCTGGTCAGAGCAGACAATATTTGGGTGTGAGGTTATTGTGGCTTTGGGGTCGTTGGTAGAAGCTCCAATCCTTTCTCTCTGATGCCATCTTGGAAAGGGTGGGTGACAGTCCTGTAGCCTCTGAATTGCCTCTCACACAAACATTCAATTTCCTCCTCCCCATCATAATTCCACAAGTCTCCTGAAACTTGTCAATACATCCTGTGTAATCCTCCAGTTCTGGTGTCAGGGAAGAGGTGTAGAATTATAGTTCCTGGCATTACAGAAATGTGTCCTCTCCTGGTGTTACCAGTCTTGTCCCTTCCCAGAAGAATCAGTTTATCAGCACAGCAGAGAAATCTTCAGAAGGCCACACAGGCCTAGTTAACTAGGTCCTTCTGCATACACTGCAGGTGAGTTCTGATTTATTGAGTTTGGCAAACAGTGTCATCATCATTTGAGAACAACCCCTGTGAGGAATTTCTCTGGCAGAGAAGAAAATAGTAAAACGTGGGCTTTCAGGAGAGGAGAGAACCCCATGCATCCCAGGTAAGATGACAAGATGACCTAAATGTAATGAGCCAACATCAACATGCTTCCCAAACACCTACTTTTAAGGAATTCTGTGCCTGCATCATGGCAGGATGTAGCCCTAAATTACTATCTTGTCTAAATGTATAGAAGACTTTGGTGTTCGACCAAGATACAATCTGGGCCAGGCAGATATTTTGAGACCAGAATATGTTAGTTTAATGTCTGGGGGAGAAAGGTACACCCTGGAACAAAACAGAGGTGATGCCAATATATGTATGGCAGGCATGTCCAGACTTCAGCCCTCCTGATGTTTTGGACCACAACTCCCAGAATTCTAAGCTTAGATTGCCAATGACAAATGACTGTGGGAGTTGTGGTCCAAAACATTTGGAGTGCTGAAGTCTGGACATGCCCGATGTATGGCAATTCAGCTCCATTGTCTCAGGTTGAGAAAGCAATATATTTCGTTTCCCTGCCAAAGTTGGATGGTGCCTTGATTGAACCATGAAAAACAAATGGGATGCTTACATGGGCAAATACCCCAATTCCTCAGTCTGTGCACCATAATCCAGAAAAAAAAAGGTATTGCAGGCCAGAGTCCCAAAAATTCATGGCAGATATTCATGCCAAGCTTTGTCTGCATGAGGCGAGTTAAAGTGAGATGGGAGGTATGGTCTCAAGCAGGGATGGGGACACAGGTCTTGGGATTCACTGTGAAGTTGGATTATAATCTCACTGATGACTTGACTCAGACTTTTGGAATTCACCCATCCCTCCCTGTTTTCTGAGAAAAAGCACTTGTTTTTTTTTTTTTTTTATATAGACTCAGACTTTGGGTTTGGGGTTCAGGACCAGGAACCAAAGACCTGAATGCGGATGTGGCAACTGGACCCAAATATGTGCGAATGTCTTTGGTTTAACATTCTCCTCCTTGCCTTATGTTAGGATTACTCTGTAACTGCTCCCTCACAACATCTCCTGAAATATCATTTCCTTTGCATGTGAGAAACAATATGAATGTGCAAAACCTGCTAGAAGCTTGGGGTTTAGTTTATTCACCAGGTAGAAGGAGGCAATTATCCAAAATAGACCAATAGTTTTACCTGGTGAGCAGATGTTCCTTCAGTTTGTAGCCACCTCAGAAAATACCCATGGCAGATGTTCAGAGAGTCCAAGATGATCCTGTTGAGTGATCATTAATGGTCTCTTCATAGTCAATAGAGAATTAGACAGACAGAGTTGGCATGAACACCTGCCATGCATTTTGGGGATTTTTTTTTAGTGGTTCAATAAATCTATTCTGCATGTGTTTAATAGAGATGGGCACGACTTAGCGGAATTCCCGTTTCCGTTTCCGTTACTCGTTTCCGTTACAGAACGGAAATGGTAACGGGAATTACTCCGCCAGAACTCGAACTCGAACCGACTAAAGAATAATTGGGTCTGATTTGTTGTGGTCGTTCCTGGCATCGCGGCCATCCCGCGATGCCAAGCGGCACAGAAAAAAAGTTTTTTTTTTAAAAAAAAACCGATTCCCGGCCAAAAAGCCGGCGAAAATATGCCTGCCTGAGTGAGGGCTCAGGGCACCTACCGGAGGGGTAGTTTGATGGAGGGGGGTCCCCCGCCTCCCCCCTCTCCTCCTGTCCCTCCTGGTCCTGGGCTGCGCTGGGGGCGGGCATCCTCGTCGTCCAATTCAAGCGGAAGCGAAGTGGCACAGAAAAAAAGTTTTAAAACTCCCCCCCCATTCCCGAGCCAAAAAGCCGGCAAAAATATGCCTGCCTGAGTGAGGGCTCAGGGCACCTACCGGAGGTGTGGTTTCTGGAGGGGGGTCCCCGGCCTCCCCCCTCTCCTCCTGTCCTGTCCTGGGCAGCCGGACTCGAGTCGCCTCGCCATGCCATGCGGTGCGGGCGGGGGATCCAAAATGGGGCGGCGACCGCAATATTTTTTTTTGAAATTGTGGTCCAAAAACACACAAGCACCACAGAAACATGCGAAAATTGCTAATTGCTATTGCTAAAACTGCCAGAATTTTTACAGTAGCAGTGGGTTTTTCTTGCAACAAAATGTCTTCTCCTCTGTCCTCTCTCCATTTATTTTATTTTATTTTATTTTTTTCACACCTGCGCAATGATGGGCTTGCCAAGTGGCCATGTGGGAGTGGACCATGCAAATTTTTGGAGCCATCCCACCAATCGCATGGCCACTTTGCCACTGAGACTTCTGGGATGTGCCAAAAAGCCAACTAACCCTGCACTAGCCCCCTACCCCTACCCCTAATCCTTGATTCCTTACCCATACACCACAGTACACTGTCCTCTTAGTTGGTCAGAGAGGCACCCAGAGGTGCACCCCACTACCCACCCTAACCTCAATAGTAACTAGCCTAACCCTAGCCCTTGCGCTAAGCTGCTGTCCCCTAAGCCAGATCTACTTGCATTGCACTAATACGCAAGTACGATTCCCTTCTTGGTGAGACACAGCGGGTGCGAGTGACCCAGTCTTGACTCAGGGTTCTCCTGGACGGACGGTCATGCACCAGTGCACTGATCTCACTAGTCTGCAACTGGTATGCATATCCATATGGCTATGCATGCCCTTTTGCAGCAGCAGGTGAGGAGAGGAGACCCCCATGCCATGAGGAGTCTCCTGGAGCCTGCTTTCCCTTGCTAGCGGGTGAGGAGAGGAGGCACCCCCCCAAAAAAACAGGTGCCTCCAGGAGCCCGCTTCCCTACAGCGGGCCAGAGGAGGCACCCACCCCACAGAGGTGCCTCCAGGAGCCCGCTCCCCCCCCCAACCAGTATAACAACAGACGAAAAAATGAAAAACAAAACGACAAATTTTTGCGAAGTTTCGCGATAAACGGAAATGAGCTGACACGGGCTGCCTCTGACACACGACAACTCGAAAACGTCATTTTCCCTAGTCGTGCCCATCTCTAGACTGTTTAATTCTGAATGACATGACCTTTCCCCCAATTCTCTATATTTCATTTATTAGTTCATCCAGGCTAAACATGGATTATCTTGGATAAATGAAAACCTACTATCTTCATGATGGGTTGCAAAACTGATCATTTATGCCTCCACTGGCTGCCCAACCTCCACCCTAGAACTTACCTCAAAGCTCCAACAGTAAACCAAAATTTGGTGCTTGTAAAGTCAGTGAAAAGCACAGAGGCTCTGAAAAAGTTTGGGAACAGCCTTGAAAAGTACTGTTTGATCTATAAGAGTAGTGGTTCAGTACTAGCTTCACCCATTCTTGAAAGGACTAGCAGGGCCACCCTCTCTGAAACTTCTACTCTGTTTGACTCCGTGTCAGCAAAACTGGGTGCAAATTCTCGGCTCAGCCGTGGGAACTCACAGTGCGGTGGCGACAGTATAAAGCCACTCTTTCAAATCACATGATTTGAAAAATGAAAAATAAGAGACACCAGAAGTCACACAATGTGTGTGTGTGTGTGTGTGTGTGTGTGTGTGTGTGTGTGTGTGTGTGTGTGTGTGTGTGAGAGAGAGAGAGAGAGAGAGAGAGAGAGAGAGAGAGAGAGAGAGAACCAGTCCATGCCAACTCTTTTCAGCATATTCTAGGAAGAGAATACTCAAGAGCTGGTTGGCCAATGACCATTCCCTTCTTATAGGGGTGCCCTGGGACTGTGCAGCTTGCCCAAAGCCACACAGGCTGGCTCTCACTCCCAGGAGGCACTGTGACAAAATGAGCTCCCAAACCTTGAACTTCACAAGCAGGTGCCTAGTCCTCTCAGCTATATAGCCAGCTGATAAAATTTGCTCCCCCCCATCACATTAGAGAAGATTTAACATTCTAGCAGATGAATGCAAAAGTTACTCAATACCACACATTCTCGTTTGGCAGAACTGCTCACGGTGTCTTGAGTGGCATTAGATAACCACTGCTGCTCAATTTTGTATTTACATCACACACCATGGTGGCTGCCCTGTCACTCTCAGACTAACATCTTGTTTGGAAATGGGAAGAGCCAATGGCTTTGAGGCAATACACTGGAAGAGGATTTAGAAACAGCCTTACATAAGGACCGCACTTCTTCATTCACCTACTCTCTTGATTCAAGTCTTACAAACCACTGGCTGTCTTTTCCAGTGCACTTGGATTCCTGCCTCTCTGGATACATGAAGAAAAGTATGTTTTCCCCACCTCTGGGTACAAATAAACAAACAAACAAACAAATAGCCACCAAGGACTCTTGAATGCCTGGCAACCTTGTTGTCACTTCCACGGATCATAGAAACTTCTCCAAAATGGCTTGGGTTTGCCCGTCTGTGTATCAATGGAGAGGAACGCATGCAGGCTTCATGAGAATAGATATGCAGGCTAGCCAGCTGGGCTCAGTGGAAGCTTTTGAGCTTTGCGGTTTTCACATCTCTTCATAAACTAAGCTGTGGGAGGGGGATGTCCATTGTCAGAGTCAAGGAAGTTATGTTTCAATGGGAATCCATTCAGATTGCTCGTTACAGTGATCTAAAAGGAGTTTGGATGTCAAACTAGCCTCTTGCTTACATTCTTTTAGATGCTTACTTAAGACAGAGTTGTTTAGGGAGAGCTTCGGCATTTTGTTGTATTTTGTTATATTGTGTTTATTCAGTTCTTGTGGATACAGTATTGCAGTTTTGCTGGAGTTTATTTTTATTTCTTGTGTTGTCAGAAGTTTCCCTTCTTCATTAATCTTGATGATGATGAAGATGAGGAGGAGGCGGAGGAGGAGGAGGAGGAGGAGGAGATTGGGAGAAAATATGGTACAACCTGATTTGTCCTGGTTTGTCCCAGTTCATCCCAGTTCATTAACAAAGCAGCATAGAATATTGTTATATAAATGGATGCTTCCCATTTATACTCCTGTGGATGGAGTTTGCCAGATACAATGTGGATCAAGTAGAGTAAGTCTGTACGTAGGCACGAATTGATGGTGGAGCGTATGGTCCCTAACCTATGCTTCTATGAAATTTTTGTTTCTGCTAGGGAAAAGATGCAGAAATTCCTCTTTGGAGAAAGAGTAATCTAGCACATGATTATTATGATGCCCATTCCTTAATAGGCAATTGAAAGCAGATTCCCATTCAAGATCAATAAGTTGATATGTACCAATTGGTTGTTCCGGTTGTTCAATAAATACTCATTTGAAATGACCAGAGTCTTAGTGTTGATTATGAAAAACATGCAGAACTTGCAGCACAGTAGTTAAACTACTGTACCCCATCAAACTGTGCTCAATTCCAGGTGGCCGGTTCAAGGTTGACTCAGCCTTTTGTCCTTCTGAGCTTGGTGGTGCGGCGAGGGGGGGGGGATGTGTAGCCTGCATAATTAAATTGTAAACTACCCAGTGTGCTTTAAGCGCTGTGGAGCAGTATATAAGTAGAACACTTGGCTTTGCTTTTGCCTTGGCTAATAGCAGCTAAATAACAACATGCTAAGGAACTGCACAGTTCAGAGGCACCCAAGGACCTTGCAAATTGGCCACAATTGGCCTCAGTAGGTTCTCTAGTAAGATACAGTCTCCAGTAAGAGACAGTTCTCTAGTAAGTATCTCTAATAAGATACAGTCTTAAAGCAACTAAACCAAACATTTCTACAGTCAAGTATTAACCTGACAACTGGTAAGTAACCAGTTCTCCCTTAAATACCAAGTATAAAAACATGGCAACCATCTTCTTATAGCCTGTAGTAAGGGACCTCTCCCATGCTCCATCACCTCCTTCCAGGGCAGATATAGGCCCCTATGTCCTTTTTTTCTCTTACAGATTTTGAGAGGGTGCTCAACTTTTTCAGCAGCCTTCAGACCGCTAGACTTCTCAAATTCTAGGAGGAGACCATCCATCCATCCATCCAGTGTATATACTACCCATCCAGGAAGCTGCTACTCTGAGTGGTGCACAACAAATTGAATATCCATTATATATCATAACCCAAAACAAGACACATCGTAACAGCAAAAACAATTTCCAGATCTCAGTAGAATCCTGCATTATTCCTCTCGTCCTTCCTTCATTGCCTCTGCTGTTTGGGGAGCTGCTCCCGAATGGCTTCTCTGAATCGTTCTGTTTCTAGGAGCTTTCTGAATATTCAGGAGGTGGGGGGGGACTCTCATATTTCTTATGGGAGAGCATTCCGTAGAGAGAGATAGCATCACTGCAGAGGAAGCCAAGTTTCTGATTTAATTTCCCAGGTTTCACTGGGAGCTAACACTTGCAGGCATGATGTCTGTGAAGATTGGATCAGATTGGGTCATTGAACTTGGCAGAAGATATTGAGACAGAGAGCCTAGGAGCATCCAGGTTCTGTAAGTCCAAAGCCTCTCCAGCATACTAAGGGAATGCCATGCAATCTTTCCCTTCAGTATCAGAGGAGAGAGGGCTGTGGAGTCTTCCACAGAAACTAAGCTTTTGATAGCAACTTGCTATCTTTATCACAGCATTGTACCAAAAATGCAATCTTGATAGAGGATGTTGTCTATCAGGTGCTGAGAATCTCTTTGGTAGGATGGAATACACAAGATGATGGTATCAGGAGGCAGGTCTGGTGTTAAGACTGCTTCAATGTCCTGGAGTACGGTTTAATGCTCAGCAGCCTAGTCCTTGCTCACCCTCAATTTTGCTCTATCAAGACTACAAGTCTCCGCTGGCCTGAGGAATGGGGGGAGGGGGGATTGATACAAAAAGCATGTGTTCCATTTGAAAGTTGGGAAAAAATAGCAAAACTCACTAGGAATAATCAGGACCAGATTAAAAAGAAAAAAAATTACCCAGTGGCTGGAGTCCAGGCCTCTGGTGTCAAGAATGTGCCTCTTTCTTCATGGTACTTAGGGAGGGCGGCTCTTTTGGTACAATGCTTTGATAAAGATAGCAAGTTGCTATCAAAAGCTTAGCTTACATTTTTGTTTCAGTAGTGACCAATAAAGGTATGACCTAGCCTAGTTTTGAATTTGTTTTTCTGGTCACACGGCTCAACCCACTTTTTTGACTTCCATAGAAACTGGAATCCATGTGTTTGGTTCAGAAACCACCCTGTACACATACACATTTTTCCTTTACTGGAACAGCCTGCCAGAAACAGTAGGACTGTACCCATTTGTTTATTTTTAAAAGACGTTATCATTCCATGAACATTTTTTTTCCTTGACTGATGTTTATTCACTTTTTTATAGGAGGGCTTGTTCTTGTTTTCATCTTTTTCACTACCTCATTTAAATACATATACTGTATATGCTTGTTTTTCTTCTGCAGTTCAATTAGTCCTTCCGAATAACTGATCTTCAGTCGATGGGTAGGATGATTAAATGATTACCCCAATAATGAGATAAGGCATGATTACTGTCAATTACCTAGGTGACCTTTAAAGAGGTTAAGTAGTAACACTGAATAATGATCACACTGCAAATTGAGGCTCTCTTAAATTAAATGTACTACATTGCTATTCAAAGGGGGAAAAAACTGGGGGAATCCAAAGTTATTTCTAGTCATTCAACAGAAAAGGCCAAAAGGTTTGTTCATAACATTTCATTAATATTCAAAGTAGCATGACCTTCATTTGGAGGGTCCTAGGGAAATCCAGTCTCTCCTGATCTCAGAAGCTAAGTAGGGTCGGGCCTGGCTAGTACTTGGATGGGCGACCACCAGGGTATACCAAGTGT
This sequence comes from Phrynocephalus versicolor, assembly GCA_023846285.1. Taxonomy (NCBI): domain Eukaryota; kingdom Metazoa; phylum Chordata; class Lepidosauria; order Squamata; family Agamidae; genus Phrynocephalus; species Phrynocephalus versicolor. Next base: position 595,145 of record JAHTLZ010000280.1, on the reverse strand, counting down.
GTAAGTGCCTGGAGTAGGAACTGGCAAGCCACATCAGTATTTCTGCCAAGAAAACTCCATGGACATGGGGTCACAAAGAGTCAGCCATGACTATAACAAGAAGGAGGAGGAGGAGGAGGAGGAGGAGGAGGAGGAGGAGGAGGAGGAGGAGGGAACAAGGTGCAAGTTTAAGCAGGAATTAGTAATCGGCATGAACCCTGGTTTGGAAGTTTGTGCCAGTTTGTATGCACTGCACCACAGGTGCCATACATTCCCTTCCCCTCACCTCTCTGGTTGGATCCCCCACTCGCCAGCTGGCGTGCGCTCCTCTCCTCCTCTACTTTGGCTGCTTGACCAGTCTCTAGCAGTAGCTCGGGCTTCCTAGCACTGCCTCCTTGACTGAGGGCAGGGGAAAGGAATGTGTGGCACTGTGGTGTTGTGCATATGAACCAGCACAAACCTCCAAACAGAGGTTCCTGTCTATCTCTAGCTAAGGATATATTTCCTTAAACAAAAATCATCAAGATAGATAATAAAGTTATAGCATCAAGAGTAATCGGCATTGTACGTGTAATCAGTAATAAGGCCAGCATCGGTCCGACCAACCAGAGTATTTTTGGCACTTTCACTCCACGTGGCCACCCCCAGGAGGCCTGTACAGTTGTCACATGTAATCAGGCCATTTTGGTGATTGGTCCCACCTTGTGAAACAAATTTCCTTGTGAAATGCACCAAATCGAGACTCTATCAGCCTTCAAAAAAGCATTAAATACCTTGCTTTTTCGGGAAGTGAATGATGGCTGGTAATGTGTTGCCCCTGCCCTGTTGTACTGCTCCTGCCTCCTTTAGTTTTTGATGGGCTTTTAGTATGCTATAGTGTGTTTAGTTTTAGTATTATGTGTTCTATTGTTGATTGATCTGTTTTGTTTCTAATGTTTGCTTATTTATTTGGCTTTCTTGTGAACTGCCCTGAGTCCCTTCTGGGAAATTGGTGCAGTCACAAAATGCAAAATAAATAAATAAATAAATAAATAAATAAATAAATAAATAAATAATCAGTGTATGTGTGTATTCAACATCTAGTTCCAAGACCACAAAAATTAATTATTTGGATCTTGGTATGGATATTCTAGGGGAAATCCTCAACGGCTGTACATCTCAAGGTCATTTGGTTTCCACCAATGGAATCATGAATGTCAGTTAATTAAAATCTATATGCAATCTGAAATATTTTATTTAGGGATAGAATTTTGGTAACTTATCCTAGAGAGGCACGGCTGGAGGTGGGCTCGAGTGATTCATGTCTTCACGGGCTGTTTCGTCAACTCTGTGTTACTATTGCCCTGAAGTCAGTTTTATAAGAGTAAAGGGGATGGGGAGAGAGGATTTCTGCTGCTGTAGGATGGTATTGCAGAGAAGGGAAAGATGAAGACACAGCATGAGTAGAAGCAAAGAGGAAACAGGGAGTGAGAGTAGAAGACCTGGAAGACGAAGAGTACAGGGGAAAAACAAGAGCAAGAGCAAGATGGAGTCTGAGTAGACCTGCTATGTCAATCGTTATATGAGGCAGCATAGTGAGTTGCCACAGAATGTTATACCATAGCTGCCAAGCCTAGTGGGTGGATGAAGAAACCTCAAGGTGCCCAAGAACCCACAGAGATGGCAAAATAAGTTTTCATTTTAAACTTTCTGGATTCCTAACTTTCATGCCGCACTGTGTTTATGGGCTTCCTGTAGGCATCTGTTTGTCGATAAGGTGGCAGGGAATAGAATGCTGGCTTAGAGTCACATTTGGTTTGATCCAGCCGACCTTCCTATATTATCTTAGTGTTATCACCCTCGGCATCATCAAATAAGACTCCTGGAGAAAAGGTGCCAGTTACATTGGACTGTGAAGCAATCAAATGTCATGCCCAGATTATGTTTATCTGGGTTGAATGGGTTTTTTTGCACCAGTGCCTTACTGGTGCTTTTAGCTCTGTTCTCCCAAAGTAATGAGTTTGTAGGGGAACCATTATTTTACTTATCCCTTGTAATTAGATGTCTGATGCCTAGCCTTTTCTTTGTTTAATTTTATTTATCTTTTTTGAAAATTTGTTGGATAGGTCTCAACCTCTGCTGCCATATAGCTGAGATCAGGAATCAGCCAAATATTTCACAGAGGGGTGGGGGTAGAGAGAGAGAGAGTAGTGAAAGAATATGAGTTTACAAAGGATTACACTGGAAAGCCCATCATGCTAGTCCATTTTTTTGTGTTGTCAATCATTTTTTAAAAAGTGATGGGAGTAGAGATGAGCACAAATTGCTGGTTTAGTGATTTGTTCTGTTTTGTTCTTCAGACAAACATCATTACCCTCCAGTGGGTACCCACTCAGAACCAGTGTCCCATCTTCCCTACCCTGCTTTTCTCAGGGTGCCTGCCAAAGGAGGTGTGCCTAAATACTGCCAAACATTTTTGAGTCCAAAGGACGAATCAGCACAAAATGATGAACCAGTTGTCTGTGCCCATCTCCAGAGGTGACCTTGGGGCACCAAGTCTGTGAATGTTAAAGGAAAAACCTGGGGTTCCCAATGACTCTTTCATGCCACTGAGTCAAGTCTGCCTGCTTAACCTCTGTGGCTCCCATTTGTGTCACCCCTCTCCTTCTTTCTACATTCTCTTATCAGTAGGGATCACTGTCTGGAAAAAGACGTGGGAGGAGGAAATACTTTGGGTGATAACAACTTAAGGAATCATACGAGAAGTTTTGGAGAAGGAAGCTGTGTTAGTCTGTGCAAGAATTTCAGGCAAAAATCAAAGAAAAATAAAACAAAGCAAAAGACCAAAAATGTGGCACCTTAAAGACTAACTTTCATATTTTTATGCAATGTTTTGTGGACATGTCCACTTCTTCAGACATATATATCTGGTTGGGTGTCTGTTTTCTCTCTCTTTAGGAATTTTTAAAACAGAGCTTGCCTACAACTATACCTACATGCAACAACCAATGAATATTTGGCATGAAACTTATATTCCATGACATATTATATTGTACATCCCATTCTGCTGCTATATGTCTGGATACATGGATGTATCCATGAAACATTATATTATAATATGAAAGTTAGTCTTTAAGGTGCCACATGTTTTGTGTCTTTTGCTTTGTTTTATTTTTTGTTGATTTTTGCCTGGAATTAAGGAATCATAGACTCATGAAGTTGGAATTAAGGAATCATACACTCATGAAGTCCAGCCTGCACAAGGCAGGAATAGAAATCAAAGCACATATGCCGAATGGTTGTCTAAATTTCTTGGATAATGTGAGTTGAATCAATATAAGAGTTATAGCTCAAAAGCAGGCTTTTCCCAAGCTTGAAAAAAAATGTATGGCTGCTACAGTTACTTGTGACACATTGTCTCTTAAGTACCGATTAGAGATGGGCACGACTAGGGAAAATGACGTTTTCGAGTTGTCGTGTGTCAGAGGCGGCCCATGTCGGCTCGTTCCCGTTTTTCGCGAAAATTCGCAAAAATTAGTCGGTTCGTTTTTCATTTTTTTCGTCTGTCGTTATACTGGTTTAGGGGGGGTAGCAGGCTCCTGGAGGTACCTCTGTGGGGTGGGTGCCTCCGCCGGCCCGCTATAAAGGGAAAGCGGGCTCCTGGAGACCCCTCATAGCATGGGGGTCTCCTCTCCTCACCTGCTGCTGCAAAAGGGCATGCATAGCCATATGGATATGCATACCATTTGCAGATTAGTGAGACCAGTGCACTGGTGCATGACCATCCGTCCAGGAGAACCCTGAGTCAAGACTGGGTCACTCGCACCCGCTGTGTCTCACAAAGAAGGGAATCGTACTTGTGTGTAGTGCAATGCAAGTAGATCTGGCTTAGGGGACAGCAGCTTAGCGCAAGGGCTAGGGTTAGGCTAGTTACTGGTGAGGTTAGGGTGGGGTAGTGGGGTGCATCTCTGGGTGCCTCTCTGACCCACTAAGAGGACAGTGTACTGTGGCGTATGGGTAAGGAGTCAAGGATTAGGGTTAGGGTTAGGGGGCTAGGGCAGGGTTTAGGGGGCTTTTTGGCACATCCCAGAAGTCTCAGTGGCCAAGTGGCCATGATGGCTCCAAAAATTTGCATGGTCACTCCCACATGGCCACTTGGCCAGCCCATCATTGCGCAGGTGTAAATAAAATAAAATAAAATAAAATCAATGGAGAGAGGACAGGGGAGGAGACATTTTGTTGCAAGAAAAACCCACTGCTACTGTAAAAATTCTGGCAGTTTTATAATAGCAAAGCAATTAGCAATTTTCGCATGTTTCTGTGGTGCTTGTTGTGTGTTTTTGGACCACGATTTCAAAAAAAAATATTGCGGTCGCCGCCCCATTTTGGATCCCCTGCCCGCACCGCATGGCATGGCGACTCAAGTCCGGCTGCCCAGGACAGGAGAGGGGGGGAGGCCGGAGACCCCCCCCCAGAAACCGCCCCTCCGGTAGGTGCCCTGAGCCCTCACTCAGGCAGGCATATTTTCGACGGCTTTTTGGCCCGGGATGGGGGGGGGAGTTTTAAAACTTTTTTCTGTGTCGCTTCCGCTTTAATTGTGGCGGCCGGCGGCCGGCGGCGACTTTGGCGGGACGACAAGGATGCATTGCCCGGCCCGCCCCCAGTGCAGCCCAGGGCCAGGAGGGACAGGAGGAGAGGGGGGAGGCCGCGGGGACCCCCCCTCCAGAAACCGCCCCTCCGGTAGGTGCCCTGAGGCACGGCAGGCATATTTCCGCCTGCTTTTTGGCCGGGAATCGGTTTTTTTTTCCTTTTAAAAACTTTTTTTCTGTGCCGCTTGGCATTGCGGGATGGCCGTGATGCCAGGAACGACCACGACAAATCAGACCCATTTATTCGTTCGTCGGTTCGAGTTCGAGTTCTGGTGGAGTAATTCCCATTACCGTTTCCGTTGCGTAACGGAAACGAGTAACGGAAACGGGAATTCCGCTAAGTCGTGCCCATCTCTAGTACTGATAAAAATCCAGGCAGTACGTTGTGTGATTTTTCTACCTAGCTCAACTTATTCTGCAGCTTCTGGCTCCTTTTCAAAAAGTGCTTCTTTAATCTTCTAATGTTTAGTTTCTGAGTATTTTGGAAGGGTTTTGATGGCACCCAACAACAACAATGTTTTGAATTATTAGAGACATTTTGTAGGTTCTGTGCTACCCTTAGTTGACTTTGGAAGGAAGGGAGGAAGGAAGGAAGGAAAGAAGGAGAGGAGGAGAGGAGAGGAGGAGAGGAGGAGAGTGTGGAATGAATCTGAGTGGAGCTGAACCCGTAAAATGGCAAAGATAATGAGATACTTCAACCTCCTGCTAAGTTATACCATTTTATCATGGTAAGTGTCCTGGTAGCAAAAATTATAGGCATTTAAAGTGTCAGATGGAGAGAAAAAAACATTAAAACAAAATAACACAGAGAAGCTTTCTAGGTGACAGGTTTAAGTTGTGCCTTCCCCTTCCTAAAATAGCCTACTGTCATGACGCTAGCTGTTCCTGCAGAAAGATGGCACAAAAGAACATAAAATTCACCCAGGTGAACATGGCCTACCAGCAGAACAATAGTTTGTGTTTATATTAGAGATGGGTTTTTCATTTCGGAAGGGGACTGGTTCTGAAATGAAACATGCCAGCACAACATGGATGTGGTTTCTTGTGAACATTCCTGAGCAAATATTATATTTATATAAATGTTAAGTTATAAAGCCCCAAATGGCTTGGGTCTAAGCTATATCATTTCCCTTTTTGATCCTCTTCAGGTGCTACGATCATCATGGTAGGTTTTTATCTCAGTCACACCACCACCATGTGTGTTTGGTGGGGACACAAGAGAGAGCCTTCTCTGTCACTGCTCCTAGGCTCCGGAACTCCCTGCCACAGGAAGCCAGGCTGGCCTCATCATTGCTCTCCTTCTGAATGCAGTCAAAAGGTCTTTCTGTTTAAGCAAACCTTTTTGTTATTGATCGGCTGCCTGAATGGGGGTTTAAATGGATGTTCCTTATGATTTTGAATGTATTTTCGGTGTTGGCTTCATTTGCTGTCTTTTAGTGTGGAATTCATCTGATTGGTTTTTTTTCATATTTTGTATACTTCTTGTTTTTAGCTTTTAACACTGTATTTTAATGATGTAAGCTGTAAGAAAGGTGGGGAAAATATTATAAATGAATGAATCCATAAATATCAAACAGGATACTAGCTACTGCTTTACACTGAAAGGCAGCTAACATGATGCACACCACAAAACCAGTTCTAACTTTTTGCATCTCCACGATCAAGTCTTCTGTATAGTTCAGTGGGTCCTGATTTCCCCTCAACATTATAAACACCCCAAAATACTTTACTTCACCCTGGGAACAGCTCACAAAATGTTTTTTGTTGTGAACAACCCCTCCATTAGACATGGGCATGACTCGTGAAATTGTCGTTTCCGTTTTCGGTTGTCGTTTCCGTTACGCAACAGAAATGGTAACGATAATTAAGCCGTCAGAACTCGAACTCGAACCGAAAAAGGAAAAATTTGCTCGGGTTTATCGTCGTTCATGGCATCGCAGCGATTGCGCAATGCCATTGCCAAGCAGCACAGAAAAAAAGTTTTAAAAAGTTTTAAAAAAAACCCAACTCCCAGCCAAAAAAGCAGGCGAAAATATGCCTGCCTGAGGACACCTACCTGAGGGGTGGTTTCTGGGGGGGGGCGGCCTCCTCCCCCTCTCCTTTCCTGCCCTGCTTGCACCCGGCTGGGGGGGGGTCCACCCTTCGCCTCCCCATGCCATGCGGTGGGGGGGGGATCCAAAATGATGACCACAATATTTATTTTTAAATCATGGTCCAAAAACCCACCAAAGCACAACAGAAACATGTGAAAATTAAGTATTTTAAATGCCTGAATTTTTATAGTAGCAGCAGTGGGTTTTTTATAGCAGTAAAAGGTCGCACTGATTTTATTTTATTTTATTTTATTTTTTTTAAGACCTGCCCATGTGGGCTGGGCATGGGATGGGACCATGCAATTTTTTTGAACCATTCCACCAATGGCATGGCCAGGTTTTGACTGACATTTCTGGATGTCGCCCGCCCGCCTGCGGCCTGCGCCACCGCCCGCCCCCTCGCCTGCCTGTGGCTGCCGCCCACCCCCTCGCCCACCCGCGCCTCCCCCTGCCACTGTCGCCTCCCGCCCATGGCCCCCTGCCCCCGCCGCCCGCCCGCACCTCCCCCGCCCCCCGCCTCCCCAGCCGCCCGCTCGCCCACCTGCACCTCCCCCCTGCCGCTGTCGCCGCCCGCCCATGGCACCCTGCCACCGCCGCCCACCCGCACCTCCCCCCTGCTGCCCGCCCCCCACCCCACCCAGGGTGCAAAAACACCTAGCACCGGCCCTGATTGCGGGACGCCCCTATGCTCTTCGCGCTAAATCACGTTGGAAATGACAAACGACAAATGACAAACGACAAACAGAAATGACAAATTTTTGAAAAAATTCACGACAAACGGAAACGACCCGAAACGGACCCGTTCTGACAAACGACAACTTGAAACGTCATTTTTTCTGGTCGTGCCCATCTCTACCCTCCATCATGCACACACAACCCACTTTCTTTTTTCTTTTTTTGTAATTATGTTTTTTATTTTCTACATGAAACAAATACATGTATTGTTTATCAGATGCTATGCTACATGGGTCAGTTACAATTATTTTAACTTCATTTCAGCCCTACCTACTCACAGCCAGCTTTCTGAAGGAGGTTATTTATTTATTTATTTATTTATTTATTTATTTATTTATTTATTTATTTATTTATTTATTTATTACATTTACACCCCACTTTTCCACTTTAAAAATTGCTCAAGGGAGCTTACATCTGCCCCCATCCCCAATAAAAATATAGAATAGAACTGGAAATTTAAAAAATCAAAGAAGTCAACCCTGCTGTAAAAACACACACACATGGTTTTTTTAAATATATTTTTTATTAAATTTTAAACTACATACAAACAAAATAAGGAAATAACGAACTACAATTAACAATATAAGTGTACCCCCACCCCACGGGACCATCCATGCATTCTTCTTCGTTGCTGAGTCTTCTGTTATTCTAGTGATCTTCTTAAAGTCCTCTTCTCCAGAATTGTCATGAAATATTCATGGACTCTTTTCCCTTTCCTTCGACTAATACATAATCTATAAATTTACCCCAGATATCATAGAAAATGTCTTTTTTCATTTCTCCTCATTTAACTTTTAAACTACAAGACAATTTATTGTTTATAGCTATATTCCAAAGTTCGTTATACCAATCTTCCATCTTAAGTTCTAGTTCTGACTTCCAGTTTTTTTGCTATGATTAATCTAGCAGCTGTCATAAGATTTGCTGTTAGCTCCTTTGTTGTAACATCATAATCTTTGCTTGTTAACAATGATAATAATGCTATCTCTGGATTACAATCTATGTCTATCTTAATCATATTACTTAGCTCTAAAAACACTTTTTTCCAGAACTTTTGGACTATTTCGCATTCCCACCAAAGATGCAGATATGTGCCAAGCTTTTTTTCACATTTCCAGCATATCTTAGAGTAACCAGGATTCATTCTATTCTGTCTAATTGGGGTTAAATACCATCTAGAAACCAATTTAAAATAGTTTTCTTTTATCCTGACCGATAATGATCTCAAAATTCTCATATTCCAAATTTTCACCCAGGCTTTTTTCTTTATCTCTACATTAAGATCTTGGTTCCAGACCTCTCTCAAGGTATTTAACTCCTTCATTTCCAATGATTCCCCTAATATTTTATATATTTTACATATTATTCCTTTCTCTAAATTTTCATGATCAGACTCCAGCGATAGTAGGAAGTGTTCAAATTTTGTCCACTCTCTGGTTTGATTATTTCTTTTACCCCAGTCCTTTGTCCATTTCCCTAACTGAATATAATTTAACCATGTTAAATCGCTGGATTGCAAAATATTTTTTATATCATGAATCGTTTTAATCTTGGCCATCCAATCCTTTAGTCTGGCTATTTTCTTAGTTTTAAATAACTCTAAATAATGCTTCAAGTTAACAGGAAAGTTTTCCAGGTCAGTAACTAAAGCCAGTGGGGATCCTTTTGGAGACAAGATTTTTCTATATGTTCTCCATGTAGTAATTAAGCCATTCAAAAGGGGGTTGTCGATCTTTACTTTGTTTTTGACATCCGTAAATAAAAATTTGTTTATTTCCCCCTTTATGTCCGATGACTCTTGCTCCCACCATATTGGCTTCTGTGGTTTAAAAAGAATATCCCCCAAAGAACTGAGTTGATTGGCTATATAATAATTTCTTATATTGGTATACCTATTCCTCCTTCTTTCTGGGATCTGTACCACAAACTTTTATTTATTCTTGATTTTTTCCCTGCATTGCAAAACCTATTTATCATATCTTGAAGGATTTTAAGTTCCTATTCTAAAAACTGAACCGGTAACATTTTAAAAATAAAGTTAATTTTTGGAAGTATTTTCATTTTTATCAATGCTATTCTACCAAACCACGATAATTTCAATTTAGAATAGGATAGTACAGTGGTACCTTGTATAAAGGAATTAATTCGTTCCAAATGAAATTATGTTAAGCAAATTTTCCTTTATACAAATTCCCATAGGAATGCATTGAAAATGGAGTGATCCCATTTTTATGTTGTATGGATTTTCCCCATAGGCAATTATATTAAGCAAATTTCCCCTATCTCCGGAATTTTTTATGTTATACACATTTTATGTTATACAAGCTGTTTGTTATACAAGGGTCCACTGTAGTTTGTTTTTCATCTCTTCTTTTAATTTTAAAATATTTCTTTCTTTAGTTTTAGTAAATTCTTTGTAAAATTCTAATCCTAGATATTTAATGCTTTTTCCTGGTTTAAGTCCGAATTTTTCAATTATCTTTAGGTCTTTTTTTCCATAATTGAACCGTAAACTTTCTGATTTTTGCCAGTTTACGCATAATCCTGTTATTTCTCCAAATTCTTCTAAATGAGTTTTTACTCTTTGAATAGTCTCTATTGGGTTTAAAATAGTCAAAAGAGTGTCTTCTGCGAATAAACTGATTTTAGTTTCCCCATCTTTCCCTATACCTTTAATGGATTCACCGTCCCTTATAGCGTTTGCCATGAGCTCTATAACAATACAAAAGAGAACTGGAGAAAGAGGACATCCTTGTCTAGTTCCCCGGCCTAGGGTGATTTGTTCAGTCATTCCATCATTAACTATTATTGAGGAAGTGCCCTCTGAATATAGTTGATTTATTACTCCAAAAAAAGATTTCCCAAATCCCCATTTTTCTAACAGGATTTTTAATTTGGACCATTGAACACAATCAAAAGCTTTAAAAAGATCTAGAGATAACATGCCAGCTTTAGTAGTACTCTTTCCCATTTCATAAAGAACGTTCAAATTTCTTCTAATAATATTTGCCATTTGTCTACCTTTGATAAACCACATTGATCCTCTTTAATATATTTAGCTACAAATTTGTTCATTCTTTTAGCCAAGATTGCAGTAAAAATCTTAGCATCTTGATTTAATAAGGATATTGGTCTATATGACCCAATATCCATTAAATTTTTGTTAGGTTTAGGTATTAAAATAATTAAAGAATGAGTCCATGATCTCGGGACTTGTTCTCCCTCCAAAATTTTATTATATAGATTCTTTAATTTGGGTATTAGTACTGCTTTAAAAAGTTTATAAAATTCAGGTCCCAGACCATCCACTCCGGCCATTTTGTTATTCTTTAATTTGTCTATTACCTCGCCTATCTCTTGGTCTGTAATAGGTTTTTCCATTTCCAGCATATCTTCCTGTTCCAAGACCCTCTCTAAATTTTTAGTGATATACTTTTCTATGTCCTCCTTAGATTTATTTTTTGCAGTATATAACGACTGATAAAACTCTTGTATAGCTTTTACCTTTTCTTTCATTTGTATACACGTCCTGCCTGAGGAGTCTTTTATAATCCCTATTGTGTTCTTGTCTTGTCTTTTCTGAGCTAATCTGGCTAAAAGTTTTGAGTTCTTGTTACTGTATTCGAAAAAGTTTCTTTTTAAGTAATTCCTTTGTGTTTGTTGTAGATCTAAATCCTCTAGTTCTTTTTTTCTTGCTTCGATCAACCTCAATATCTTGTTATCATTATTAGAAAAAAGTTGGGTTTCTAAGTCTGCTATTAATTTTTCTAAATTTCTTTTATTGAGCTCTTCCTGTTTTTTTTATTTTAATATTTTCTTTTATGATAAAGCCTCTGGCTACAGCTTTCAAGGTGTCCCATATAATTGGCATTTTGCTACCTGCCTTTTCATTTATGTCCCAAGTTTCCAACCAATCTTTTTTAACCTTTTCCAGCACTTCTGGATATTGAAATATTTTTAAGTTCATTCTCCATCTTTTAGCTTCTCTGTAATTTTTATTTGTTGCTATATCAATTGACATTAAAGCGTGATCGGATGTTTTTATGATCTCAATCTCAGTGTTGTTTACTTTAGGTATTAGGCTTTGTGAGACAAACACAAAATCTGTCCTAGAATAGGTTTTGTGTACTGGTGAGTAGAAGGTATATTTTGTTTCATCTCCTTTCAGTTCTCTCCAAACATCCTTCAACCCTGTTGTATTTATAAACTTTGCTAGTGTTGTGTGTCTTGTCCTCCAATCTTCCTTTTTACAGACTGATTTATCTTTAATTTTATCTAAGACTATATTAAAGTCCCCTGCCATTATTAAATACCCCTTTTTAACAATTTCAATCTGGTCCCAAAGGACATTGTAGAAGTGGCCTTGGTTGATATTTGGTGCATATACATTTACCAAAGTATAATAATCTTTTCCCATTAGAACTTGCAATATTATATATCTACCTTCTAAGTCTTTCACCACATTTTCAACAACACATTCACAATTCCTTGAAATTAAGATGGCGACCCCTCTTGCTTTAGATGTACCAAAGCTTTTTTCATATAAATCAACATTTGAAATTTTTAATTCATTAAAACCATCTCTTGTTTGGTGAGTCTCTTGCAAAAAGGCAATATCAATTTTGTGCCTTTTAATCATTGCTTCAATTCTCTTTCTCTTCGAAAATGACCCCAGACCTTTTACATTCAACGTTGCTAATTTTATAAACTTACCCATAACCTAGTTCTTTTGGTTTTAATGTTCTGGAATGGTCCCGTTGTGCATACAAAGAGAAAAACACCAACAATTAATGAAAAAATAACTAAAATGAATCTAACCCTCCACCCTAAAAAACTATTCTTTTCTCCCACCCCACCAGCTGTCATACTATTTAGCATGTGCATCAAAGGGATGGGGCGGAGGAGGTCCGTCCACGGACAATAGCCGGCCAAGATCTCATTTGCTCTTAATTATCATATTACTGTAGATCCTTTTTTCAAAAAAAAAAAATGTTGTACCCCCTCCAAACCGCCCTCTCACCACCACCCCCATTAAAAAAAAGAAAGAAAGAAAGAAAGAAAGAAAGAAAAAGAAAAAAGAGGGGGGAGGGGAAGGGGAAATAAACAAATCGGGGAAAGTTCCAAGGGGAAAAGGAAAAAAAATATATAAAAAGGGGGGAGGGAAGAGGGAGAGGAGAGAAGGGAAAAGGATAGGAGAAGGGGATAGGTGGGGGCGAGAGAGAGGGAAGGAGAGAGAAGTGAGCTGAATGGATTTCAAATGTTGTTCATTGAAGGTTCCAGGAGCCGGAGTAAAAAAAAAAAAAATCACTGTCCTGATGTTGCCATAGAAGTTCCCGGGGACGGGCTAGGAGAAGCCGAGTCATCTTGGATATTCCATGCTTCAAGAAGGTGCTGACCTTCTTCTAGTGAGTGAATTGTGTGTTGAACAGAGCCTTTCCAAACTTTCAAGAACAGGGGGTGGCCCCAGGAGTAGCGAAAGTTGTGTTTCCATAGTAATGTTGTAACTGGTTTCATTGATTTACACCAATCAGAAGTTTCTTTGGAGAAGTCTTGATAGACTTGCACAGTTGCATCTCCTCTCTTAAGAATATTAGGATTGGCTCTTATTGAAGACATAAGACGCTCTTTGTTTACATAAGAGGCAAATCTCACTATCACTTGTCTTGGGGACCCATCTCTCGAATTGTCCAAGTAATGGACTCTCTCTATGTCGTTGTCCTCCAGTTGTTTGGACAGAAAGGAGTTAAGCCAGGTTATTATTTCTTGTTTTAATTCCCCCTTCTTTTGGGCCACAAAATTAATCAGCTTAACATTCCGTCTTCGAGAGTAATCTTCAATATAAGTTAGTTTTTTCTTGGTTGTCAGTAAAGCCTGTTTCTGAGAGCTAATTTCACTCTCATTTTTTTGTTACATGTGTCTTCAGGTTTTTAAACTCCCCTGCCAAGCTTTTGAGTCGCTGGCCATTAATGTCTATGGCTGCCTGGGTTTGTTTTATTTCTCGTGATAAATCTTGTTTAGTACTTTGAAGTTCCTTTGAAAGACCATCAATTCTGCATATTACATCTTGCTGGCCCATACTCATTATGCTGGCTAATTCTATTCTGATTAGCCGCATTTCCTTCATGAAATCTTGGTCAGCAGGGGGAGGAGTAACCTCCCTCTTCTTCTCCCCCGTTGCCATTTGTAGCTCCCCCTCGACCGAAAGTTGTTTGATGCGTTGTAGAGCTTGACGTTTGTGTGTTGTATCAGGTGATTTCCTGATCCAACTTTTTGGCTGGTTTTTTTTGTTTTTTTTTTGTTTTTTGCCGGCATATAATTAGTAAAAAACCAGGCGTAGAAGAGTCACACTGCTTGCACTCATCTATCTCTCTGTGCGGCTTTCCAAACAGCCAGCCCAAACAAGCAGGCAAAACTGAAAGTAGCTGGATCGCTAATAAATCAAGCTTATCTACTCTCGAGGAAACATATATTGCTTCTCCTGTCGCCCCCGAATAATTTAATGACGCATTACAAACGGCACCACAGCTTTAAACAGTAATTTTAAGGCTTTTTTCAGATCACGGCACGGAGCTCCAAGATCAAGTTGCCGGCATGTCTCGTGGGTGGGAATTCCTTCACACACACATGTTAAAATTGAGTAAATCTGTGGAAATGATGAAAATCAACAAGGGATTCAGGTGAAAAAAACCACAGTGGGTGAGCAAGGAAATTAAGCTCGTTCTGGCAGGAGCTCCTTTCTCTCTGCTGATTTCAGATAAACCAGGCTCTGAAGCAGTTGGTTGGCAAAAGTGCCTAAGATCAGTTAGAAGCAGAGCCAAAAAAATCTGTGTGTGTTGAGAAAGTGTGGGATGTGGGAAGATCTGAGTTACTCCATAGTCCACCATTAATATTAAAATAATCATTTTCTTGTAGGGATAGGGCATTGAGTCCAGTCCCTATCAAGGAGTCAAAGTGGGGAATTGAATCCCCAAAGTATGGTTCCAAAACCAGAAACATTAACCCCTGAGCTATCATTTTCTTCCAGTCTATGGGCACATGAGAGAACAGCCCTATGTCACTAAGCAATAAAATATTTTTACACAATTTCTGTATGATAAGAAGGGAGAGGTTTGCGTTCCACATTGCTTTGGTTGGTCTATCATCACCTAAGTTGGTCCTTGGTCATCTTACCCAGTTGGGATTGCAATTTAAGGTGCTCAAAGTACTGATGTGTGGTCAGATTGTGTCTTTTCCCATGAACATGTCTTCCTTTTCTTCTTGTTCAAGTGCCATGTCCTTGTAGAACGTTGGCGATCAGTAGCCTGAACTGGTTTCTATCTAAGACTATTCTAAACAGAGCAGTTGTGCTCACTGTGGGCCATTGGCTTAAGTTCTTAAACCAGAATGTTCTTCTATACCCTAGGCCACACTTCCTGTCTATTCTTCCTTGAAGGATAACTTGTAGCAGATTGTATTTCTTATTGTGCAGTATGTGTCCGAAATACTGCAATTTTCTTCTTTTTACAGTATTGAGGATTTCTAACTTTTTAGTCATGTGCTGCAATACTACGACATTTGTGACTCTGGCTGTCCAATGTATCTTTAGAATTCATCTGTACGTCCACATTTCGAATGCTTCCAGCTCCTGCATAATGTGTCTGTAATGGTCCAAATTTCAACACCATAGAGAAGTATACTGAATGCATAGTATCAAAGTATTCAAGTATGAAGTCTGATAGGTAAGTCCTGGCTTATCAAGACTTTCCCCATTTTCTGGAAGGAATTTCTAGTTTGTTCAGTTCTTCCTTTTGAGGCCATTATTTGAGGTCCTGAGAGTTGCGCATTGCCAGGTCAGTGTTTTATGTAAGGAACAGACGAATGTTACAGCAAAAGAAGAAATAAACTTTGTATTGATTAATCACTCCATGAATATCCCATTGTGTTTTCAGTCCGAGTCCCAAGGACAGAGCAGCATAATCTACTTCTTCAGATGGATCAAGCTATAAATATATTCTTGAGCCAAAAAAGCTGGAAAAGAAATAAATAAAACAAAACAGAACCTGTGTGCTGTATCCGTCATTTCCCTGCCAGTTTATCTTCAGTTCCCCTGGTACACATAGCACCACTCTATACTTGTATTGATTCCTTCTTTTATAAAGGGGAGGAAAGCACCAGATACAGAGATAGGCAGCCAAATAATCATTCTGTCGGATGCGCAGTTGACTTCAAAGGGATATGTGTTTTCCTCCTGCAAAGCTGCTTTCTTTCGTCATGGGCTTCAACATCCTCAGTGAGTCTATCTGGCCAGCTGGGTACAATTGTGAATGACTACACAACCTTGATCTCCTCCAATCCATGGTCAAGATCCAAAAGTGTCCTTTTGCTAGGACCAGACATGGAGTGGGGTTGTTCTGAATCTAGTGGGAAAACGCTGCATTGGGGGAAAAAATGTGATTCCCCCAACCCAAATTCCAAATGCTGTAGTTTACTGTGTTCACAGCAGGATTCAGTAATCTAACTTAAAAAAGTGTCCCAAATAAAGAAATACTCAAACAAAGCTGGAATTTAAAAGGGCATCAAACTGTAGATTGTAAATAGATTTAGATTAAACTATGTAGTATTTATGATCATTCTTGCACTGAAAAGGTTGAAAGTGCAACTGCTTCGTGTTTTAAATTGGTCTAAGGAGTGTGTAATAAAAAATTATCAACAAAGCTGACTCTTGGATCAGCACCAAATTCGGCATGGTATAGCAGAAAGACTGCTCTTAATCTGTGACACATTTGGGGATGTTTGAACAAAGGATTTCCTATTATTATTATTATTATTATTATTATTATTATTATTATTATTATTATTATTATTATTATTATTATTATTATTATTATTATTATTATTATTATTATCATCATCATCATCATCATCATCATCATCATCATCATCTAGAGTTATTTTATCTGTTTAATACACACACACACACACACACACACACACACACCTTACAAGGATCATATTGATGTCATCAGCCATTTCTGAAATGAAAGGGTGGGCATTCTTTGCTCTAATTTACAACAAATCTAGATTTTGTCCAGATCTTTAGCAATCACAAGGAAACACATTAATATCTTGTCTTTATAACTTCAGCTGGTTTGCTACATTTATTTGTAAGGTATGTATGTAAGGAGTCAAAACAAAAACATACATTTAACAGTGGTAAGACAACACGCTGCACTTGATGGCATATAACAACTAAAATCAAATTAAAAGTAAGGGCTTAAAGAGAGAGAGAGGGGGGGGGGAAGCACCTCCTATCAGTTAAATGTATAATTTTTAAAAGATTCCTGTTTAGCATAGGTTTCTATGGTGACAAACCAGAGGTGTAACATACTCTGATTCATTCTAATTGTTGACAATTCAGGCGGTAGAATCAGGAATTGGATCAGCAACTATACTTCTCTCTTTCAAAGTGGCCCTTTCAAGCAAACAAACTCCAGGACGTAAAGCCATTTGATAAGGCTCTGTGAAAGAAATTCTTGATAGGAATATGAATGAAAGCATTAAAGCCAAGCCACCCTTCAAGTGAAAACACACAATTTCTCAAGTCGGCTTTGGGTGATTAGAGACTTCAGAGCAGAACAGTGTACGTAGCTCCTTGAAATATGAGATGAGCAGGTCAACTTTCCGAAGTTTCCTCTGATCCCTATGGTTTTAGGTTCCGTAGCAAAGTTTGACCTTGGGCAGGGCTTTTGGTATGTTGGGTAAGCATTGTGGGTACCCAGTGTGGTGTAGTGGATAGAGTAATGGGCTAGGACAGTGGTGGCGAACATATGGCACTCCAGATGTTTTGGACAACAACTCCCAGAATTGCAGTCTTGTATTGTCAATGACAAAGGACTATGGGAGTTGTAGTCCAAAACATCTGGAGTGGTGAAGGTTCACCACCACTGGACTAGGATTTGGGAGCCGCAGGTTTAATTATTTTATTTATTAATATATTTTTATACCATCCTTCTTCTGGAGGAACTCCAGGTGGTTTACAGTAGTCAAAAATGTATCGATTAAAAACAAAAAACAAATATCAAGCATATTGTTCAATAATAAGAAGAAACAAAGATAATAAGGTAATCAGTAATTCTCCCAAAGGCTTATACTATTAAAAGAAAATAAAAAGCGGAGATGGGCATGAATAAAAAAAATGACATATCAAAAAATTGCTAAAATCATCTTGTCATCTTGTCCTGGTATGACATTTGTGATATCTTGTGAGGAAGTGATGGTTTTCCATGTGACACAATGTTCAGTAAGATTTGTAGCCAGAATGAAATGCAGAGTATATTGCAGTACATGGGCCATGGATAATTGTGGGGCTGCAATCTTTTGTTGTTGTGTGATCAATCAGGGTAGTGATAGCTGGTGCTCCTTCATTCAGTTGGAATTCCCTACCAGTGTTTGCGCCTGGGTTCCCAGCACCTGCTATAGATAAAAAAAGTTTGCAAAAAGGAGGGCGGCAATCAGATGGGAAGCAAAATGTGAGCTGGTGCAATAGTTAAAGATGGCTGCTTAACCTCTCATGCAAGTGTATCATTTTCAATAAGATAGATGCCAAATTAATTGCTCTCGGTTGCTGGTTGTTCTGTTATGTTTCACTTTAATTTGAATTTTAGCTGAAAGACTGCTTGCAGGCATGAATGCAAGGGTAGAAGCAGGTATAAACAAAGGAACTGAGCATCTGTGCTCAATCACTGTATGGGGGTGGTGGTGGACCAATGTTCTAGTTCTTACTCTCAGCCTACCTACTTAATGCACTGAAGAAAAAATGGATCATAAACTAGATAGGCAGGCAAACAGGGAGGCAAACAGACAGACAGACCAAGATGTATAATATTGCATTGGCTGTACTTGCATTGAAGCTACTTAAAGGTTAGTATCAACTAGTATACATATAGAAGACTAAATAAATAATGGGCTTCAGATTTTTCATGTATGAAAGAGTCAATGGAGCTCATGCCTTAAATCACTCAGCATTCTGCGGGCTCCGCCGACGGCCCGTCCGCCGGGCGGGGCCTATTTGCCA
>JAHTLZ010000280.1:561368-576647 GCA_023846285.1 Phrynocephalus versicolor | reverse complement strand
GCCTCCCTGCACTGGGGAATCACCCAGGTTGGTGACAGCAGGCAGGGAGGATAAAATAAAACAACTGGCCTGGTGGGTGCGGTCGGACGACTGCACCACCTGGGGGTTTATGGCTCGCCCGATGCTGCCCGGTTGGTGGGGTCCCGGGAGACCCCGCGGAACCAACCAAGACATGGATGCCTGGCCCCTCCTGTTGTTGTTACTGTTGTTGTTATGTGTTAATAAAGTGTGGCCCAGATACCCCCAACATACTGTCTCGCCTGGTCATTTCGGGTGGGGTGGCAATGACTGTTGTTCTTATTTAAGTTCCATGCTCACCTAAGGCAGAAATCAGAATGGATGTACAGTGCCTTGATTCAATCCCAGGTAGCCAACTCAAAGTTCACTCAACCTCCCATCTGTCTGAGGTTGGTAAAATGAGTACCCCTTTCATGGAAAGGGGGAGCCAACATGTAGTCTGCATAATTAAATTGTCAAGTGCCCAAAGAGTGCTTTAAGCACTGTGGGACAGTATATAAGAAGCACACTTTTTCTTTTCTCCAGTAAACCTTTGGGTTTCCACAGCTAAGCAGGGATTTGAGGTCAAACATCCAAGTCCATCATTTCATTCATTATGCCACGTTAGGTGCCCATGCTACACCAGATCTAGAGGAGAGAGAAAAAGGCTTGCTCCTACGCTACAATTAAATAGGCTTGTTTCCAGTTGAAAAGTATGCATTTCATTTGCTAGGCAAAAATTAAGCCACATAATTGTCCAAAGCTGTGGGGAAGATTTGAGGAATTCGTCCCATAAAGCTCTGCTCACTTTAATGACGCCACAACTGAAGGGAGAAACAACACAATTTTAACTCAGGTGGTGCCATTCAATAAAACGTGGTGTCATTCAATAAAAAGCTGAGCGAGAGAGGGGGAGAGAGGCCCGAGGCAGCTTATAGAATATCAACAATCTTTTGTGCAGCTTTCTTCTCTAGGTATTCCGGGCGCTGTTTACCTTTGAAGGCCGTGCCACGATTGAAGGAAAAGGCACCAGGAGAAGCAGAAGCATTTTTATTAGGTTCCATCTACCATGCAGCTGTTGTTTGTGGCAGTGTGTGTGTGTGTGTGGGTGTTGTTCCATCAAATTGGGACCACCTTATAGCAACGAATAGGGTTTTCAAGGTAAGTGAGACATTAAACCAGTGTGTGATGCAGAGGTGGAGCAGCTGACCTGGGTGGTGGAGCACACCAGTCATCATGAGAAAAATCCACCCACTGGGACTAGTGAAGCAGTAGTCCACTTGTGGACTGTGAGTGGCATGGCCCCAGTGACATTCAGCCAGATCCCCGCAGATGGCCTATGAGGAAGCAAAGGTGGGAATGGACCAGAGGTGCATGGTGGTCCACTTGACTGCACACAGACGGTTGAGTCCATGGAGTCCATGACAGAATGTATTCAAAACACCCTGCTCCACAATGATAACAATGGGGTCACAGAGACCACAGTGAGATTCCAGCTATTTGAATATACTTTTGGATTGAAGATCTACATATAATTCAGCTCTCAGTATGTTACAAATAGAGGAATATTCATTCCATCACCTCATTGGGTCCTTTTAGGAAGAAAAGCAGGACAGAAATATTTTAAATAAATATTTTTTCATACTGGATATCAGCCAGGGCTGCTCCATTTCCTTTGCTTGTGATACAAGAATATTTCAGCCCTATTCATGAGTTACTCATCTGCAAGGCAATGGCATGGTGAAACAGGATATGGGCCAGCCTATATCATACCAGCAAAAATCCTTTGTCCACCCATCCCAGAAATAAAGGGTCAAGACATGATTGTGGGATTAAATTGGGCCACAATTTATTGTCTTCAATTCAGAATGTCAGATGGCTGGCAATCAAAGAGGCTGTTTGCCTGGTGTTGAGTCCTTAAATGCCCTCAGCCCTTTTTGAACCCCATGTCCCCCTATCCCAGGGTTGTGCTGGTTCATTCTGGACCACGTGACGACTAGTCAAACCTGTCTCCATGGGTCAGGTGGACAAAGGTACCCCTCCCAGCACAGAGCTGGATCAGAGCATCCTTTCTTGGTGCATGCTCACTCCTCCATATTCACACATTGAGCTTGCATACCCGACAAAGACAGTATCTCTGTCCTTTTAGTCAATGGTTGCTTGCAGATAGATTACCTGTCCTATATATTGATAACAAGAAACCAAAAGCTCATGTTGAGTGATGTCCATGTTCAGTGCCTTTCAGATAGTTTTTTATCTACAGGGTCATTATCATTCAAAAGTAACCTGAAGGCCCACAAGAAATGGTCAACAGAGGATACTCAGGGGGTAGCCAACCTGTGGCATAACCAGCAATGTAACCTAATATCTGCTTATTTATGTGATTGCTCTATATCAAAATTTGCAAATTTTGGTGACTCAGATGGTTCTTGGACTGATATTTCCAGAAACTCTGGTGGTGAAGGCTTCTGGGAACTGCAGTCCAATAACAGCAAGGTTACTCCACATTGACAACCTCTGCCCTACATGGACAGGGCATGTCTTCTGAAAGGGATCAGTAAAAGACTGATGCAGCTCATGAAACACTGACACACAAAAAAGAAAACCACAGAAAGAAGGGTGGGGGAGAGAATATTTAAAATGCTGCAAAGCAATTTTTACATGTGTGAAAACTTCAACTGGGAAATTCTTTAGTGCCAATATTCCCACTGCACGCAGAATGGGTTGTGCTGCCTAGGAAACAAAACAAACCATCTTAAAATGAACAAAGCAAAAAAAAAAAAAGTGCAACTTGTTAGAAACATCGAAGGAAGAGGGAAAAATGCAAGGGGGGAGTTGAACCCATATCAGTATTTAAGTTTCTTTGAGTCTGGAAACATTTACGAGTTATGCTAGAAACTGACATTCATATATATCTCAAATGTATTCCTTATTTCTGAAATGTAGACAGCTTTTGTAGATGTGTCCATGTCCATGTGTGCCTAACACTCCACTTCTTTATGAACAATTTGCTTCCGAACAAGGGAAACCTCTATCTTGAAGTGATATGTTTTATGCCAGTTTTGTAGATTGGTATAACCTATAGGGGCCTTCAGATGGGAATGGCAAACCATTTCTGAATTCCCTTTCCCTTTGAAACTCTAGAAATGCTTGCCATAACACACACATAGGGATGGAGGGAGGGAGGGGGAGAGAGAGAGAGAGAGAGAGAGAGAGAGAGAGAGAGAGAGAGAGAGAGAGAGAATGCACACTGCAGCTACTCCATGGACTGAATAAACCACCTAATCTCTAGATGTCAAGTTTCCTTCTGAAAAAAATCAATTAAACACGAGCCATTATAATTAGAGGTGGAAAACAACCAAGACAACAGCTTAATTCCTTTCTTTCCTTATTAATATATTTTACCTTTCGTCAAACTCTAAAGTTTAATGAGCTGTCTACATTGCTAGGATTAAAATATAGCTCACATGTATCAGAGTTAATTAGCATGCATCTTATTGATTATATTCTTCTTTGCTCCACTGTATTTTCTTTTCTTGGTAGCAATCCTGAGAGGCGCACGAGGCTGAGGAAGAGATAGGGAAAGAGAAATCTCTCAAGTCATCCATGGATCTTGGAGGCCAAACAGGAAATCCAATGTGGCTGCTGGATCATCCTTTTGCATAGACTTGTAGGATGCCATCGCAAGCACGATGAGCATCATTCCTTCCATCACCGATATATGATTATTGCAAAGCAGTAACACTGTTTCCTTCAGGACATCACTGCTGTGCACCCTACGTTCTGTCAAATAGAACTGTTTTGGTGATTGTGGCTGAAAGATTATGGCCTAAATAGGGATGGGCATTTTGTTTCAGAACCAGTAGGTTATGCCAGCCCAGGTGGTCCTCAGAACCAGCTGATACAGGCAGATCCAATTGCTTAACCCTTCTCTGTCTCACGCAGGGTTAAAATCCAATTAGTAAACACGCTGTGACATCATCTGTGCTAGATCTGTGATGCTGGCCAATCAGGAGCTGTGAAGGGGCAGGTATCATCCTGCCTCCCTCTCTGATTGGCCAGCAGCATGAAACAGGAAAGATGATGTCACAGCATGCTTCCTCATTGGATTCTGGCATCTTCTCAAGGAAGTTATTTTACATGGCTAGATTTCAAGGAGGTTACTGTTCTTTTCTCGCAAGTTTTGTCATGTAGCTAGATCTTAAGGAGAGCACTCTATGAACAGTTGGAATGTTCCTGCTGTACCAACAAACAAGGAAACATTCAAATCTCATGCTATCTCTAGGGCAGCACTAGGCAACTATAGCTATCTTCAGGACAAGTGAGATACAGTGGTACCTCATATAATGTAGGGTTTGTATAACATAAAATCCGCACAACGTAAAAAAATCTGGAGATAGGGAATCCTTCAATAACAGTAAGAGACGATCGTCTGCTCTGATTCCCATGTCCCTGGCAGGCACCTCACCTTCTCTTCCTCAATCTTAACCAACCCTCCAGGCAAAAACTGCCACAGAGCCGCCTCCACCTCCACCTCCACCTCCAACTCCTCTCTCTCCTCTCTCTCCTTCCCTCCCTCCCTTCCCCCTCCCCCCAACACATACAGCCACTTACTTTTTCCTTCCTGCCTGCCTCCTAACCTTGCATCAGCAGCAGTGGTGGCCAAGCTCCGACTCCTTTCCTCCTCCCCCTTCCCAAGCATCACAGCCAGGGCAACTTCATTAGCCTTGGCTATGCATTGGAATGGATTAAATCTGTTTTCAATGCATTCCTATGGGAAATTGCATTTTGTACAACGGAAAATTTGTATAACATAATTTCATTTGGAACGAATTAATTACATTATACAAGGTTCCACTGTATAGGTATAATGGTTGTATGTACCTGATGTGCATGTGTGTTTGGTGGAGGGATTACAATTCCTACCTTTTTTCATAATTGGCTATGCCTTTTAGGAATAAGGGAAATCCTCAGGCAGCAGCTATTCAGTCCTGCCCATGGGTACCCAGTGGGCAGGGGTGTATGGGGAGGGCAGAAGGGTAAATTTGCCCCAGGCACAGCAATCTGAGGGGCCTAGAGGGGGAGCAGGAGGAGGAAGCCGTGCACCCTCCCACCACCCAAATGTCCTCCTTTCCCCTAAGGCTTGGCAACGGCACCCCCTCCACCACCTCTGCCACCGCGCACCAGGGGAGCGCCGAAGCAGGCAGGAGTGTCGTGGCCACGGCGCCCTTCTCCTCCTCTTCCTTGCCTTGGTGGGAGAGGTGTAAGGCACACACACTACAATTCATATGCGTGTGCACACACCCATCCGCCCATCCACCCATGCACACATGCATGCCCACTTCCACCCCATGCCTGCAGGGTTTGCCCCCCACCCATTGTTGGGTGGGTGCAATGTGGGGGGGGAGTCGCAGGAAGGGTGCCAAAATGAACTTTGTCCCCAAGTGCTCCAAATCCTGGCTACGCCTCTGCCAGTGTGGCATGTATATGATTGTTTCTTGGGAGCCTTTGAGGGATTCTGTTTCAGCAAAGTTTCCATACAATTTGTTTTCAGGCCATGGCCCCTAGGAGCTGCATTATTATTCAGGCTGAATCCCCATGAATGGGTATCTTAGATCTGCCAGTATTCTGTCACTTGATGAAGTATTAGGAATGCTGTTAGGGGAAGAGAAGATTATCAGAAATGCAGGCTGCAGCTTCTGAAACATCACTCAAATAATGGCTCCTTAAAGGGGGGCAGTTTATGTGAGGTGAGAAACTTTCTGATATCAAGAGACAGAGCATTTTGGAAAAATATAAAGAGCAGCAGCTACCTGGACATACAGGTTGTAAACATTTATCTAGGTAAAAAAAAAAGGAATATGAAAAGAGCATCTTATCATATTTCATTACTTTGTCCTCCCTTGATGTCTAGAGAAATAAGCCACTGCGTAAGGGGAAATACACATGGAACCATCAAGGAACACAGCACAGATGTTAATGGGTGGACTATGACTTGGAAGATGTTGGTTCAGTTCGAAGGTTGCTTGAACCTTTCTTGCCTAGCAGGAGAGGTTTATGATTTCATTCTCTATCTGCATGTCTTTCAAAGGAATATGTTGGCTCGCTGTGAGAAGCAGAATACTGGATCACACAAAAGGTCCATGTTCTTGGAACAATCAGCCTAGATGCCTTTAACAGAGTTGTTATGATTATAGAATCGTGGAAATGAAGTCAAAGGGGTCTTCTAAAGCCACTGAATCCAACCCTCATTTAACTGATGCAAGAATCCCAATTAAGCTACATTTGACAGAGGGCTGCCTAGCTTTCTCTTGTATGCCTCCAGTGTTCAATCAATCAATACCTTTATTGGCATACATAAAATAAATAATAAACAATGAACAATAAATAGACAGTTATAGAATATGTATCCAGACTAGTGTCACACATATTAAACAGAAGAAGAGAAAAGCAATGTATGGAGAGTCCACCACCTCTCAAGATAATTAGTTCCACTGCTGTACTGTCATCAAGATACCTAGTGTGGTGTAGTACACTGACTGACTGATGGAATAGGTCTCAGGAGATCTCGGTTTAAATCTCAGCTATGGAAACTCACTGGTGGAGAGGAACAAGGAAACCCCCTCCGTAAATAACTCACTGACCTTGAAAGATGTGCCTGTTTTGCCATTGTTTAAGTAGGTTCCAATTTTACACCAAAAAACATACAACAATCAATATAAGAATCACTCAGAGCATCACTTCAAATATTGAAATCCATTCTATATTACTCTTTTAGATAAAAAGCCTGATATTAATAGGAAAAGTCAGAGTGTCATGGTGGTAGTGCTGGTGACACTGTGCAGTAGATATTTACTGTTGTGTATTGATCTGTAATTGCTGGTTGAAGTAACTGCCTTCCTGTTCCAAAGGGAACAGGCCTATTGGTTGATTCTAGTTGCTGCATTTGGATCCTCGATTCTATTGGTTTCCGCCAAAAGGCAGCCTTGTGATTGCTTGTAATTGTTCCCTCCAAAATGAAATCACTATCCCCACGCTACAATACTGGCGCCGAGGATGGGATATGGAATGCTGAGTAGCAGAGGCTCATCACGCTGACTCAGAGTCTGGATTGCAGCAGAGAACAAGACTCACCTGCTGGCTAGAAGACGATCCTGCCCACCTGGAGAATGGAAAGTCCACGGGTCTTGGAGCCCTTCCAGCTGTCGGAGCCTCACACTTGGGAGGACTATGTTGAACGTTTCGAGTTCTTTGCGGTGTCTCAAGGAATCACAGATGCCAGCAAAAGAAGGGCCACGTTCCTGAGTTGCTGAGTTGCTGTGGGCGGGAGACCTTCATGTTGGCCTAGGCACTGCTCGTCCCAGCAAAGCTGAGTGAGACAGCACTCACAGACATTTCCGCCCAGCTGACAAGCCACTTGGCACCTACCAAAACCCAGATGGCCTGGTGGATGGAGTTCCAGAAAAGGCAGCAGCAAGCTGGAGAATCTGTGGCTGCATTCCTGGCAGGACTCAGGGAGCTTGCTCAGCACTGTGGCTTCCCAAATCTTGAAGACACTCTCTCGAAAAGCCCGAAGGCGCATTGTGGCAAAGGAAGATGTCACCCTTGCCTCCGCCTTGAAAGAGGCCTCTGCCACAGAGAATTATGAGCAGGAAGAGGTCAATGACAGCTGCAAGGCCACGAAGCTGCAGGTAGAGGCTACCCATGCCATGGATGAACCAGAGGCTAGTCCAAGCCAGAGCCCAGTCCGTGGTGTCGAGTTGGTGCGTCAGGCTGATGCACGGGCCAAAGATGGCCGAGGCACTTGCCCAGGCTGTGGTGGTAACCATGAGCGGAAAAGCAGTCATTTTCGTGATGCTACGTGCAGGGCTTGCAGTAAGACAGGACACATCGGCCGGGTCTGTCAGTCAGTGGCAGCTGCAACAACGGAATCACCTAGATCAACGCGTCACAGATCATCCACCATGACTCATCTCCTGAACGACTGCAATTATCTCACAGAGATCAACGGAGAGATCGTGCAGTTTCTGGCGCAGGGCAAACCATTCATCAGAGTGAAGATCGAAGGTCGACCGTGCGACATGGAGGTGGATTCCGGATCTGGATTCACCATTGTCTCAGACCAGACTGCAAGGGGGCTCTTTCCTGGGGGTAAGTTACCCTCTCTGGAACCATTCCCATCAACCTTGTAATCATACACGGCGGGCCACATCCACGTTCTAGGAATGTGTGCTGTGAGGGTACAATTCCGGGAGAAACAGGCCGTGCTTAAATTGGTGATTGCACAGGGGAGTCGCCCCAGTCTTTTGGGTACTGACTGGTTTCCTGCCTTGGGGTTGAGTATATCTGGGCTCAACTCAGTCCAAATTTCCCCAGAGTTGGGCGAGGTATTAGGCCAAGAATTTGCTGAACTCTTCAGTGGAAAGCTGGGTTGTTATAAAGGGCCTCCAATTGACTTTGAGCTGGACCCCAGGGTGGCTCCAATCCGACTCAAGCCAAGGCGAGTGCCTTTTGCACTGCAACCCAAAATTGAGGCAGAACTGGACAAATTGGTCAAACAGGGAGTTCTTTCACCTGTGGACTCTTCTAAGTGGGAGACTCCTATCGTCACACCCCTTAAGGCGAATGGGGAAGTGAGGATTTGTGCAGACTACAAATGTACTATCAACAAGGCACTCAGGGGAAATTCATACCCCATTCTAGTCGTCTCACAGCTGTTGGCAAAATTAGCTTGGGGGGAAAATTTGATCTGGCTCAAGCTTACCAACAGCTGCCTGTGACTCCGCAATCTGCGGAAGCACAAACGATCATAACGCACAAAGGGGCTTTCAGAGTGAACAGATTACTGTTTGGAATTTGTGTGGCTCCAGGGATTTTTCAAGGGCTAATGGAGCGCCTGTTAAGGGGTCTGCCAGGGGTCTTGCCATTTTTTGATGATGTTCTGATTGCTGGGAAAGACCCCCAGGAACTAGTGGGGCATATCCGTGCTGTGTTACTCAAATTTAAGGAGGTGGGGCTGCAGCTAAAAAAGGAAAAATGCAATTTTGGGGTGCCATCTGTGGATTTTTTGGGGTTTAAAATTGATGCAACGGGCATCCACCCCACTGACTCTAAAATTAAAGCCATTACTGAGGCACCACGCCCACGGAACAAGACGGAGTTACAGTCATTCCTGGGACTTATTAACTTTTACCATTCATTCCTACCTCAGAAAGCTTTAATAGCGGAACCGTTGCATAAACTATTGAAGAAAAAGAGTGTGTGGCATTGGGCTCAGGCACAGCAGAAGGCTTTTGACACCTTGCGGGGCATGCTGACTAGCAGGAGCGTCCTTGCTCATCATGACGAGTCGAAACCTCTTGTTCTGGCATGTGATGCTTCTCAGTATGGGCTGGGAGCTGTGCTGAGCCATAGGGAAGTGGATGGGTCAGAAAAGCCCATCTCGTTCTATTCTCGTACGTTGTCGCCAACTGAGTGCAACTACGCACAAATTGACAAGGAAGCCCTGGCAATAGTGGCAGGGATTAAAAAGTTTAATGATTATTTATACGGTCGTCACTTCTTCCTTGAAACTGACCACAAGCCTCTGTTAGGATTGTTCCACCTGAACAAACAGATGCCACAAATTCTCTCCCCCAGAATGCTGCGATGGTCTATATTCCTGAATGGGTTCCAGTACACCCTGAACCATGTTCCAGGGAAAAGGTTGTGCCACGCTGATGCACTAAGTCTCTTGCCCCTTCCTGGTGTGTGCGATGCAGATCCTGCCCCAGCTGAACGAGTGATGATGCTGGAAACACTTCCGGGGGGCCCTGTAACTGCCACTGAAATAGCTGAGAGAACAAGGAAAGATCCCACTCTCTCCCGTGTGCTCACTTGGGTGGGGAGGGGATGGCCAGGTGGCCCGCATTAGGAAAAATTTAGACCGTATGCAACAAGGCAACATGAGCTATCCCTGCATAAGGGCTGTCTCCTATGGGGAGACAGGGTGATCATCCCAGCACCACTGAGAAACAGGGTTCTGGAAACACTGCACTTGGGGCATCCGGAAATGGTCAGGATGAAGTCGCTGGCCCGGTGCTATGTATGGTGGCCTGGGATGGACCAAGATGTTGAACAATGGGTACGGACGTGCAAGGCATGTCAGGAAGTACGCCCAGAAGTGGCCAGAGCACCAGTCCACTGGTGGGAGCAGACCTGGACACCCTGGAGCCGGCTGCACTTAGATTTTGCTGGGCCATTCCAAGGAAAGGTTTTTTTTTTGGTTATCGTTGATGCGTATTCTAAATGGTTAGAGGTGGCTATGGTTCCCAGCATGTCGTCAGCTGCAGTCATCAAGGTGCTGAGACAGCTGTTCGCAACCCATGGGTTGCCCAAGACCATTGTCTCAGACAATGGAGCAGCCTTTGTATCCCAAGAATTCAGGGCATTTCTGGCTGATAATTTCATAAGAGGGGTCACCTCAGCTCCTTTTCATCCCTCATCCAATGGGCAGGCTGTGCGCATGGTGCAGACAGCCAAAGGATCTCTTGCACGCTTGATGGAGGGTGACTGGTCAACGCGCGTCACCCGAATGTTGTTCTTGCAGCATGCGACGCCGTGTACTACTACGGGCAAGTCGCCAGCAGAGCTGCTTCTAGGTAGAAGGCCGGTGACGGTGCTGGACTATGTCCACCCAGACAAAATGCCAAACCGCAAGGCTAGAGCACCTCCACAGGCAGAGAGCGACTCTACAAGGTATTTTGCTCCTGAAGATTTGGTCTGGGTGAGAAATTATGCCAGAGGTCCCCTGTGGGTGCCAGGGGTGATCACCAGAGCGTCTGGGCCAGTCTCTTATTACGTGACCATTGAAGATGGCAGGGTCTGGCATAGGCACATGGACCAACTGAGGCGCAGAGCGCCCAGTAGAGTTGGTACCGGTATGGGTGAATTGCAGCCTGAGAGTGACACTACCCCCATTAATGAGTCCCAGCTGCAAGACCAGAGCGGAGATGCCCCAGGAGTGCAGGTACCAGTGGCGTCAGCAAATGAATCTACTCCTGCAAGTCCTCATGGCACCGAGGAACAGATCAGGGACACTGAGTTGTCTGAAACCCCCTCTGTGTCAGACGAAACTATTACAGTAGACTCTCCACCACAGACACTGCCTGCTGAAGCCCCTGCAACACCAGTAGTCAGGAGATCAACTAGAAGTCGCAGGGCCCCACAATATCTAAAGGATTACGTGTGCTGTGCCCACCAGGGGGGGAGGGGTGTTGTGTATTGATCTGTAATTGCTGGTTGAAGTAACTGCCTTCCTGTTCCAAAGGGAACAGGCCTATTGGTTGATTCTAGTTGCTGCATTTGGATCCTCGATTCTATTGGTTCCCGCCAAAAGGCAGCCTTGTGATTGCTTGTAATTGTTCCCTCCAAAATGTATCTTTTCCTAGCCAGTTCTTGTGCCTATCAATGTAACTCCCTCTCCCCAGTCCCCAGTCTTGTTCTCTCCCTGAATAAAGAGCTGTTCACTAGAAGCTGCCTCCAGCCTGCTATGTCTCAGAGCTGAAATCACTACTGAAATCACTATCCCCATGCTACAATATTTACCATACCCTACTGAACACACCCAGCATGTTCTGATTTGGGGACCTAAGCAGGATCAGACCTGGTTAGTACTTAGAAGGGAGAAAATACAAGAGGTATCTGGGAGAGAATGCTGCCAGAAATTCTGCAGAAGTATTGGCAGCCATATAATATTTATTTATTTATTTATTTATTTATTTATTTATTTATTTGTACCCCTCATCTGGCAGCAGGGCCACTCAGGGTGATGTACATCATTGAAATTACAGATGGGCACGAAATGCCAAAATGGCGTATTGTTTCGTTTTTTGTTTATTTCCCCATTTGATTTTTTAAAAAAAGTTTTTTATTATTTTATAATAAAACTAACAAACAAACAATACAAACAATAAAAGTGCACCCTCAATCCCCCAGGACCATCCAGTTGTTCCTTTGGCTTCTTTTTCTTCTTCATCTTCTCTTTTTCTAACTGGCTTCTTAGAGTCCTTTTCTCCAGAACTATGTTGGATTGTAAGTCAGTTGTTTCCCTTTCCCTTTTAGTAATACATAATCTATAAATTTTCCCCAGATATCATAAAAAATATCCTTCCTCATTTCCCCTTGCAAATTTTTTAAACTGCAAGACAATTTATCATTTAAAGCTATATCCCACACTTCATTATACCAGTATTATACCAGTACTGGTATAATGAAGTTTCATTTTCTTTATTAGGAAATTATTTTTTTTTAAAAAAAAATGTTCCATATTTCATTTTGTTTCCACTTGCATTTTTATTATTTTTTACACTGTTGGGACCACGGCCACTTCTTTTTTCTCCCACTGACCAGCTGGCCTGTGGGGAGGCCAGTCGGCATTATCTTTTTGTTTTTTTACTCTAGCACCGTCCAGCTGGCCTGAGCAATGGGTCAGCGCTTTTTTAAAAAGACCATGGTGGTGAGTCGTTTTACAGAGGGAACTAAATGGTTCATTTTAATAGGAAAAAATGACCATTTCATTTAGTCTGTAACAAAATGCTGCTTCATTTCGTTTCATTTCGTTTCATTACATAACAAAATGACGATATAGCATTTAGTTTTTCATTTTGTGCCCATCCCTAATTGCAAATAAAACAGAAAAGTAATTGAATACAAATCAAACAGGCTAAACAAAATAAGAACACCAAATGATTGACTGTAATCATAGTTCATCTACAGCTTTAAAAGAAAACAGATGGCAGAGGTGAAGTTATAGCTGAAGACAACAGAATTAAAGCTGTCATGGGGTCTGGGAAGGCCTACTAGAACAGCCAGGAGATTCTCAGGTGGTAAGGTGTTCCACAGGTGAGGAGTAACTGCCATGAAGGCCTTCTTCCTGGTTTTTTCTTTTTCGGACTCTCTTGGGGTCAAGATCCACAAATGCCCTGCCTGAGAAAGGCAGGTGATATCGGCAGTTCTCATTGGAAAAAGGCCTTCTGATGGGGTCTAGCATAGGATGTCACCTCTCTCTGTTTGTGAGATGAATGCCACCACACTCTGTCCAGTTGCATTGAATTCTCTAGCCTTACGGTTCCAGTGAACTGGCTTTGGAAAGAATCTCATTTTTGTCTGCTCACATTCTGTTGTTCTTTAAATGCTGAGAAAGTACAGTGTCCCTCAGGAAAAACCTCTTGGTCCAGGGTGACAAACAGACCTTAATCGAGTTGTTTCCACAGCGACGGCAAGCTCTAGAGAAGCCCTTAGGCCGAGTTTTAGAAAACATTTCACAAAGTGCAGTGACATTTCTATACAATAAAGTGACTGTTTATTTTCAGTTTATTATGTAGTACTAGATTGTAGTGAGCAGTCCTGGCTTTCAAGGAAGTTTGCTTGAAATATTGCCATCCCTTTCTGTGATGTCAGAGAGGGGCAAATGATGAGTCATACTGATGAAGAGAAAGAGCAATGTTCCCTCCCAGGGGATTCTGGGATGTACTCTGAGGCTCGGGAAGAGCAAAGATGGACCACAACAGTGGTGCAGTAACTTGCAGACGGTTCCCTGTTAGAATAACTCCTGTTATAAGCATTATCCATGGATCCTGTGATACAGTTTAGATAGGATGCAGAGCTTCAAACTAGATCCCATGATTTCCTTTCAGAACTGTGCTGCACTGTTGAGCACAGATCTGCAGTATTGAGGGATGTGGTGGCTCAGTGGACTAAGGCTCCGAAAACAGTTGACTGCAACGTCGGCAGCTCGGCAGTTCGAATCCAGGGTGCCACTCAACAGAGCAAGCTCCCGCTGATAAGTCCAACTCCTGCCAACCTAGCAGTTTGAAAGCACGTAAATGCAAGTAGATCAATAGATACTGCAGTAAAAAGTGGGAAGGTGAAACAGTGTTTCCTTGCAGCCATGCCGGCCACGTGGCCACGGACTTGCACAACACTGGCTCATCGGCTTGAATACAGAGATGAGCACCACTCCTAGAGTCGGACATGTGCGGTGGGAACATTTACCTTTTTACCTTATGATGCCTGTGATCCCATATTTTTCCTTGCAGATCTGTGCTGCACTGTTGATCACCAGATCGAAATCTAACTGTAAGTTATATTTGTAACATTTTGAAGGAGATTGAGAGTTGACAGGATAGCAATGAAGGAACCAGGAAAGATCATCCACTGTAAGGATGTGTCACTGGAGATCAAGACCATCCATACTCTTGTCTGTGCAATCACCATATATGGGAGTGAAAGCTGGACAGCAAAGAAAGCTGACCAAAAAATTTACATAAAATAGAATTGATTTGTTTCAACTGTGTTGCTAGAGGAGAGCTCTGCAGACACCCTGGTTTTCCAGGAAGACAAACCAGTTGATCCTGGATCAAACTAAGCCTGAACTATCTCTAGAAACAAAAAAAATGTAATGGTGTGTGCCATATTTTACGTACTTTGTGGGAATGCAAGATTATCTGGAAAAGATAATAATATTGGGAAATATGGAAGGCAGTGGGAGAAGAGGAAGATGAAATATGAGATGGACTGCCTGAAGAAACTACAAGTCTGAGTCTGCAAGAGCTGAGCTGTACTGTTGAGGACAGACTTTCTGAAGACCTCTCACTCCTGGGCTCACCATGACCTGGGGGCATCTTCTTGACTA
The DNA here is from genome assembly GCA_023846285.1 of Phrynocephalus versicolor. Taxonomy (NCBI): domain Eukaryota; kingdom Metazoa; phylum Chordata; class Lepidosauria; order Squamata; family Agamidae; genus Phrynocephalus; species Phrynocephalus versicolor. The sequence continues at coordinate 561,976 of JAHTLZ010000280.1, read as the reverse complement.
CACCATGAGCTAATGACATCTTCTTGATGTTATAGCTATATGATTTTGATGCAATGAAAAACCAAACTACCTCTGTTTTTGTTTTGTTTTGCTTTGCTTCTTGGCTTTTGCATTGACTGTTTCAGGAGAAATTTGGACATGAGGAGGAGGAAAACCTGCCAAATTCCTGACAACTCGTTTGAGGGGCTTAAAATATTTGGCATTTTAATTTAAAAGCAGCTAATTGGATCAATTAATTTGAGCCCTCTCCAATTCAACTTAAGCTTCAGACTCAAATCAATTTGCTTCACCTGGAAACAAATGTGGCCATTCCAATTTGAAGTGGGCCTTGTAAAAATCAATCAGTGTGTGGCTGATTCACTTCAGAATGTGCGATTTGTCTCAACTCGGTGCACTGCCTCTGTTATTAGTAATTATTTTGCAAGAAGGCCAGTCTGTGTCCCAAGGAGTTAACATCCTAAAGCTCAATGCAGCGGGGATAGCAGAGAGAGAACAGAAGGAAGAGGGAACAAATAAATGCTTCATTGCTTTTTCAGTGGCATGTGCTCACTTATGCACTCAAGAAGAAGAAGAAGAAGAAGAAGAAGAAGAAGAAGAAGAAGAAGAAG
>JAHTLZ010000280.1:536947-561358 GCA_023846285.1 Phrynocephalus versicolor | reverse complement strand
AGAAGAAGAAGAAGAAGAAGAAGAAGAAGAAGAAGAAGAAGAAGAAGTCTTTATTCTGGTCATTGACCAGTGTACAGTTATGCTCTCAGAGAAGAGTACCGGAGAGGTAACTCTCCAGATCCTTTAGATCGGCGCTTCAGATGTTTTGGACCACAACTCCCACAGTCCTTTGTTACTGGCAATCTAGGCTTGGAGTTTTGGAGTTGTGGTCCAAAATATCTGGAGGCCAATGTTTGGACACCCCTGCTTTAGATTGCCATTCCCAGCAAAATGTGGAAAACTACATGTTCTACATCTCTGGCAGACAGCATAGGAAACTGAGTTCTACCAAAGTCTTCATAAATTCACTGATCAGTAGTACTGGCCAGTGGTGGAATGGTTGGACATGGGATGGAAAAGAAGGTATGGGACATAGCTGTTGAACTGTGGTCATCTCTCTTTCCTTTTCTCCAGTCTCCACAGCATCATAGACTTAGGCTGCTATCTCATCTGTGGAAGATCCTGATCTTCTGAAGATCCGACTTTTCCTCTTCCTGCTGTCATGTGACTGAAGATGTGGGATATCAGTTCCCAAGTACAAAGTTTTTTTATGTGCAGTTCAGTTCCATGGCCAGCAGGTGGCGATAGGATATTGAAAAAGGACTAGCTGGCTGGTGCTAGGGCTTGGGGAAGTTAAAACAAACAGCACCAGATCCAGCTTCCTGTCACTAAGAGGGTGGGTGAATTTTTTTTTTAAAAAAAAACAGTGCCGTTCGGCCCCAGGAACAGCCAGTCGGTGCTATGAGAAAAATAGAAGAAAGAAACCCGGATCATCTACGGGGTCCCATGATGTCTGCCTCTATAGGTGGATTTTTTAAATGAGATAAAAAATTCCCTACCTCTCCGGTAAGTCTTGGAAACCTCGCTTAAGGGGGCGTTACCAGGTTTTCTTTTCTTTATTTATTTTCAAAAAGTCTGGTGGTCATGGGGACGGCATTTTTTGACACGGTTTATCTACAAATTTAATCTGCATCTAAAGGGACATGGGATAGGGGCCTTAGTGAGTTGGAAGGGGACCTCTATGACCATCAAGTCCAACCCCGTGCTCAATGCAGGAATCAAAACTGAAGCGGATCTGTCCGATGTTTGTCCAAATTTCTATTCAGTGCCAGAGTGCTCATCACCATCTCCCAAAGCAATTGGTTCCCATTGCCTTACTACTTTAACAGTTAGGAAGTTTTTCCTGATAGTCAAACTGGCTTCCTGTAACTTGATCCCATTGCTGCATGCCCTGCATTCTGCGATAATCAAGGACAGATACTGCTCCTCCTCTGTATGGCAGCCCCTTTTTTGAAAAGTGATATCAATTATTCTGCCAGGCTTCTTTCCTCAAGGCTAAACATACCCAGCTCTTTCAGTCAATCCTCAGAGGACTTGGTTTCCAGTCCCTAGCTCACCTTTGTTGCCCTCCTCTCTATCATGTTTCAAGCTTGGTTAATCATCATCCCCACCATCATCATCGTAGAACTGCAGAACTGAAAGAGAGCCTGATTTAAGAATTTTAAAAAATTAGACAAAATATTTTGATTGACCTACAATACAGTAGTGGTATCAGTTTGAGGATCTTGAAAAAAATGTGGAAGTGATTCGCAATTCAAGAGATGCTGCTCATTTTTACAAGCAAAGCAGAGGCCGTCTTTAAGATATTCATCCTTCATCAGCACCATTCATTAAACATTTGCCACATCTAATAATTAGTTTATCTCCCAGGCATGAATCAACAAAAGCTTTATTTAGTTAATCTGTCAACGCGACGTTTTGCAGATTGTGACCTTGGTGACACCACCATCAACATGGTTCCTACATGAGTGTTTTCTCTTCTGGATTGCCAGTGTTGTTCTAGCAGTGAACTTCGGGTAAACTAGCAGGGATAATAGAGTGATATCAGCAATGACATTCATTGCAAGAGAGGAGAAAAATATTTAGAATAGTAAACAGGATCAACTTTTCCCCCTTTGTACTAAGCTATTGGAAGAACTCATACAACATTTTAGTATAGCAAACAAGCCAATAGAGCTCAACATATTTAAAAATGAGAATAAATTAGATTATACTGTATTGTCAAAAATATTTTTGCTTTCCTTAACAATTAGATCAGAGAAGTATTTATATCTAGAAACATATTAACACTGAAAACTGCATAACCTCAGGCAGGTTGGTGCAAAATTTAATTAGTGCTAAACTGCCTAACACTGGTGAAGCATAAAATTGACTATTTTCATGAGTGTCCCATTTTAAAGCCTTTTTATTGCCTCTTTATAGCTTTTTCTGTATTGTGATTGGCAGATGCGAGACCAGATGATTCATGAGGGGTGGGTGGGGGATTCGGCTTCAGATTTCAAACTCTCTACAAAGTTTATTCAAGTCAAGTTTTACAACTGCAAGTGGACTAGCTGAGAATTGGAGTCAAAAGTTGCCTTCCCTATAGCTGTTGTGTACTTGGGTTGTATTCCACAAGAAATCCAACAAAATGGGTTCATGCCCCTTGTTTGTTCCTTGTTAATTGACCTGACACATCAACACAGGTCTTGCACATATGAATTGATGGTCCCTGGCTGAACACTGCCAAGAGCATCCACACCACTCATCGTCTATGCACTCTTCTTCCTAAAACCCCAAAGGATCAAAAACCATAGAGGAAGTCCATAAGCTCTCATTCCACAAAAATGCACCAATTACAAACATGGACTAGATCCTTAAAGCAGATGGTTTCTTCTTTCTCCTCGGTTGTTTCTCCCAGTCTCCAATTTATCTTTTGTTATCACACAGCCACCAGTGCTGCACAGAGTGAATCATGCCTTCTCCACAGCTTTCCGCAAGTTCCAAACATTGTCTTATTTTCCTTTCACCAGATAGGGACAGGGATGCTGTTGTAATTTTAAGTTGCAGGAAGTCTAAGGCAAAATGAAAGATTATTCTCCTCACCCCACCCTGGAAGAAGTTTTGTTTTGGTATCAATGTAAAAGCAACCCAAGAGTTGGCATTTCCAGGAGTTGGCTTGTTGATGTTTCAAAGCTGATGAGTATTATCATCAAAATTCTGTTCAAACTGATGATAGCAATTGTTCATACGATGCCCGAGGGGGTTGTGTTCCTGGGATGCAATCATTTTTCTCCCATTCAACATTTGTTTCATCAACAGAGAGTGTGATCACTGTTTTCAGGAGCACACACAAGTATATATTTTTCTTTCTGCACTGTGGTGATAAATGGTCATCTGGCTTCCTTTTTTATTTCCTACTTGCACTACATGAGCTCCACAGGAAGCAGGGAAGTGTCTTAGAAACAGCAAGTCTCAAATATTACTCTGACTCTAGTCTGCAGTCCTTTCACTCCCATCAAGTCTTCATCAACTTGGCTTGTAATCTTGAACGATATTTTTATTAAGGGCACACTGAACCATGGTTTCTCCCTTTTCATTGACAGTGACTTTTGGGACTCCAGCTTTTCATTCTGCTTAGTACAGTATTTTTCCTTTCTTCTATCCTTTCCTTCTCTTAAATCAAACTTTTCTTTTCAGATTGGTCTCCTCCACAGTGGGACAGCTTTTCTCCAGCAAATTGCAACAATCAGAAAGGGGTACTCTTGTATCTCAACTTCTTTTTGTCAATAACCTATCACCAGCAAAGGACCTCCCTTAACTGCTAAACATGTCGGATAGTCACTGCTAGAAAAACCTGATAATCCTAGAAGTTGGTTTCTGCCCACTACTAATTTTCAAATGTTAATATCAAACATTAGAATGAATATAGCTGAAGAAGAACACTATCAGAATCCTAGTGCCAAAATATAATTTAAACAACATTTCCAAAGAATTGCAACATATCAAAAATGAAATTATAAGTAAATTTTCAAGTTGAGACAAAAACTTGGAAGAAGGTATAGATCCATGTCAAACCTGTCCTCTTTTGTTGTCAGTCTCCTCATGTGAGCAATGATAAGTCAGAAGAGGAAATTTTACTGCTCTCCTGAAGGGTTTTCACACAAGCAAAAATCTGGGGCATTTGGATTCTAGCTCATGTGTAAAAGCAAAAAAGCAAGGTATTCTGCTTATATAGCACCCCATGCTGCTCAAAGCACTCTCTGCGTGGTTTACAATTTATTTATGCAGGTTATATGTTGCCCCCCCCACACACAAGCTGGGTACTCATTTTACCAACCTCGAAAGGTTAGAACAGGAATGTTCAAAATCAGGCCCGGGGGCCAAATGCGGCCTGATTTCAATTTTCAAGGGGCCCGCACCATATTCTCCCTGCCGGCTCAGCCTGTCACGCATCCCCGCCAGCTGGCCCCTCCCCATACTGGATGGAGATGTCAGCTTACAGTTTTATGGTTTGCCTGCCCTCCCTGCCTCTGTCCATCCCCCCAGTCACTTGCCCAGTCTACCCACCCCCAGCTCCCTTTCTGCAGCATCCTCCCTGCCTCCATTCATGTTATAGAGACTTGTCCAAAGTCTGGCCCAGGGGCCAAATGCGGCTGAATGGTCAGCCCCCACACATTTTCACCTCACCAAATCTAGCCCTCCTTGCAAAAAGTTTGGACACCCCTAAGTTAGAAGATTGATTGAACCTTGAACCGGCTACCTGGGATTGAACACCAGGTAGCAAGTTCAAGGTTATAGTTGCAGTACAGCAATTTAATCACTGAGGCATGAGGCTCTTTATATTGTAGATTCAAATAGGAACCTCTCTTCTTCAGGTCTGCTGTTTATTTTAGCAAAAGGATGCTGAGTGGTGGTCATAGGCACTAACCTTTTGGTGTGTAGATGAACCCTGAGCTTAAAATACTGAATAGGGCTAATGCTGTTGTAAAATAAATTTTGTACCTTCAAGTACATGCAGATCTACACGATTTGTCCCAACCTTAATACTCTCTTTCTTTTTTAAAAAAAGGCAACTCTATACCTTCCAAAGTTTGAGTCTTGAAAAACACTCTGGTTTTCTAAATGCGTGACATATGCAAATCTCAATTTCTTTGCAATGGTAAACAGAACATGCCCTTTCACATAAGGTTGGGAGGAGATTTTTTTTTTGCCTTTTTTATTGTTATTTTTACTTTTGGTTTTTCAGGGGGTTGAGGATATCTCATTTTTGCATTTTCAGGACTTGGGGTTTTGTTTTGTTGTTAGTCAGCAAAATATTTTTGCATGCATGGACAATGCTACACTCCATGCCTTGTTGCATGAACTCTTGGAATGAGTCACCTTGGATCAGCAGCTGCTGCTCTTGGGATCTGTCTTTTCCCCTTGTTCTGGGAATAGCCATCATGTCTCACATCCTAAGCCCCATCAGCTCTCATTCTTCTTGATGGCTGTAAACCATCCTCTTCAATTGGAGCAAAACAGAGCTGCTTATATCATCCCGGTGATTTCCATGGGCACAGTTTTTCAGACCTGACTCATGACTGCACAGTATTTGGTGTTGGAGTTCCCTGGATGTACTCTGGCCACATGAAGGCATCCTTCCCTGCAATTGCAGGGACATAACTAAATTGTTTTGCTAACAGCCTACAGATGCAGTGGACTGCTCTTTTCTCTGCCGATTATCTTCTTTTCAGCTTCATAGCAGATCAGTTTATCCATAACAGCCCCGAGGTGCTCTTCATGGCACAGGCGCATACACTTTCCCTAAATAGCCCCATTTGTGTGTCAGAGAGGGTGTCCTTTTCCCCCTCCATCTTACACTTCAACTGCATTATGGCTCGCTTATCCCAATGAACGTGCCCATTAAAATGCTGTTTTATCTGCATTGTAAGTGTAAAGACTCCCAATTATATAACCAGTTATTAGATCAATGTGGCCCAAATTTCTGGCAGGGAATATATTCCCCTTCCTCCTCTTCTATCTGAATAAAGACCCATTTCAGGCTTTCAATGGGAAGTGTTTACTTTTGATATATAATGTAAGAACTCCCCTCCCTTGGGCTGCTTTATGAGTCACTGCCATGGGCATTTCTCTTAATCAGAAGGAGGCTAGCAGAGTGAGCTTGTAGAAAACCAGTGGCACACAGTGCCTCTGTTATCAGCAGCTGTGAATCTACTCCAGGATTTGCCGTGGAGAATTTGCAGGATATTGTCATGGGGCTACATTTAGTTTGGAGGTAGGCTACAGCACCTTGGATAGCTCCTAGCAAGTTTGACACCTTGAGCAGATACACTGTTCCTCCAAAGTCGTCTCCAAACTTCGGCCCTCCAGATGTTTTAAACTACAGCTCCTACAGTCCTTTGTCATTGGCAATGTGGGCTTGGAATTCTGGGAGTTGCGGTCCAAAACATCAGGAGGGCTGAAGTCTGGACACCCCTGGTTTAACTAGAGCAAGTTCAGAGGAGGGCAACAAAGATAGTCAAGGATGGACTCTGGACACCAAGCCCTAAGAAAAAAGTAGGAAAGAACTGGACATGTTTATCCTTGAGAAAGGAAGATAGAGGATAGCACTTGTCAAATAATTCAAGGGATGAGTGGGAGTTTGCTGGGAAAGTTCCAAACAAACTGATCTTAGTGACAGAAAGAAAGAGACAGAAACAAGATGTTTTTCCACCAGCCACCTGCGGAGAACTCTGCGCAGATGAGAGGACAAAGAAGATCTGCCAAGCTCCTCCCAGAGGCTTATTTATGGCATCTACTGTTCAATAAGCAGAGACAGAAGCATTTTATGGAAACATTGCTTCTAAGAGGGAAAACGTGCCCTTTAGCCTTTTAGTCCTGCCTCAAAGCAAAGGTGAAGAGGAAATAGAAGGTCACTTCCTCTCAGGGATGCAATGTGGCAAAGTCAGTATGGTGTGCCCTCACTGGAGCCCCTCCAGGAAACATACCCCTCAAAGAAAGGTTCACACAGGATGGAACCTGGAACCCTTCCAGGAAACATACCCCTCAAGAAAGTTTCACACAGGATGTCATACAGAGGAAGGACAGGATCTGTTTATGATCAAGTGACAGGAAGCCAGCTTTGGCCAGAAGATTGTGGGAAGCTTTTTAACTGTTAGAGCAGTACAACAATGGAACCAATTATCTCAGGTGTTGGTGAGCATTCCAGCCCTGGGTGCATTCAGGAAAATAAATTACTCAACCATCTGTCAGATCCACTGTGATTTGGATTTCTTTGTTGAGCTGTGGGTTGGACTCAATTACCTTATAGGCTCCTTCCAATTCAATTATTCTTTGATTGTATGAACAGACACTGAGAGTTCTACGTGTGATTGAGATTCATATCTTGAAACATTATACTAGAGATGGGCATGACCAGGAAAAATGACATTTCGAGTTGTCGTGTGTCGGAGCCAGCCCGTTTCGGCTCGTTTCCGTTTGTCGTGAAATTTTTCAAAAATTTGTCGTTTCGTTTGTCGTTTTTTCATCTGTCGTTAGTACTGGTTTAGGGGGGAGGGTAGTGGGCTCCTGGAGGCACCTCTCTGGGATGGGTGCCTCCTCTGGCCCGCTAAGAAGGGAAGGCATTTAGCGGGCTCCTGGAGGCACCTCTCTGGGGTGGGTGCCTCCTCTGGCCCGCTACAAAGGGAAAAGTATGGTAGCCATTGCGTTTGCGTATGCGTACCAGTGGCACTGGCAGAGGCACCTCTCTTTTGGGTGCCTCTACTCTGACTCACTAAGAAGGACAGCATACTGGCATACTGGCATACTGGCGTACTGGTGTACGGTGCACTTGGGCTGGGGAGAGAGGATCTCTCTGGGCGCCCTATGGCTCACCAAGAAGGGAAGTGTACTTGCGTAGTAGTGCTATGTGAGTACAGATCTGGCTAAGGTTTGGGGTTAGGGCAAGAGCTAGGCTTAGAGTTACGGGTAAGGTTAGGGTGAGTTAGTGGGCTGCACCTCTGGGTGCCTCTGACCAACTAAGAAGGACAGTGTACTGGCGTATGGGTTCGGGTTCGGGTTCGGGTTAGGGTTAGGGCTAGGGTTAGTGGGCTTTTAATGCCCTCTCTGGCACACCCAGAAGTCTCAGTCAAAACCTGGCCATGCAATTGGTGGAATGGCTCCAAAAATTTGCATGGTCCCATCCCATGGCCAGCCCATCATTGCACCTGCGCAGGTGTAAAAAATAAAAATAAAATAAAATAAAATCAATGGAGACGTTTTATTGCAAGACAAACCCACTGTTGCTACTGTAAAAATTCAGGCAGTTAAAATAGCTAATTTTCACATGTTTCTGCGGTGCTTTGGTGTGTTTATGGACCACGATTTCAAAATAAATATTGCAGTCCCCGTTTTGGATCCCCCGCCCACACCGCATGGCATGGCGACTTTGGCAAGACGACGATGCCCCCCACCAGAGCAGCCCAGGACAGGAGAGGGGGGAGACCCCCCCGAAACCACCCCTCTTTTCACATGTTTCTGTGGTGCTTTGGTGTGTTTTTGGACCACGATTTCAAAATAAATATTGCGGTCGCCGACTCGCCATTTTGGATCCCCCGCCCGCCAGCACCGCATGGCATGGCAAGTTTGGCGACTTTGGCGAGACGATGAGGATGCCCCCCACCAGAGCAGCCCAGGACAAGAGAGGGGGAGGCCGGGGACCCCCCCAGAAACCACCCCTCTGGTAGGTGCCCTCACTCAGGCAGGCATATTTTCGCCTGCTTTCTTCGCCGGGAATCGGGTTTGTTTGTTTTTAACTTTTTTTCTGTGCCGCTTGGCATCACGCGATCACTGCGATGGCATGAAGAACAACGACAAATCAGACCCAATTTTTCTTTTATCAGTTCGAGTTCGAGTTCTGGCGGAGTAATTGTCGTTACCGTTTCCATTACGTAACAGAAACGAGGAACGGAAACGGAAACGAGAATTTTGCCAAGTCATGCCCATGTCTACATCATACATGTTTCAAAATATGAATCTCAATCACATGTAAAACTCTTCTTATATACGAAGTGACCATTACATCTCCAGTATGAATTTCTGTTTGGAGTTTTACTCTGAACTGGAGAAGAGGCCACCCACCCTTCTCTTTCATATCTGCTGTTCTGGTGTCCTAGTACTCTTTCAAAACAGAGCAGGGAACAGTATGGGGAGACAAACTCTTCCCATCTTCTGCTCCCAAACAGTTGGAGAAGCAACATCCGGAGAAGGAGGGATCTGGGACTTACCTGGGAGTAGGGGAAGAATCAGACCACATCGTGTGCGTGTTTAACTCACTGTCATCATAATATATTGAATTACAGCCTGGTATCTTTTGTAATTAGTTGGTTTAGGGGGCTGATCTCTTTTATAAACCAGTTTATGAATTGCTGCAAAAATATTCCTGCTCCCTATTTATTTATTTATTTATTTATTTATTTATTTATTTATTTATTTATTTATTTATTAAGCTTATATACCGCCCGTCTTCCCGGAGGAACTCCAGGCGGTTTACAACAAGAAAATACAAACAGAATCAGACAGCAAAATAAAATAATTTTAAAAACAAAACAATCAAACCAAAGCAACTGGTAAATAGCAGATGGCGGGAAAAAGTAAAAAAAAAATTAAATTGATTATCTTGACTATCTTCTTTCTTTCTTTCTTTCTTTCTTTCTTTCTCTCTCTCTCTCCCTCTCCCTCTCTCTCTCTCTCTCTCTCTCTCTCTCTCTCTCTCCCTCCCTCCCTCCCTCCCTCACTTCCTTGGACTTCTAGCTGCCAATATAGCTCCAATCCACTCATTTGGGTAGCTACAATGAAAATGACATAGATGTACATACAGAATTAAAACAAAGCATACCAAAAACAAGAACCTACCCTAAAATCTCCTGCCTAACAGGAACCACTAAATCTCAATGTGGCAAAGCTAGAACAAAATGAATTGAGGATTAAAAGAACAGACCAAACCCTAGAGGGCCAATACGAAATTTATTTTCTAAAGTTTCATTCTTTCGTAATGCTTTTCATCCACATTCAGACTTCATAAAAGCAGAAATAAAAAGTAGGCTGTGCTTGTTTCGCACATAGATTTGTGTACTTATTCAAATGGTTGCATTGCCTTGGAAACCAGAGAATTGCCCAAAGGTTCATTCTCTTAATTGACAATGGGGCAATCTAATTATATAGAGTTCTGATTAGCTCTAAAATATGATTGGAGAAGAATACTTTAGATATGAATAGTCTAGTGATTAAATACACAATTACAGGGTGTGTTTTTTTTTTTTAAAAAAAGAAAATGATGCTGATCTGGGAAACAGATAAGGAGATACAGAAATTTGTTGAGTTGCTTTTAAAATGTGGGTGGTGGTAGGAAGACACTTTTGGGAAACTGGGTGTTTAAACTGGTCTCCCGTGGGAGGTTATGTTGCGGTATGTTGGTTTAACTCCAGTACTGCAGTGAAGACTCTGCTCACAAACTGAGTTTGATCCTGGGCTCGGGTAGCTGGCTGAACCTGTTCTCCAGCATCATAGTCTTTCATTCTCTTTACTACATCACCCTGCGAATCAGCCAAGTATTAAATGTTTAGCAAGATATTAGGTACTTCGTGAGAACAAAAGATAGTAAACATTGTTTTGGCCATCCCAGGCAGATTTGCACATTTGCAAGTTTGAGTTTTGCACATTTTTGGAGATGCATAAAAAAAAGAAACCTGCCGTAACAGCTGCTTTTTGTCCAAATTGCAATGGCAAATGTAACCAAAACAAAACAACTTAAAGTCTTGCACTGGATGTCAAGGTGTCTGCAGACATAGCCAAGGTTCATTTCCCTGTGATATCTGCTCTCTTTCCCCTACACCCATCACCTATTTGACCTCCTCTGCAGCTTTCAATAGGGCTCCAGGAATACAGGACAGAAATGACACAAAGTCTTGGGCATCCAGAAACTTCTGGGAAATCAGGGCTGGCGGAAGAAAAGAAAATCAACAGAGACATCGTCCAGACCTGCGGAAAGATGCAGGCACTGTAGTGTGAAAATTAATTTGCTACCTTTATTTCTCTCTGTGAACATTAAATAACAGGCAGGCAAGATTCCATTAAGAAGCCATGTATGTGTAGATTTGCTCTACTACTTACACAGCCGGTGAGGAATTACTGAAGCAGGGCACATCTGGAGAGACAGAAGAGTGAGCATGAGTGATCTTTTCATTGCAAAGGAATGAAACAAGGGAGCAGGCAGCAAGCTACATTGCAGTTAACAAGTACCACATGAGGAGCTGGTGAGGATGCTCTATAGAAGTTCCATCCCTACAGACTCCCCCACAGGCGCTGCTTCTGGATGATTGGGCAGGAAGTAGAGGGATGTTTATCCAGGTCTTTTGGGTTTGCACACAAGGCACCTTTTATTATTGGTATTGTTCTTGCTTTCTTCTTCTTCTTCTTCTTCTTCTTCTTCTTCTTCTTCTTCTTCTTCTTCTTCTTCTTCTTCTTCTTCTTCTTCTTCTTCTTCTTCTTCTTCTTCTTCTTCTTCTTCTTCTGTGAAAGAAGAGAAGATTTTTCCTCACCATGTCACTCCAACAGATGCTATGATGTTCTTACCTCCCTGTCATTTGTGCAATGAGGGATGAGCAATAAAAGCAGGATCACTGGTAGCAACAGTTGAAAAGAGTGGCAGGAAGGTAAATGGCCTGCCGGGAGTGATGCCAATGGGAGGAAAACTCACTGTGGTGGAATAAAGCTCAAGCATGCAAGTCAAAAGATCTATCTGATTGTGGGTTCTGTCCCTCCCATGGACATCTCAGAGTCTGCCTTCATGGCTCACATACATCTGTTTGTTGCTTCATTAGTACAAGGGTTAGATTTGCCATGTGATATGACATTTATTGTTTTGATTTACTTTGTTATATTTCCTCTATTGCTATATTATATTACTTACATTGTTAATCACAGAGATAGAGTCTCATATTAATCAGGAGGAAATAAAAGGTCAATAAGTAATGAAATAAATAAATGAGGCAGGTAACATATTTAAGCAACATCAAACTATTCAAAACCTTCTAAAGCATTGAAATGAAAATAAATTAACTAATACATATTCAAATAGATGAATAACCTGACACTCAGGCAGACAGACAGAAAGAGAGAGGGGGAGGGAGGGAGGGAGGGAGGGAGGGAGGGAGAGAGATCATATTGTCCCCATGTTCAAGAGTCCATATTTTGGGAACTCTGCGAATGAAGTCCAGATGATCCACTACTGCAGTGAAGGGCAAAGTTCTGCATTACCATTTCCGTGTATGCATGAAAAAAAATGTCATTACACAGGCTAATATTTGAAGTGGGAGATTTATTCCTGGACCCCTGGCATCAACAGCTACTAGAATCTAAATTTCATATTCAAAGGATCTGTCACTTGATTACACTGTAGTATGACAGAAATTTGGGAGCATAAGAAGGAATTATCTACTGTATCAATTAAACATGAGGGAGAGGGAGAGGGAGAGAGAGAGAGAGAGAGAGAGAGAGAGAGAGAGAGAGGAGACCACACTGGGGAAAAAGAACTGAAACTCTAACACTGCCATGGGAGACCAACCTTCATGGATGTTGGCTTCCTATCATCAATCCAGGTTTTATCCTTCTGATGAAAATTGCAATGCCACAAATCAAATGCCTTCTTTCTTTCATTTTCCCTTTCTGAAAAGGCAAGCAATTGTGGGCTCATGAATAATATTGATTGATTGCACAAGTGGTGGCACCTTCATTGTCTTCATCCTAACAGAGGTCTTGATGTCTGAATAATTTTGGATATTCTTTTCCCTTTATCTGGCTTGATAGCTATGTCATTTAGGTCACTAGCTGTAGAAACAGAAGTTGGAAGTTTACTTGCTCCTCAGGCCTCTGGAAGTAAAGCCAGCCTGGGTGGCCTTGGGCAAGCTGCACAGTCATAGGGTGCCTCTAGAATAAAGGAAGGGCAAACCACTTCTGTGCATTGTCTACAGCACATGATTATTATTATTTCACGATAGAGTCCCTACTATCATCTCCAAGGGACTGTGCTTTGGCTTTGGTTTTCCCCTCCTGTGGTGAACATAAGAACATAAGAACATAAGAAGAGCCATGCTGGATCAGGCCAAAGGCCCATCTAGTCCAGCTTCCTGTATATCACAGTGGCCCCACCAAATACATCTGGGAGAGCACAAGACTAGATCTCTGTCTCCTGATACCACTCCCCTGCATCTGGCTCTGGAAGTTTTAAGCCTGATGACACATCTCCATCATTGTTTGTTACCTGTGATGGACATTTCCTCCCTGAATCTGCCCAGTCCCCTTCTGTGGCAGGTAGTTCCACAGACTAACAACAGGTGCAATCGTATGCTTCTCAAGAAAGATACTTTCCCCTCACTGCTGATGAATAACACAGTTTTCGAAGGATTATGAAGGAAAGGCATCAATATCTACTCTTGTGTTCTCAAGAAGCTCCCAAAGCCATAGCTTAAAGCTTGCCTTTGTTGACACAAGGTATCAAAGGGGATAACCAAGCATACGAAGCCAGAAAGAGGCAATGATACAGAAGGTAGGAAAGCCATCAAAGGCATGGCCAACCACCCGCTGCTTTTGCTTTTTATTCGGAAGGAAAAATGAGGGGGTCATTGTTTTTTGCCCTCCAATTTCTGGGGGACCATTACTGTACAGAAATGGGTGCAATCAACAGAATGTGAAAAGTGAGGTCAGGGAAGGATTTTCCTCTTGGACCTGTTTTTATAATAATCATGCACCATCAAGTCAATCCTTGTCAAGGTTTTCCAGTGATAATCAGACATGATTTCCATGGACACAGGATTGTGTCTCACGAATGGGCAGTGGTATAATTGAGAAAATATCATCTTATAAATACTTGGGATGCTATGTCAATGACACAGTCCCTCACCAAAGGCTGCTGAGAAAATTGCACAGTCAGGGGATAAGAGGACAGGTCCTCGTATGGATTGAGAACTGGTTGAGATCCCGGAAACAAAGAGTAGGTGTCAATGGGAAATTTTCACAATGGAGAGAAGTGAAAAGCGGCGTGCCCCAGGGCTCTGTCCTGGGACTGGTGCTTTTCAATCTGTTCATAAATGACCTGGAGACAAGGATAAACAGTGAGGTGGCCAAGTTTGCAGATGACACAAAACTTTTCTGTTTGGTGAAAACCAGAGAAGATTGTGAAGAGCTCCAGAAGGATCTCTCCAAACTGGGGGATTGGGCTGAGAAATGGCAAATGTGTTTTAATGTAACCAAATGTAAAGTAATGCATATTGGGGCAAAAAATCCAAACTTCATCTATCAACTCATGGGCTCTGAGTTATCCGTGACGGATCAGGAAAGAGATCTTGGTATGTTGGTAGATAGCTCCATGAAGGAGTCTCCCCAATGTGTGGCAGCAGTGAAGAAGGCCAATTCCATGCTAGGGATTATCAAAAAGGGGATTGAAAATAAAACAGCCAACATTATAATGCCATTATACAAAACAATAGTAAGGCCCCACCTAGAGTATTGTGTACAATTCTGGTCACCGCATCTCAAAAAAGACATAGTGGAACTGGAAAAGGTGCAGGAGAGAGCGACTAAAATGATTACTGGGCTGGGGCACCTCCCTTATGAAGAAAGGTTAAAACATTTGGGCCTCTTTAGTCTGGAAAAGAGGTGCTTGAGGGGGGGTATGATTGAGACATACAAAATAATGCAGGGTATGAGTAAAGTGGATAGAGGGAAGCTCTTCTCTCTCTCCCAAAATACCAGAACTAGGGGACATCCACTCAGATTGAGGGCTGGGAGAGTAAGAACTGACAAAAGAAAATATTTTTTTCACCCAGCGCGTTGTAAGTCTATGGAACTCCCTGCCACAGGATGTGGTGATGGCATCTGGCCTGGATGCCTTCAAAAGGGGATTGGACAGATTCCTGGAGGAAAAGTCCATCACAGGTTACAAACCATGATGGAGAAACAAGGGCCAGATGCAGGGGAGTGGTATCAGGAGACAGATATCTAGTCTCATGCGCTCCCAAACACATCTTGTGGGGCCGCTGTGAGACACAGGAAGCTGGACTAGATGGGCCTTTGGCCTGATCCAGCATGGCTCTTCTTATGTTCTTATGTTATGTTCTAACTGGGATTTCACTGTAGAATTGAATAAGCTGGAAATTCATTCCAGAAAATGAGAAAAGTCTTGGCAAACAGAGACTTATCTATCAGTCTTCATACCCAAATACTTCAGTCTTATGTATTTAGCATACTTCTCTATGGTGTTGACACTTGGACCCTTACAGATGCATTACTCTGGAAGCTGGAAGCATTTGAGATGTGGCCATACAGACAAATTCTGAATATACCTTGGGACAGCCAGGGTCACTAATGTGGCTGTATTACAGCACATGAATAAAAAGTTAGAAATCCTCAATACTGTAAAGAGAAGAAAATTCTAGTATTCCGGACACATAATGGACAATAACAAATACCATCTGCTGCAGGTAATCCTTCAAGGAAAAATTGATGGGCAGCATGGCCTGGGTCATAGAAGAACATTATGGCTTAAGCATTTAAACCACTGGTTCACAGTGGGCACCACTTCTCAATTTAGAATAGATTTAGATAAAAACCAGATTGTGCTACTGATCACCAACATTATACGAGGATATGGCACTTGAAGAAGATTGACTATACCTCAGGGAATAGTATTCCCATTCCCCCAAGAATAGCACCAGGGACAATTTGCTTACTAGCAACAACTGGGATGAAACCTAAGAATTGGCTTATGCTACACAACAGATTTTGGCCGCAGTGTCATCTGAAGCTTGAATTCCACACAGAGCTACCCAAGGAGTTACCAGAAGCTTTGCCATACCTTGTGGGACCTGACCTTCTTAGAAATACAGTACATTTTCCCCATCTTCCCTTTTGAAAACTCAATTTTTAAAATTTATTTATTTGTTTATTTAAAATATTTTAACCCCACCTTTCTCCTAAGGAAGGTCCCGAGGTGGCTTACATAATTCAAACACCAGAACAAAGCTGAAAACAGTAAATTATTCCAATACTAAATGAATGAATAACATTAGTTTAAGAGTTTTACCCAAAGCACTACTACAATGTATTCAGGAGAAACAAAATGCAAACCACCTCATTGTAGAACCTCTCCTAGACAGTCAGTCACTAAGAAAAATAAAAGCCTACCTGAAGGGCAGGGTTTTTACCATCTTGCTTAGCAGTAGCAAAGAAGAGCCCTCTCCTGCATTTGCATCAAACACACCAGTGACAAAAGGCTCTCCTGGTGATTTTAGCACCTAGACAGGCTTGTAGAGGACAACCTGGTCTATGCTCTCCTATTCATAGAATAAAGAGATGGATATGGGTGTTACATATAACTAGGGCCACTTTATTAATTAAACATTTAAACTATCAAACCTGCAGAGGGGCCAGGTTTGTATGTAGTGCAAAACCTAGGACTCCAGTGGTCACTCCTACCCTTCCCTGACTCCGAGAGGACAATGCCCAAGCCCCTGGTCTGAGCTGTCCCCAGCTGAAATGTGGAGTCCCATCCCAACTGCCATTCAATGTAGACCACCAGGGGTTGGATCAGCACCCCCACCCCACCCCAGCACCCCTCATTGCAGCCAGCGAATTTCGGTATTCTAGTTGCCATGATGCAGTATGCAGTGGCACCAGGTGTGCCCGTTGAGAGCTTATTGAAACTAAACCAGCACTTGGAACGGTGCCCGGAAACATATCAGCAGCCAGTGAAAATGGTGTAATGTGTGTGGGATTATACGAATGGAGGGGGGGGGGAATGCTCTTTTTCAATGAACACACAAATAGGCACCCAAGAAAAAGCTGCTACTTTTGGCATATCAGACGGTGAGGATGTTTATCAAAAGAGCTTCCTTTAAATGGAATTGCAAACTTGACTCTGAAAGCAGATAATGGGTCCTATTTTCACCTCCCATTTGCTTTGTGCTGTCTGAGTCTTCAGAGAGCTTTAATACACCGTAAAGAGATTCTTGCTTGCCGCCCCAATAACGAAGTGAGAAATAGCACTGACAATGAAGTATAGCATAGAAAAAAAGCAGGTGTCATAAAAATGTTTACACACATTTTTTTTATTACTGGCTGAATGTTTCACAGGCCCTCAAGACATAATGAAAATTTTAAATGGTGAAGTGGAAATCAGCCTTGCTAGTAGTTTTAAGGTAATGTGATGCAACTAATTTTATAGCAGTGGAAGCAAATTCATGGTGCAGAATGCAGGCTATCTGGGGTTTTCTGCAACACAAGTAGTTTGTAGGACAAAGGCAGATACAGGGAAGATGAAAAGCCAAGGGAAGGTGTTCCGTTATTTCAAAAGGGAAGGAGACGTTTTGAGTTATTGTTCATTTTAGGGAATCTGATGTTCACAAATGGGTGATGTACACACCACAAAATTGGAACATTTGTAGCCTTTGATACATAGCTTATAGAACATGTGGTGTGGTGGAAATAACTTCACTCTCTCAGTCATCATGGAAGAGCAGGGACTGTTGGGAAGAACAATGGATGATCCTTGCCGTAAATCCAAGGGAAACATTTCTAAAGCAAAGTGTTCTGTTTACAGTATATACCACCCCATGCCACGTCAAGTAGTCTCTGGGTGGTTTACAGTTTTTTAATTACACTATGCAGGCTACACAGCTGCCTAGATGCCCTAAGCACATCCGATCTCGCCTGATTTCGGAAGCTAAGCAGGGTCAGCCCTGGTTAGTACTTGGATGGGATACCTCCAAGGAATACCAGGTGCTGTAGGCACCTGGAGTAGGAACTGGCAAACCACTCCAGTATTCCTGCCAAGAAAACTCCATGGACGTGGAGTCACGAAGAGTCAGTAACGACTGTAATAACACAACACACACATGCAGGCTACACATTACCACCCCACCCCCAGCAAGCTGGATACTCATTTTACCGACCTTGGAAGAATGGAAGGCTGAGTCAACCATAAGCCTGCTACCTGGGATTGAACCCCAAGTCATGAACACAGTTTTACCTGCAGCACAGCACATCTGATCTCGCCTGATTTTGGGAGCTAAGCAGGGTCAGCCCTGGTTAGTTCTTGGATGGGAGACCACCAGGGAATACCAGGTGCTGTAGTCGCCTGGAGTAGGAACTGGCAAGCCACTCCAGTATTCCTGCCAAGAAAACTCCATGGACATGGGGTCACGAAGAGTCGGTCATGACTGTAACGACACAACACACACACACACAGGCATTTAACCACTGTGCCACGGGGCTCCTTTCTTCCTGTTCAAGTTGTCTTGATGAGCATGTATCAGGCAGTTGGTTAGGTACTACTGTTCTATTGTTTCATCTGGTGTGATCTGAATTATTGGTTTCAGCAACTGTTCTGCCAGTGGAACCCCAAAGTGGTATCCATATTTTTTTTCTAAGCTCAACAACAATAATCTTAGACCTGGCAGGCCAGAAGGGACCCTATGGACCATTGAGTTCAACCGCTATCAAGGAGGCCCAGTGGGGAATTGAACTCCCAACCTTCGGCTCCATAGCCATAGCCATAACCCTCACCACTGAGTGAGCCAGCGTGAAGATGTCTAATGAAAGCATAGTCACTCTTCGAACACTCTGAAGGACAATCATGATAATTACCCCACCTGTGGCAAACACAAATCAGCAGAGGAAAGCAAGGAAGACCTATTCTGGGTCCTTTTAGGGAGTAAAGTGAAATGCAGTAGGACCCCCATATCCACTGATTCATTATCCACTGATTCAGTTATCCACGGTTGCCAGAGAAAAAATAAATACATAATTCAGCAGCTGCAAAGCAAGCTACTGTCACAAAGAACAGTTGTAAAGCAAGCTACTGTAATAAAACAGCAGCCATAAAGCAAGCTACTATCACAAATAGCAGGTGTAAAGCAAGCTACTGTTGCAAAACAGCAGCTGTAAAGCAAGTTGCTATCACAAAACAGCAGTTTGGGGGACGTTTTGGTGTTTTCTCTTATCCACGGTTTTCATTATCTACAGGAAGGCTTGGAACCAATCCCCAGCGGATACGGGGATCCTACTGTAGAAATATTTTTAAATAAAATAAACAAATATATGGACGAGCTTCCTGTTTTTATTTATTTATTTATTTATTTATTTATTTATTTATTTATTTATTTATTTATTTATTTATTTATTTATTTGTTTGTTTGTTTATATTTCTATGCTGCCCCCTTAGTGCAAACTGCGCTACCTCTTAGATATGTGTTAACATGATAACATCCTGAGATAAGCCTACACTGCATTTCCCCTTTCCCCAAGTGTCAGCCACTAGCCAACATCCCATTGTGTAGCAGATTAAATTGCATTAGAATAGGCCTTTTCAATCAATTGCGATTTTGTGAGGAAAACTCCATTATAAGTTCCATCGATTAAAATGGGTCTACTGTAATTGAGGCCTATTTTAGCACAGTAAGTCCCAATCAGAGTAGGCCAATTCAAATCAATGGAAGTTACAGAAGAGTAGACTCAGCAAATTGCCCTTGAGTCTACTCAAATGGGCCTACTCTAAAGAAATTTACTCTGCTGGACAACATTATATCTATTATGCAGTGGATGTATCACTTTCAGTACAGTTTCTTATCGTATCCACAAATATTAACTAGAGATGGGCACGACTCAGAAAAATTGTTCGTTTTCGTTTTCGTTTTCGTCTAGGGGTCCGTTTAGGCTCGTTTCCGTTTTCGTGAGCTAATTTTCAAAATTTTTCATTTTCATTTTGTTGCGTAATGAAAACGACAAACGAAAACAAAAACGAAAAATTTTTCATTTCTTCCCATTTAGCTCCATTAAGTGCTTTTCCAGTAATGAAAAACGAAAAATGGCTCAAAATTAGTCGTTTCATTTCCGTTTCCGTTCCAGTTTTGAGCCGTTTTTCGTTTTTCGTTTTGTTACGTAACGGAAACGAAAAACGAAAACGGAAATGAAAATTCCGCTAAGTCGTGCCCATCTCTAATATTAACCAATTAAGTGGTCTGGCAGATATGAACACATTGGTTTAGTTCAAATTTGCAGAAAAAAGTTAAACCTGAGACATTTCATACTGGTCATGTTTACAGTAGGATGGAGAAGACTATGATTCAGAGCTAGACTTAATTTTTAATCCAAAATAGACTAGGTCTATTACACCAGTGGAGTTGATATAAAAGTTGACTTGGCGCGTTGCATCCATTCATTGGAGCTTCTCTAGCTGAAACTTGTAACTGGACTGATCTTTTAACTGCAGGCCTATAAGACTATTGTGGGAATAAGTTCTATTCATTTTTAGTGGAATGTGTTGCTGAATAAATATCTTTATAGGGCCACCGAGGTTACAAATAATGTGAGTTCTTTTGTTCTATCAAAATGGAATAAAAGGGCAAAGATGGAAAAAAATGGAGGTGAGGTGAATCCATTCTCCTGGTGAGGGAATGTGCAATTTGCAGTTTCTTCTGAGAGAGCGAGAGAGATCTGTTAAACGTATAGTCAATGACCTCTGCTGGTCTGAACCTCTGTCTGTCGTGGGTGGTTAACAGAGTCCCTTTTGTTGACTAGGTATGGAAATACTGTTCACACCACAAGAGACAGTCTAAATGTCTGCAAAACAGGATATTCAATTGATGTGTTCCAGTCGGTTCAATTTTCAATTAAGGCCCAATGGGTATAACCATGCCTAGTGAATGAGTGAAATGGAATCTCATTGGCAAGTTTTCTTCATTGGAGGGTTGAATTGGCCTCAGGTGGCACAATGCATTTGAGGAGGTAATAGGAATATTCTACAGTCATTGGTCCAGCCATGCTGGAAACAGAACATCATATGGATTCTGGAAGTTAAGTCATGGCTACTGAACTTCTTTTTCTTGAGAGACAGAAATGTTTCATTGCTCATCCAAACAGCTTCATCAGTCTGAATACAGCTAGTTGCGAGTCCTCCATCTTATAGTCAGCTTTGACCTCTTGTCACCCTGGTCTGAAATAGGTCTGAAACCAAGGTGACAAGAGGTCAGAGCTGACTATAAGAC
This sequence comes from Phrynocephalus versicolor, assembly GCA_023846285.1. Classification (NCBI taxonomy): domain Eukaryota; kingdom Metazoa; phylum Chordata; class Lepidosauria; order Squamata; family Agamidae; genus Phrynocephalus; species Phrynocephalus versicolor. The sequence continues at coordinate 540,419 of JAHTLZ010000280.1, read as the reverse complement.
AGAGGACTCGCACTAGCTGTATTCAGACTGATGAAGCTGTTTCGATGAGCAGCGAAATGTGTCTGTCTCTCAAGAAAAAGAAGTCCAGTAGCCATGACTCAACTTCCAGATAAACTCACCTGGATGATTGAGAACCTTTACAGACATCATATGGATCCATAATGAAGGTAAAAACAGGGGATTCTTTCAAAAGCACTCTGCTATTCATGTCCCTGATGCTGGAATTTAAGGCAGCTTCATTGTCAAAACTTGTGTAGATTACTTTGAGACCTGCTTTTCAGACCATGGCGCAGGATATACATATTTGAAACAAGAGGACTATGAGATTTGCAATTTCCAGTGTTTTAGTTCATTTCCCCTTTATCAGCTCCTGCTGAGTTGCTGGTTGTCTCTTCTCCACCTACTCATTTCTTCTGTCTCTTGTAGCCTGTCTAGTTAGCAAGCACTGCAATGCAGAGGTGATGGCTCATTGAGAATCATTTGAGATGCACACAGGCAACAGGTGTGTGTGTGTGCCAGGAGTTGACTGCTTTATCCCTAGTGCCGGGTGCATTGTGCCCACAACGAACACCACCGGTGTCACCAAGGGCGCTTTTACACGACCTCTAAAATCCGGTGGCAACTTAAATTCAGACCAGGAATCGTGGGGGCTTGTCTCTCTTCCTGTGTTCCCACCCCTCCACACTCCATTGCTCCTGTTTGCGTGAGGGGAGGGAGAAAAAATGCAGGCTCACCTCCATCTGCCCCTGGAAGCAGCCCCAACAGCCCCATCATTGTGATTCCTGTCTCTTAAAGGGGCAGCGGGGACAAAAAAAAACAAGCAGAAGGCGAGGGAGCCTGGCATTCACAGCTTTACAATACTCATCAGAAGATTTTTTTACCTCCTGGAGGCCAGGTACTTGAAAAGTGCGCTGGGACACGCTTAGGTGGGTGTGGTCATACTTAATTTTTTAAAAAAGTCCGGAGCTGGTGGGAAAACATTTTTAAGCTCTGGATCTGGGAGCCCTTTGCCTCGGATTTTAGGCGTCGTGTAAAAGCACCCCAAGTTATGTCTCAGAATACAGTCGGTGTGGGAAGAGAAGCTGCAGCAGGTTAGATGGCACTAGAGATGGGCACGACTTAGCGGAATTCCCGTTTCCATTTCCGTTACTCGTTTCCGTTACGGAACGGAAATGGTAACGGGAATTACTCCGCCAGAACTCGAACTCGAACCGACTCAAGAATAATTGGGTCTGATTTGTCGTGGCCGTTCCTGGCATCGCGGCGATCCCGCGATGCCAAGCGGCACAGAAAAAAAGTTTTTAAAATAAATTTTAAAAAAAGCAATTCCCGGCCAAAAAGCAGGCGAAAATATGCCTGCCTGAGTGAGGGCTCAGGGCACCTACCAGAGGGGTGGTTTCTGGAGGGGGGTCCCCAGCCTCCCCCCTCTCCTCCTGTCCCTCCTGGCCCTGGGCTGCGCTGGGGGCAGGCATCCTCATCGTCCCACCAAAGTCGCCGCCAGCCGCCGCCCGCAATTCAAGCGGAAGCGGCACAGAAAAAAAAGTTTTAAAACTCCCCCCCCCCATTCCCGGGCCAAAAAGCAGGCGAAAATATGCCTGCAGAGTGCACCTACCAGAGGGGTGGTTTCTGGAGGGGGGTCCCGGCCTCCCCCCCTCTCCTGTCCTGGGCAGCCGGACTCGAGTCGCCATGCCATGCGGTGCGGGCGGGGGATCCAAAATGGGATGGCGACCGCAATATTTTTTTTGAAATCGTGGTCCAAAAACACACAAGCACCACAGAAACATGCGAAATTTGCTAATTGCTATTGCTAAAGCTGCCAGAATTTTTACAGTAGCAATGGGTTTTTCTGTTGCAACAAAATGTCTCCTCCTCTGTCCTCTCTCCATTGATTTTATTTTATTTTATTTTATTTACACCTGCGCAATGATGGGCTGGCCAAGTGGCCATGTGGGAGTGGACCATGCAAATTTTTGGAGCCATCCCACCAATCGCATGGACACTTGGCCACTGAGACTTTTGGGATGTGCCAAAAAGCCCACTAAACCCTGCCCTAGCCCCCTAACCCTAACCCTAATCCTTGATTCCTTACCCATACGCCACAGTACACTGTCCTCTTAGTGGGTCAGAGAGGCACCCAGAGGTGCACCCCACTACCCCACCCTAACCTCACCAGTAACTAGCCTAACCCTAGCCCTTGCGCTAAGCTGCTGTCCCCTAAGCCAGATCTACTTGCATTGCACTGTACGCAAGTACGATTCCCTTCTTTGTGAGACACAGCAGGTGCGAGAGCCTTAGGCATCACCCTATGGCTCTGGGTTCTGCCAGTGTACACTGACTGGTCTCATAGTCTGCAACTGGTATGCATATCCATATGGCTATGCATGCCCTTTTGCAGCAGCAGGTGAGGAGAGGAGACCCCCATGCCATGAGGGGTCTCCAGGAGCCTGCTTTCCCTTCCTAGCGGGTGAGGATAGGAGGCACCCACGGGTGCCTCCAGGAGCCCGCTTCCCTTTATAGCGGGCCAGCGGAGGCACCCACCCCAGAGAGGTGCCTCCAGGAGCCTGCTACCCCCCCAAACCAGTTTAACGACAGACTAAAAAATGAAAAACGAAACGACTATTTTTTGCGAAGTTTCGCGAAAAACGGAAACGAGCCGACACGGGCCGCCTCTGACACACGACAACTCGAAAACGTCATTTTCCCTAGTCGTGCCCATCTCTAGATGGCACTTTTCTTCTAAATTTAGACACAGGAGGCAAATTTGTCAGCTCACCTGTCCTGATTAGAGAACATTTAATGTAATATCAAGTTAATTATTCAACCTCTCATTTTCTACAGGAAGTGCAAATGATACAAGGCGGCGTTATGGTGAATCGTCTCCAGGCTGAATACGGTGCCATGCGAGTTTTAAAAATGAATAAAAGCCAACCTCTAAAAGCAGTGTTTTCTTTTTAGTTGCTTTCTTCAGGAAATCTTTTCCCCAACTGGATTGAGGTGACAACCTTTAGCAGTCATTGATGGTGATGAGTAGAGATGGGCACGACTTAGCGGTATTTTCGTTTTCGTTTTCGTTTTTCGTTTTCGTTACGGAAACGAAACGAAAACGAAAATCAGCACCAACCTGGACCGAAAACGGAAACGAAACGACTAATTTCGAGCCAATTTTCGTTTTTCGTTACTGGAAAAGCACTCAATTGAGCTAAATGGGGAGAAACGAAAAAAATTTCGTTTTCGTTTTCGTTTTTTCGTTTTCGTTACGTAACGAAACGAAAACGAAAAATTTTGAAATTAGCCCACGAAAACGGAAACGAAACGACTCAGACCCTAGCCGAAAACGAAAACGAAAACGAAACTTTTTTCTGAGTCGTGCCCATCTCTAGTGATGAGTTTAAAGCGTATCCCAGATCAGAGACCATTATACTCTTTCTTTCTTTCTTTCTTTCTTTCTTTCTTTCTTTCTTTCTTTCTTTCT
>JAHTLZ010000280.1:514961-536937 GCA_023846285.1 Phrynocephalus versicolor | reverse complement strand
TCTTTCTTTCTTTCTTTCTTTCTTTCTTTCTTTCTTTCTTTCTTTCTTTCTTTCTGACAATAACATAACACCGTCCTTGTCCCAGGAGGCTTCTCAATCAGCTGCCACTCTTGCACTCATAACAAATAAAGAAGAAAACAAAGAAGAAAAAGAGGAAAAAGTCCCCCAGCTGCCTGATAAACTTGCTGAGTGAGACATGAGTATTTCACAAGCAAGTGGACGACAGCATAGGAGATATCACACTTCCTTTAAATCTAATGCCAACAAATACAATAAATATAATGCAGAAGTATGATTTCTCACATATGGATAAAATTATGTCTCTCCCCCTGTTCCCCCAATTCAGCCACATAAAGGCATTATTTGATATGGCATATGTGTTTACTTATTTTATGGTATACAGTAGTATCTGAAACCAATAAGGAAGAAAGCAATAACCATTTTATGTGGCGAAAACAAAAAAAGCAAATAATAAAACCACAGCAAACTAGCTTTTTGTATTAATAATAAACAAGAAAGATATGAGCCTCTCCGTTTGTATTTATAGGCTCTGTTAATAAATACAGAAAATGTGACAATGACTGGGGAAAAAAACTCTAAAAATTCTATAAAGAAGAAAAGGAGACTAACTCTGCAGTGGTATTATTACATTTCTGGCAACCAGCAAAGCACTACAGAAATCTCCCTGAATACCTAAAGGTTATACCAAGGAAACCAGCCTCATAGAGCAAGTAATACATTTGCACATGTTGCTGAGGAGGTAGAGATGAAACCTTGAATGTTATGCATGGCATTCTGATATTTCCTTTTGTTGATTGTTGCCTCATTTCCACAACAGCATGGGCTGTTCCGGGTTTCAGTTCAAACTTCAGGGGAGCCCTCAAACGTGCTGAAATTTAATCCCAACAACAGTTCTCCTCTTTGGAAATAATCTTTGCATTAGATAGCAAAACCTAGAGCAGAAACACCATGACTCCAAAATGGAAGTCCTCTTTCTGGTGAGCTGCCTCGATCCCCCTTCCTAACCTTCCTCCAGGCATTTAGAATAGAGATGGGCACAAAACGAAAAGCTGTTTCATTATGTTGTTACGTAACGTAACGAAACAAAACAAAAACGACATGAGGAATCAGCATGTCGTTACAGACGAAACGAAATGGTGTTTTTTCATTGAAAGGAACCATTTTGTTCCGTCTGTAAGCCACTTGGGGGAGGGAAAAAGTTTTTTTAAAAAAAAAGCCTGGGGCTTTAAAAAAAAACATTTTTCCCTCCCCCAAGCCCCAACTGCCAGGTGATGGATGCTGGGGGGCGGGGGAGGTTTTCCTCCCAGCCCAGTGCTGATCACCTGGCAGATGGGACTTGGGGAGAGGTAAAAACAAGTTTTTTTTTAAGAAAGCCCAGGGCTTTTCAAAAAAAAAATGTTCCCCCCAATTTCCAGCCCCCCCAAACCACCTTGTTAGTAGTTCATTTTGTACATTTTTTTTTGAAAAAAATCGTATAAAACAAAACAAAAAATTGTGGGGGGGGGAGAAGGGAAAAAATGAAACATAATATTTTCATTTTGTGCCCATCCCTAGTATAGAATTGTTTAGTTTCTTCATCTACCCTGCCCCAACTCCTCTGGGTGATGCCTCTCAATTGGGTACCCACCACAGAAAGGTGAGCTGGAAACCGCCAAAGACCTCTTCGGCTGACAAGCAAGCGAGCACAACCCTCCCCTTCTGGGGTTTGTGTCCAGAGCTAGTCAGAATTAAACCTACCAGGTAGGGATGCTACAGGATTGTATTCTGAAAAGCTTTTTTTTTTTTAATGTTCCAAGATTTTAGCCCCTTGATATTACAGTTTGATTTATAAGCACTTTAGAGAGATTCTTCCAACAAATCTATTGCATCTGGTCATATTTTGACTCAACTAATGTAATTCAAGTGCTCTAATGTGTTTTTAGAGAGTCCTGAAGCATACCTGGTTGTCAGTAGGGTGATCTCAAGCTGCGGATACACATTGGTTCAGGACATAGAAGACATTCTAGCCCAGTGGTGGCAAACCGTTGGCACTCCAGATGTTTTTGACCACAACTCCCATAGTCCTTTGTCATTGGCAATGCAGTCTTGGAATTCTGGGAGTTGTGGTCCAAAACATCTGGAGTGCTGATTGTTCACCGCCACTGTTCTAACCTGAAAAATTATGCACTGGAATTCACTTGGGGTCAGAAAATATGCTGGACATCTCTCAACATAAGTTTGTTTCTGAACTTCTTGGATAAAAACCCACACCAAACAAACCTGCCTGCAAAGAGAGGAAGGAAATTCACAAAAGTGTCCTTGTTGGTTTTAATAGCAATCAGTGAATTAAAAAAGTAAGGCCATTTTAGTGGTAGCCAAAGTCTTACCAAATAACTGTTCTATACAGAAACACACTCAGATATACACACACACTCATTTGCTTCTGTGAATCAGAAAAATATAAAACTGCAAAATGGTGTGTAATCACCATCTAAGAAAACAATAAATCTCCAAGTGGTCTCCAGATGTGAGTTTATCACCCTTTTTTGTCCAATATTACGAAGTGGTTTTAAAAAAGCTATTTTTAATGTGCCAAGCACATATGAAGTTGCTTTATAGGCTTTTTATATAACTTCTAATAAATAAAACAGCTCTCCTTTAAAACTTTTTCATTATCCTCCTGGGGAATGCATTTAATGTACTCTTGGTTTGTTTTGCTTTCATGCCTCTGTGCCCATGTGTGTGTTGTTTATATTGCTCAGACCTTCACCTCCATTATTTTTTGCAACAAAGTCACATGATGCTATAAGAACAAGGGCATAATTGTGTTTTTTCTTTCTTCATTCCTACAGTATCAGAGCATTGCACATTTCAAAATCATGGACACACATGAAATGTAGGCAGGAGAAAACCCCCACACAATTAAATTGTCAAGTCAGAATACTTTTGACCAGAAGTGGTCAGTGGCTGAGATGGGTGCAGAGAGCTTGAATTCAGACATTGTCCATGGGTGTGTGTTTCAACATCAATGTTGTGGGTGGGTTTGGTGCTCTTCCAGGGTCATGCTACTAGAAGTGAAGAATTTGCTGGCTCCATGCCATTGCCCAGTGGATGCCCAAAAGTACCCACAATGCTTCTGCAGTCTTTAGAGTGGCTCCTACTATGAGATACCCCAGCGGATCACTGCACAAGCAAGAAAACATTCAGATAGGACACAGCAGTTAGACGCAAAAAGCAACCCGTATTATCACAAGCCACCCGCTACCATTACACTGGACATGTGGAATTGGCAACAGTAGTAAGACATGAATGGGAATGGAATCACACAGAAGGTAAGTGACATCTTAGGGTTTCAAATTATTGAGAATTATGGCATTAAAAAAAATCACCAAACTTCTACTTCTGTTCAACTGATATGTATTTGGGAGGAACCACATAAAGCTGATATGGAACCACATAAAGCTGATGTTCTGGTATTAAGATACATAAATCCAGCTATGGCTGGATGAACCACTGGGACAGAGAGAATGAAGATCTGGCCTTCACCAGGAAATCCTTGGGTCTTTCACTCATCCTTGTGATCTCCCATCCTGTCATTATGAGCATTGAACCAAGTCTGTTCATCCTGTTATAGTTCCTTTTTGGGCAGCAAACAATGGAAACAAGGGAACACACCAAAACACAACTGTTCCTCCTGACACAATGGGGAAGATGGTGAGAAATTGGTTTGTTTGTTTATTTATATATTTATTTATTTATTTCATTTATCTACCTCGTTATCTGACCAATGGTCACTCTAGACAGTTAGAGGTGCTGGACACTTTAAGACTCTTTCTCAGCACAATGCTAGAAAATGTGTAGGGCTGGAATATATATTTTAATACATTGGATATGACATCACTTGTCATCTTTCTGGAAATAGTTCCACTGACTTAGAGAGCCACAAGCTCAATGTTGCCTTGAATACCCCAGGTGTGAGGCAGAAAAGATAAATATGGGGACAATTTGAAAAACGAATCACATTTTCTGAGCAATGTGGCTGGCTTGTTAAAATTCATCACTTCATATCTCATCCTAAATGAAGTTCCCCTGACAAACTGGCACATTTTAGCAAATTTTGATTTATTAATTTGTCAGGCTATACAATGGTCTGCAAGGTACCTAGAGGCACCAAATTTGGAGGGAAACTTCCTCTGACTCTCCTCCTCAATTGAGTTTGGTGAAGACTGGGTCTCCCGAGCCCAGCTGCTATAGAGCACTTTCCTAGTGGGTCCCAATTTGTGGGTGTATAACTCCAACATCTGAAATCCAATATTAACCAAGCATAGAGGGATTGCAGAGGAGAGCTGAGAGAAACCTCTCTGCAAGTCGGGTGACTCTAAGTGTCTGGGGTGGTACCTTCCTGGGGGGGGGTATTTGGGGGCACACAGCTCAGAGTTATGAGCTCAGAGGTATGAGCCAAGGGATCGCTCAGAGAGTCTGATATTGCACAATCAATTTGAGACTCTTTCCCTCATCACACCTCATGAGGCACACACAGAGGAACAACTGGTTCCACATGAGGATCTCTCCCTCATCACAATTGATGAGATACAGGATCAGGTGCATGTAGATGAACAGGCTGCAGGAGAGAAGCTCCTTCTGCTAGGGGATTCTATAATTAGAAATACAGAGGGATGGATTTGCGATGAGCATGATAACCGTATGGTCACTTGCCTGCCAGGTGCAAAGGTTGCAGACATCATGAGAAATCTAGATAGCTTAATAGAGAGAACTGGGAAGGAGCCAGTGGTCATGGTACATGTTGGTACCAATGATGTTGGGAAGGCCAAACGGTCAGTCTTGGAAGCCAAGTTCAGATTGTTAGGAAGAAGATTGTCCAGGACTTCCAAGATAGCATTTTCCGAAGTGCTACCTGTTCCTCGTGCAGGACCTGCCAGGCAGAGCTCAGAAGCCTCAATGCATGGATGAGACGATGGTGTCGAGAGGAGGGCTTTAGATTTGTCAGGAACTGGAGAACATTTTGGGACAAGCCAAACCTGTTCAGGAGGTATGGGTTGCACTTGAATCATGATGGGACCAGATTGCTGGCACTCAACCTCAAAAAGGCTGCAGAGCAGCTTTTAAACTGATAACTGGGGGAAAACCGACAGGAGCTGAGTGGCATCCCCTCATTCCGAGGGGAATGAGGTTGGAAAGGGTAGAGAATCACATAGAGATTACATAGCAGGTATTAGCACTGGGAGAATAATGGAATGTGATAGTTTGTCTACTGAAAATAATAGCTGAAGGGGAAAAATAACAAAGCAGCAGCTGTTGTTGCAGGACCCACTGTACAGGTGCTTCTACGCCAATGCTCGAAGCCTCCAACCAAAAATGGGAGAAGTTGAACATTTGGCAGCTAGGGATAACATACTTATAATAACAATAACAGAAACCTGGTGGAATGTAGAGAACCAGTGGGATACAGCAATCCCAGGCTATAAACTCTATAGAAGGGATAGAGAGGGGCGGGTGGGAGGAGGAGTGGCCATCTATGTCAAAGAAGGGGTAAAATCCAGCAGAATGGAGATGGACAGAGGGTCTGACTCCACCATAGAATCACTGTGGGTTAAACTACCAGGCCCAAGGAGTGATGTGATAGTTGGAGTATTCTATCGTCCACCAGATCAAAAACATGAGGGGGATCTTGAAATGAGGAGAGAAATCATGGAGGTGTCTAAGAGGGATAGGAAAGTAATCATGGGGGACTTCAATTATCCCCACATTGACTGGGCCAATGCGAGCTCCGGGCAAGAAAGAGAAACTGGGTTTCTCGACTTGCTGAATGACTGTGCCTTAGAGCAACTTGTCATGGAGCCCACCCGAAAACAGGCAACTCTGGATCTAATACTGTCTGATACTCAGGACCTGGTCAGGGATGCAAATGTCACTGAGCCTCTGGGGAACAGTGACCATGCTGCAATTTCCTTTGCCATGCATGTTGGAGGAAGAGTGTCAAGCAAATCAGACATAAAAACCCTTGATTTTCAAAGGGCAAACTTCCCTCAGATGAGGAAACTAGTTAGAAAGAAATTGAAGGGGAAGGTTGGAAGAATCCAGTCTCTTCAGAGTGCATGGAACCTGTTTAAAACAACAGTAACAGAGGACCAGCACAAGTGCATACCACAAAGAAAGAAGAGCTCATTTAAGTCCAAGAGGGCACCGGCATGGTTAACGAGTGGAGTTAGAGAGGCTCTAAAGTGCAAGGAGATGTCTTTCTGTACATGGAAATCCTCCCCAAATGAGGAAAATAAAAAAAGAACACAAACTCTGGCAAAAGAAATGTAAGAGGATGATAAAAGAGGCAAAGAAAGATTTTGAGGAATGCATGGCTAGCAATATAAAGGGTAATAATAAAAGCTTCTTTAAATATGTTAGAAGTAGAAAACCTGCCAGAGAACCAGTTGGCCCTCTGGATGGTGAGGGAGGAAAAGTGGAGATTAAGGAGGACTTGGAAATTGCAGAGAAATTAAATGAGTTCTTTGCATCTGTCTTTACGACAGAAGACCTTGAGCAGATTAAAATACAGGTTAAAAGAGAGGATGTTTTAGGACTAATTGAAAAATTGAAGATTAACAAGTCACTGGGGCCAGATGGCATTCACCCAAGTGTTATTAGGGAACTGAGAAATGAAATTGTAGATCTCTTAATGGTAATATGCAACTTGTCTCTTCAAACAGCCACAGTGCCAGAGGACTGGAGGATAGCGGATGTCACACCAATTTTTTAAAAAGGAAGGAGGGGGGACCAGGGAAAATACAGGCCAGTTAGCCTTACATCTGTCCCAGGGAAGATGGTGGAAAGCCTCATCCAAGAGAAAATCTTAAAACACATAGAAGAACAAACCTTGCTGAGAGAATATCAGCACGGCTTCTGTAACGGTAAGTCTTGTCTGACAAATCTTTTAGAATTTTTTGAAAAGGTCAACAGGCATGTAGATTTGGTTGAACCGGTGGATATAGTCTATCTGGATTTTCAAAAGGCTTTTGACACAGTCCCTCACCAGAGGCTGCTAAGAAAATTGCACAGTCAGGGGATAAGAGGGCAGGTCCCCTTATGGATTGAGAACTGGTTGAGATCCACGAAACAAAGAGTAGGTGTCAATGGGAAATTTTCACAATGGAGAGAAGTGAAAAGCGGTGTGCCCCAGGGCTCGGTCCTGGGACCGGTGCTTTTCAATCTGTTCATAAATGACCTGGAGACAGGGATAAACAGTGAGGTGGCCAAGTTTGCAGATGACACAAAACTATTCTGTGTGGTAAAAACCAGAGAAGATTGTGAAGAGCTCCAGAAGGATCTCTCCAAACTGGGGGAATGGGCTACGAAATGGCAAATGCGTTTTAATATAGCCAAATGTAAAGTAATGCATATTGGGGCAAAACTTTATCTATCAACTTATGGGCTCTGAGTTATCCGTGACAGATCAGGAAAGAGATCTTGGTGTGTTGGTGGACAACTCCATGAAGGAGTCTCCCCAATGTGTGGCAGCGGTGAAGAAGGCCAATTCCATGATAGGGATTATCAAAAAGGGGGTTGAAAATAAAACAGCCAACATTATAATGTCATTATAAAAAACAATAGTAAGGCCCCACCTGGAGTATTGTGTACAATACTGGTCACCATATCTCAAGAAAGACATAGTGGAACTGGAAAAGGTGCAGGAGAGAGCGAGTAAAATGATTACTAGGCTGGGGCACCTCCCTTTTGAAGAAAGGCTAAAACATTTGGGGCTCTTTAGTCTGGAAAAAAGGCGCCTGAGGGGGGATATGATTGAGACATACAAAATAATGCAGGACATGAGTCAAGTGGATAGAAGGAAGCTCTTCTCCCTCTCACAAAATACCAGAACTAGGGGACATCCACTCAAATTGAGGGCTGGGAGAATAAGAACAGACAAAAGAAAACATTTTTTCACCCAGCCTGTTGTTAGTCTGTGGAACTCCTTGCCACTGGATGTGGTGATGGTATCTGGCCTGGATGCCTTCAAAAGGGGATTGGACAGATTCCTGGAGGAAAAGTCCATCACAGATTACAAACCATGATGGAGATGTGTAATCTCCAGGCTTAAAACCAAGGTACTTCAAGGGGAGTGGTACCAGGATACAGATATCTGATCTCATGCACTCCCAAACGCATCTGGTGGGGCCACTGTGAGATCCAGGAAGCTGGATTAGATGGGCCTTTGGCCTGATCCAGCAGGGCTCTTCTTATGTTCTTATGTTTATGTTATTATAATTCTCACCAAACTTTGAGAGCTTGTAGAGCAAAGTCTGGAGGTGTCTCTCACCAAATGTGGTGCTTCTAGGTGCCTTGGGGGGCATTTTATAGCCTTTTAAAGTTAAGATTAATCAAAATGTATCAATTTATCAATTCATCAATTTGTCATGATGAATCACCATTTTTGATTCATCCCCATCTTTAATAAATGCAACTATTTCACCTATATAATGGATATATGAATGCTTTTAGCTGGCTGCAGTGAATTGGGCAGGCAGCTGGATCGGGCTAAGCATGAGTTCGGGAGGACAATGTTACTTCTTTGGAGTCAAAAAGAAGCATTCATGCATAGACTGTGATGCTCCCGGGTAATCCTGAACGCTAGGAACCATGGAGCCAGTGAAGCCATGGGACCATGTTCCCAGCCTGCATATTTTGCTGGGGGCAACTGGGTTACAGGCGAGTTCTTGTCTCCAGCCATGAAAGGAAAGCAGCAAGGGGATCTGATTTCGGGATGGTTTCTTCAAACCGCTTTTCTTCTGACCTAATTCCCACTTCTTTCATGTTCTCTACTGATGCAAATTAAGCTTGTCATAGGCTTATAAGCATGGCCTATCTCAACAGATGTGTTCTCCCAAAGTTAATTTCTAGTAGAATATTCATGCATTTATAATTCAATACTTACATATTTCAACTCAAATTACACTGAGGTTGTACCCTGAAAGCTTTTGCAGGCATAGAAGATGCTAAAAGTCAGGTTTTATATACACATACAACTTGGATTCGTAGAGTGGAATAACCAAAAGCGAACACCCAGCCCGAAAGCCATGTGTCTAGCTAGGATCAATGTGCATTTGACTTGCTTTATATCGAGAGTAAATTCAAGTTGATGTGCAGGGTTCTTGAGAAGGCATTATGCCACGGTGAGATGGCTTGGCTTGACTGAAGTTGTGACAAGACAGTCAATTTCCAAGGAGAAATAAATAAATAAATAAAAATAGGTCGGGGGGGGGGAGGCCAACGCGCATTGGAGTGCGGACAGAACACAATTTTTCTGCTATGGATAATATTGTAAAAAAGATAAAGAGAAGCAATATAAACAAGGTGCCATGCCTCCGTCACCTTTCTCCGTTTTCTTTTCTCAGCCATATCAGATATTAGTACACAAAAAGGCACAGTCTCTTTTGTTGTCTGCGACTGTAATTCTTTGTTCCCAAATTGCTAGCTGCCAGGCCGACCTTCCTTCTGTGATCCCCAGGACTTTCCCCTCTGTTTTGCTATTTTCCTTTTGCTTCCCCATTGCCTTCAGCGTTTGACAGGCTGGGTTGCTTAATGAGAAAAGAAGGTGAGGCAGGGGAATCGGTCTAAAACAAGCCAGCTGTTGGACAGTCAGGGAAGACAAAATGAGAAGTGCATATCACATAGACCAATGTGTGATGGGGGGGGGAGGTATTCTCAAAGTGTTCTGCTTATATACCACCCCATAGGACTTTGATTACTCTATGGGCTGTTTACAATTTAATTATGCAGGCTACACATTGCCCCCCTCACCCAGCAAGCTGGGTACTCATTTTACCAACCTCAGAAGGATGGAAGGCTGAGTGAAGCATTAGCCAGCTACCTGGGATTGAATCCCAGATCGTGAGCACAGTTTTAGCTGTTAGATAGCATGGTGATTTAGGTCTATCACCATGGAGCCAGAGGTTGGGAGTTCAATTCTTCGTTGTGCCTTCTTGAGAGGGTCTGGCAGGTTTCCTTCCAAGGTTATTCCAAAGTAATTATTAATGACTGTAAGGTTATTCAAAGGGGTGGTGTAAAATTAATGAAATAATATAAGATAAATTTCTTCTTAAAAAGGACTCAAGGTGGCTTATAGAGATGGGCACGAATAAAAAAATGGCATTTTGTTTGTCGTTTGTTGTTTGGAGGGTCCGTTTTGGTTCATTTCCATTTTCGCGAATTTTTGCAAAAAAATCATTTTTGTTTTCATTCATTTCGTTACCATTTCGTTACCATTTATTTCAATTTTTGTGATTTTTTTTAGGATTTTAAGCAATTCACTTGTATTGCAATAACAGAAATGAAATGCACGACAAAATTTCCGGTGTTTCTGTTCGTTTCGTTTCATTTTAGAGACAAAATTTGTTTCTCATTTCGTTGCGTAACGAAATGAAAAAACGGAAACAGAAACAAAAAATTGTTCGTTTCGTGCCCATCTCTAGTGGCTTACATTATTAAAAGACAAGCTAAAAACAATAGGTATGCCAATGCTAAAAAGGACCAAGAAAATGCCACACTGAAACAGTAAACAAAAGCAACAAACACAAAGCACATAATAGAAGCAGTAAGGCTCAACTGTCCATTAAGAAACCCTGTTCAGGCAATGCCTGAGAAAATTCCTCCCTGAAGGGAAAGTAGGAAATCGGTTCTCCCACCTACACCCACCCCCAAATCAGAGCATCTGCAATTTGAGCAAAATGTCTTTGCACAAAACTGTCCTTCTTGAGAAAAGGAGTCATAGTAAGCACAGAGGGATTGTAGGCTTGTCCACAAGAATATAAACAAGCCTTATAATATTCTTAAAAGCCCATGAAGCAGAGCAAAAGCTGAAACAGTGTTATATCATTTTTTTATTGTTTGTGTTGTTATTGTTCTTAGACTGGAATTCTCACAGAGAGCAGTGAAAAGAATCTCACCCACCTTACTCACGATTTTTGCAGCTGACTTCAGTCTATCTCTCTGTGTTGCTCTGTGCTATTTTTCAAATACTTTTATTAGGCTGTGTCTGAATTTTATTTCAGTCTATGTTCTTTAATGAGTTTCATCCGTCTTTACAGAGTACACGGAACTGCACAAGGGCCACACAAAGGTCATGAGTACTATCAGAGGGCAGGAAAGCAATATTACTGCTAGGAACATTCTGTAATGCATCATATTTTAAGGATGGGTATAAGAAAAGCCCTTGGTCCATTTTGTATGCAACCTGCCAGGTATCATCCAATGCGAAGGCTCCACAGTGTCCCATAAACTGCTATGCCCACATTTACAACCCCTACAAAGTTCCAAAGTTTTTCAGTCATTGATATTTTTTTTAAAGAAACAGTGACTAGCACAGAATTCACATGCACAGGAAGGAAGGAAGGAAGGAAGGAAGGAAGGAAGGAACAGCCAAATGAATGAATGAATAAACAAATGAATGAAGAAAGAAAGAAAGAAAGAAAGAAAGAAAGAAAGAGAAAGAAAGAAAGAAAGAAAGAAAGAAAGAAAGAAAGAAAGAAAGAAAGAAAGAAAGAAAGAAAGAAAGAAAGAAAGAAAGAAAGATTCATTTTAGTTTCACTTTGGATCTGAAAAAGGATGAGTCACTTGGAACTAAATCAAGCCCAGATTTGGATCTCTGATTTGGAGCATGAACCAAATCAGAGCATCCTTACCTAGCCACTGATTGCTTCTATCGCGTACTGTATACACTGCTTGTCTCATCCATAGAGTTGTTCATTGTTTTCCTGTTGGCTGGCTCTTCACCTTTGAAGTGAACATGGACTTGACAGATAGTCCAAAATAATTCGGATGAAGACTTGTCCTCTCTAAATTAGAATAGGTGGCCTTAGTGGCTGCTGGGTCCCTCCTGTGAAAGGGACCGAGGAATAATGTCTATCATCATCAAGGCCCCAGTCACTTATACTGCCTGAACCCTGGACAGTATGTTTTAAATTGTATTTCCAAGGGTTTTCAAGGGGACAAATCATGCAGCCTACCACTTTCAGATTATTTGTGTGTGTGCGTTCCTTGTGCAACCCCTTCCTGATTTCCCATAAAGACCTGGCCAGCATCTAAAAAATCTCTTTTCTTTTTCCAGCAGCTACAGGGTAGAACTCAAAGGAATGCCTGGGTTTGCTTGAACAAACTGGCACAGATCCTTCCCTTCCTTGCAAAATTTCCAAAACTTTTTTTTTCACCCTTCGTTCTCTCTAACTCATCATCCTATCCAGACCTATAATTAAGGCCCTTTTCATTTGAAACAGCATCTTCACTTTCCCTTCTTCAAGCATAGCATTATGATTTCAGCCCCATTCAGTCCTTCTGATGTGATTTTTTTTTCTTTTCCTGAAGCTGTCACGCCATTCAGAGAGTCTCTTTGTTATTTTATTCAGCAATGCAAAAGTCAGGGTAGAGCACAGATAATACATGTTTTGTTCTTTTGACAACTATTCATTTCCAGGGAGCGTGCAGATGTGTGGGCTTGTGTAGACAGGAGAGACACAATCAAGTAATATTTAAAGTTGAGCGTCGTTTTCCAAAGTTTGATTGGCAGGACAGCATCCTATACCCCTTTTATGTGGGACATAATTAACACCTGTGCAGAAAATCAATAAGCAATGTTCACCTCAAAGGGAACACTGTTGGACAGATGACATTTGGATTCCATATATTTTCTTAAATAACTTGTAAACTTTAATGATTTTTTGGCATCTGTAATCACCTAGAGATAATGGGCTAAAGTATCTCCTTGTTGAAACCAGTTTTCCGTGTTTAGAGATGTAAATATAGAGTTGAGCAAAAGACAATTAGGGAAGGAACATGTGAATGCTCTGATTATCTTTCTTTTAAGGGAGGTGAAAAAACTATTAACACAAGATAGGGGAGCAAGGCATTTGAAGTATAAGCACTAGTGGGAATATAAGTGAAAACAAGAGAGAGCAATTATTTTCACTAGACCACTGGAATATTCCAAGCATAAGCTAGCTTTTTTTGGGGGGGGGTTGCAGAAGAGGCAGAAATATCCAAAAGTTTGTGAATAGATGTACAACCCAGGAGCCTCATGGCGCAGTAGTTAAATGCCTGTACTGCAGCCAAAACTGTGCTCATGATCTGGGGTTCAATCCCCGGTAGCCGGCTCATGGCTGACTCAGCCTTCTATCCTTCTGAGGTTGGTAAAACGAGTACCCAGCTGGCGGCGGGGGGGGGAGGCAATGTGTACCCTGCATACTGTAATTAAAAACTGTAAACCACCCAGAGACTATTTGAAGTGGTGTGGGGTGGTGTATAAGCAGAAGAACACTGGTCTGCTTTGTTTTGGGTTCCTGCATGGAACAAGTGGGTTGGAATTATTTTATGATTCTGTGATTCCAATATGCAGTTGCACCAGTATCTCCACAAGCAGCCCGAGGTGGCAAAATTCATATTAGCAGGGAGAAGTCTACCATTTAATTCAGCTCAATACAAATGTTTGGCCTGAACCTCCCATCAGTTTGGAATCCTCACCATTTCAACACAGGCACTTAATTGATTACAGCGAAGATTAAAGCCGACAAGTTTCAACCCTGAGATTTATCACTTACTAAACCTAAGATGGGTTCCTCTTCCAGAAAGGTCAATAAAGATTTTTCTGGCACTTACAAACTTCAAGGAAGCCTGCCACATAATTGCCCTTCAGAGTGAGATGAATATCAGGAGGGAAAGAACAGTAAATATAGACACTTCTTCCAGTGGAGGTGGGTAGGGAGAGGCAGAGATTTTCAAAATTAAATGTTGATGCATTTATTCAGGAAAATGTTTCTAAATCTATACTGTTGCCTGTGATTTAAGTACAACTATGGGCCACATATAGATGGTTGAAAATGCAGGCCAGATAAGAGATCTCTTCAACATTGCTGCTGCAGATTAACATTTTAATAAGCTTCTGGTTGAAATATAGGGCCATATGATTCCTTGGGAAAGGATATACAATCTGGACCATTTTTGCAGAAATATTTCCCATCTAGAATAAGAATACTTTTTCCTGCATTCATGGGGACACCATGGTATGTATTTTTTTTAAAAAAAAAAACCTGCATTACCAATTTAAAAAATAGTTACAATTGTATCATTATATTAAAAATAAGCTTTTTGTTCTAAAATCTGTCTTTCTTACTATTTTCTTCACTCTTATCATTGTACCTTTTTGGTTCTTGTTTTATTTCTACGTTAACAATTTACCTTTGTCATTTAGAGCCTTCTTGCAGTTATCAGTAACTTTTTTGTTTGTTTGTTAGTTAGATTTTTATACTACTCATCTGGTAGCAAGGCCACTCTGGGAGGTTTACAAATACAGTACAACAATACAATGAGCCAATCAACAAAATACAATAAATTAATCAAAAGTAACAAGTCAATAAAGGAACTAAAACCTACATCCAGAGAAGTTACTCCGATTTACCCCTGCTTCTTCAACTTCAGCGAAACTGCAAATTTTAATTCCTTCTTGCATCTTTCTCCTAAATATCTCTTTATTTTTCCCAATTGAAATTCATAGCCCTCTCTACTCCCTCTTTTCCAAGAGTCATTTAACTCAGGGTTTTTTCAACCACTGTTCCGCGGCACACTAGTGTGCCATGAGATGTTGCCTGGTGTGCCGTGGGAAAAATTGAAAAATTCTAAAGAAATTCAACCCAGGGCCGGTGGGCGGCCCACAGCTGGGAGGCACTATAAATAGTGTCCAAGGGCCAGCTTGGCTCCTCCCCCGAGGCCCGCGGCGCTGGCGTCACTTCCTGGCCCCGCTCATTCTCTTTAGTGTTTGCCCTGTGCCTGCCGCCGCCGCTGTGACTCACTCGCTTCCCTCTCCCCCCTCCTTTTTTTACCCTGGACCACCACCACCCCTTTCCTGGGAGCTACCAATGGACTGAGCCACCTGACAGCCCGCCCGCCGACACGAGCCGGCCCGGGAGCCCCAGCCCAGAACAAACCACCAGGTGAGGGGAAGGGGAGGAGGGGCGCCCGGCTGCCGCACGAGCACCGCGGCAGGGCTGCGAGGAGGAGGGGATGGAGGAGGCCTCCCCTTTCTTTCTGTCTTGGGTTGCCCTCTTCTCTCTCTCTGTCTTTTCTTTCTTTTTCCCCCCACATCTCTCTTTCCATTCGTACCCTTTCCCCTCTTCATAGAAACGTGCTCATTTCTAGCCTGCATATGTGTATCTGTAATTAAAACTGTGAAGTGTCCTTCATTTCATAGAGATGGGTTTTTTTTTAAATTATGTAAGAACAAAGGAGATTTTAAAAATGAAAAAAAAATAAAAAGATCAAAATGTGATGCCTTAAAAATTGTTTAGTTTTACACACACACACACACACACACACACACACACACACACACTCACAGAGTGGTACCTTGTATAAAGGAATTAATTCGCTCCAAATGAAATTATGTTAAGCAAATTTTCCTTTATAAAAATTTCCCATAGGAATGCATTAAAACAGAGTAATCTTTAATCACGACCATTTTTATGTTGTATGGATTCGCCCCATAGACGATTCTGTTAAGCAAATTTCCCCTATCTCCAGAATTGTTTATGTTGTATGGATTTTATGTTATGCAAACCGTTTGTTATACGAGGGTCCACTGTATACATTTAAAAATATGGCAAATTTTCTTACATATCATCAATATACAGATATCTTGATTGGTTGGTTGGCTAGAAAGTTAACATGTATTTGTCACAGAGTTATGAACGCTCAGCGGATGGGCTGTGTGAAGTGTGGGCTTTAACAGCCAGATAGCAGTGCTAAATAAAGACGCAAACACAGCAGTGAGTCCCTTCACCAAGAGTTGTATTTACAAAAATATGTACAAGTCCAGCAAACAGCACAGAATCGGAAGGCATGTACCTCATTAGTAAGATAACCAGTCCAGTGATCCAAACATTTTCAGGAATCATGTGCCCACCCTGGCAGAGTGATGAGCTGCTTTTCTCGATCAACATCCCACACCATACTGAGCAACTGTCCTGCTTTTACACCTGTCTTGATTTCCTCTTTCCCACAACTTTCCCAGTGCCCAATTAATCATTTCTGACAGAAGAGAAGATAAAATTAGACAACCATCTGTCAGGTATACTATATCTTGATTTGCACCCCTCCTTTGAGCAGTAGGCTGGACTCAATGGACTTATAGTCTTATTGAAACTCCATTATTCTTTGATTCTGTGAATCTCTCAAGAGTAGAGATGGGCACGAAACAATTTTTATAATTTCATTTTTTTGTTTTAAAAAACCCACAGCATTCCCCCCAATGCACTCAATTGGAGGGGGGAAGCCAAGATACAGTGTAATGTTTTAAGAAAAAATAAAATAAAATGAAGTGGAACAAATAAGGAAATGAATTTTTAAGTATGTGAAGATTCTCAGTCATCCAGGTGAGTTTATCTGGAAGTTGAGTCATGGCTACTGGACTTCTTTTTGAGAGATAGAAACGTTTCTCTGTTCTGATGAAGCTGCTTGGATGAACAGTGAAACATTTCTATCTCTCAAAAAGAAGTCCAGTAACCATGACTCCACTTCCAGAATTTGTAAGTAAAAAATTGTTAAAATGAAATGAAACAAAATGAAAAAATGAGCCGAAAAACAAACAAAAAAACACATTTTTTTCATTTCATGCCCATCCCTAATGAACACTTCTACCCAGAAACTGCAGATACTCCAAACTTAATAGGGAGATGCCAGCTCATCAGACACCCAGATGCTGTTATGTAAGCAGGCATTGTTCCACATTCCAGTTACCTATTAATTTTGACATGTTACCACCCACATCAGCCAAATCTAATGTGGCAGTTCCTTCATATCTCACTATGCCAAAATTAACTTGAGTGAAATTACAGCTTAGGTTTTATGGAGGTCTCCGGGAAGGTCATACTATTATTTTACCCTTGTACAGCTTATGATGCTACATATGGTAGAACCAACTTACCTTTCACATTACATTAAAGGATACATCAGGGTGAAGTTGTGGTTGTTTTCACGTTCATGTACAGAAATATGACTTACGTTGAGATGTTAAAGCCAGGATCAGAGCTCAAGACTGAAGTTAGAAGAAAGGAAAACTGAAGGCTGATGATTCTGACTCAAGGGGCAGATTTTAGTTTGAAGATTAAAACAGTTATCCAGAAGGCCTAGTATTTCAAGAGTTGACAGGATACCTAAACTTGGACAACTGTGGTAAAGTTCAATCCACCCATGGTGGATTCACTGTCATGTAACATTGTGCCCAGACTCTGGAACTCTCTCTACCACTAGAGGCCAGGACTGCCTCATCTCTGTTGTCTTTCCGGAAACAGGCATAGACCTTTCTCTTCAGGCAAGCTTTCCTTGAATGATGGTCTGTCTACCTATTAGGTGTCTTTTATATGAATCTACAGGATCACTGATTCAGTTATCCAGGGTTGGCAGAGGAAAATAAATAAATAAATAATTCAGCAGCCGTAAAGCAATCCACTGTCACAAACAGCAGCCGTAAAGCAAGCTACTGTGACAAAACAGCAGTTTTGGGAGGTTTGTGTTCTCTCTTATCGCTGGTTTTCGTTATCCACAAGAAGGCCTGGAACTGAACTGCAGCAGATACCGAGGTCCTACTGTAGTGCATTCCAGTAGCAATAGAAGCTCTAAAAGCACCTAAGACAATGAGAGAGAGAACACTGTTTTTGAATGTATCTTGAGGTCAACTATATGGGGACATGGACATGGCGTTATAAAGAGTCGGTCACAACTGTAACAATGCAACACACATAAAAAATCACAACAGAGCAAGGCACATAAAGTGTTTGGCTTTAAAGCACACAATATCCCTCACCACAATTTAAGGAGGCATCTCTCCACAACTCTAATAATGGTCACAATTCTTATCAGAGTAAGTCACAATGAGAGTAGTTCCACTGATTCCATGGAACCTATGAAGGGGTTCACTTCCCAAATCTCCACTGATTCAATGGGTTTCCTACACTAAAGAATAGGACTTCAGCTAGTAATTAGGATGTAACAGGTATAACTTCAAGTGAAGGAAAGTTAGCCGTCATTCAGTTGTAAATGGGAATGGAACTAGATTGTACCTCTATTACTAGGGGAAAAAATAACTAGCACTACATGTTTATTTGTAAGGAATTTTTTCCGTGTTCTTTGCACTAGACAACCTATATAACCTGCTGCACTAGGCTATGCGTTTCTCTTGCCACCCTCCAAATTTGTGAGTAGATTCATTCACGCCTTTCCTTATCCTATGGCCCATCAGTTACTTGTATCAGAAAAAGTTCCTTTGTGATGTTTCTGTTCAGTCGTTATCTTTTGATGTTCCTCACTGATACATCTACATTGCGGGGGAGGGGGAGGCAAAACGGTAGCAGAGGAAGAATCTTCTTAGTGCCTGCATTTATGCAGAGCACACTCTTGTGAAGGGCAAAATGAAGAAACATTTCAACTTATGAAGTTCGTTAGCATAAATATTAAATAGTAGGTAACAGACAGATGGGCTTATCCAACTCTGAAAGGCAGCCAAGTTGTTCAAATATTCAAATTTTAATTAAGCAAATCTTTTCTAATGCTTATCTTTCATTCTGTTTACATTTTACTTCTGATTAAAATGGAAAAGGTCTTTAGACTATAAATAATCCATCAGAATTGCCAGTTTTTCTGTGCCTAAGTTATGCCCCCGCCTCTAGATCACAAGAGAGTTTGGGAGGCCCAGAAAGCAATGGGCCCTGCCAATTTGGAATTATTAGCAAGCCATGAATGGATGTGATGTTTTACTGTGTATCAGAAAGCAGGACCCTGCCTCCCTGGCTGCGTATACAGTCCAAAAATTCAGCACAAGGGAGACTACAGAAGACAGGGAAGGAGTTGAAGATAAGGGGAAACAGGAGTGATGTCTGGCTGTGTTTAGTAGTAGAAATAGAACACACGGCTTTGCTTTATTGTGGCACTGGAATTCAGTGATTCTTTGTGGCCTCATAGAAAAGGGGTATTGAGGAAAGACGGAAAGGAATGCAAAGACCACTGAGCCCTTCCCTTGAAGTTACATGAGTACATCAGGGAGGCATAATAATGCAGGGCATGAGTCAAGTGGATAGAGGGATGCTTTTCTCCCTCTCAAAAAGTACCAGAACTGGGGGATATACACTCAAATTGAGGGCTGGGAGAATAAGAACAGACAAAAGAAAATATTTTGTCACCCAGCGCTTTGTTAGTCTGTGGAACGCCCTACCACAGGATGTGGTGGTGGCATCTGGCCTGGGTGCTTTCAAAAGGGGATTGGACAGATTCCTGGAGGAGAAGTCCATCACAGGTTACAAACCATGATAGAGATGTATAATCTCCAGGTTTAAAATGGGAGTACTTCAAGGGCCAGATGCAGGGGAGTGGTATCAGGAGACAGATATCTAGTCTTGTGTGCTCCCAGACACATCTGGTGGGGCCACTGTGAGATACAGAAAGCTGGACTAGATGGGCCTTTGGCCTGATCCAACATGGCTCTTCTTATGTTCTTATGTTGTGTCTTCTGCTAAATGATATGAGTCACTGTGAATAAATGCCTCCCTGCTAAGAACTACATTGGTGGAACCGGTTGCTAAATTAAAAACTCTGTTTCCATCATCTGGGTAGCCCTAGGTGCTCCTACGTCTTCTGTCTACCCAACAGGATTTTCTGCCAAAGGTTGGCAGATGCCATTATCTCATTATGTTTCTGCCTAAAGACTATCAACCTACTGATGGTGTGTCTGTTTGATTCCAAGCTGGTCTCCTTATGGGCCAGTCCAAGAGCACCAGTGGCATGAGAAATATCCAATTCCCTCCCACCTTTCCAACATAAATCTGCACTTTAATTATGATACCATTAATATACCATTGGTTTTCCAGTGGAGTGGATATTGCAGAAGGGTCTCAAGATAGTTCTCATTCTTAACCGGGTTTATGGACTAGCAGCAAAGCAAGCCATTAGTAGTCAAAGTATAAACAAAGCAAGGCATTAGTGGTCATTAGGGATGCCCAGTATCTTCCAGTGACTAAGACCAGGCCACAATCTCATCTTCTTTACCAGAGTTGATCATCACTTGGCATATGGCAGGATGCCTCCTCTTAAGAGTGATTGAAAACCCTACCTGTGCATCTCAGGCTGGGCTGTTGATGAAGTTTACCCCAAGGTTGGCTTCGAAGTTGAAAACAAGGAAATATGCCTTCATAGTCACTCTTTGCTGTGGGATGAACTGCAGCCTGAGATGCTCCTCGCCCCCTTTCTGGAATTTTTCAAGAAATCTTTATTTTTTTCTTGTTTTGGTAGGCCCCTAAATCATGCTGTCATCAAAATGCTCCATTTTCAGTTGGAATTTAACATCTGCAGTCATCCAGTCAGTTTAAACTTTGTTGTACGTTATACGCGGTGTATTGTGTCTTTCTTTTCATTGTTGTACCCTGCCTAGAGTGACCATTGGTCAGATGAGTAGTCTAGAAGTTGGGTGGATGGATGGATGGATAAATGGATGAACTAGCCCAACCAACATTCCCCAGATTAAGAAATTCTCGAGAGCTTAGCTACCAGTCCAAATTTGCATACCTGTAAATTTTGCACGTCAGTCTTCTGCTGAAATATATCAAGATATATATTTGAATAGTGGGCTCCCTCCTTGAAACTATGCAAAAATGACACAGAGTGGAAACTAGCCGATTGATCTTTTCCTAAAAAAGCCATTTTGCCTCCAAAATGGAACACAGAATACTAGCCATGCTAAGATACCAAAAGCAAAGGTTAGGCAGCTCCATCTCGCAGAGGATAAAATTTAATGAAGCAAGGCACAGGTTGCTATATGAACAATTTTTGTCAAGCTAACGGCTATCTGCCATGAGCCCCAATTACTCAAGAAGCAATTATGCCTGGTTCTAATAGCTTGACTGTAAGTTGAGGCAACAGAATTCTTTCTTTGTTTTTGTAATTACCAGATGACAAGTATTGGGGGTGGAAGATAACAAGGAAAGTGCTACTTGGGGGGAGGGGGAGATTAAAAAGGCGCCACACATATGAGAGCAGCGCTGATGCAACCAGTGATGTAGCAACATCTTTTGTTGCTATGAGCGAGGAGGAAATTTTTACCTCAATTAAACCTTTTTCAGAGACACATAGAAGGAAAAAAATAAGCAAAGGATTTGACCAAGGTTTGTTGTTGGGATTTTAAGTACAGCATTTTATTCAGAGCCTTATTTGTGATTTTAATATTGCTCTTAGGATGTGTTTCAATATGACGTTGAATGTTTTTAAAAAATATTGCAATAAGTTATTGTTGGCCTTGAACATTGTTTCAAACTGCCAACTGCCATGGGTCTTTTAGGAGAAAGGCAGCATATAAATATTTTTATTAAAATTTGAATTACGGTAGGCATATCATCAACAAATTTTACCTTTATCATTGTTTCTCTTCTTGTTTACACCTTGATTTGTGAAGTTTCTGCCAATCTAATTTTCTGGAAGAGCAGACTGCTCCCCTCCTTGGAGTTTTGAGCTGTTTCTTGTCAAAGCATACCTGGAGGTAGAACACAAGACAGCTAGAAGGAAACTGCTTAGGATGCATGTGTAACTGACAGTTCGGAATTGTGGAAACCACAATGATATTGATATATAGAGACAGGGGTTGCTGAAATGGTTGGAACTGAAAGAAGTATTCGCGGGCAAAATAATATCCACATGCTCAACAAGCCAGCCAAAATCAGGGCAACATGCTTCTTACGCATCACTCAACTGCAAGTACTTCTCTTTGCCCATGACAGCAGAAGCAAGAGCACATCAAGCTAGTGGTCTTTTAAAAAGTGGGATGACATTTGAATGGTAGAACTGTTCATCTACAAAGATGGTGAAAGGCAAAGACTTTCAAATATAAGCTGCTGCTGCTTCTTCTTCTTCTTCTTCTTCTTCTTCTTCTTCTTCTTCTTCTTCT
>JAHTLZ010000280.1:486769-506187 GCA_023846285.1 Phrynocephalus versicolor | reverse complement strand
GAAAGAAAGAAAGAAAGAAAGAAAGAAAGAAAGAAAGAAAGAAAGAACGTTAGTTAATCCAAGCATTAAAGCAGTTGAAAACAGTGATCCAAAAATGGATGGCTGAATCTTTCCAGTTGAACTTCTCCTGTACTCAGTGATCCTTATTATTTACTAAATCAATAATATTATTGATTATGAGCAAGGTTCACTAGAAAAAAATTGCATAGTAAGAATTAGGGATGTTTCAAATGGCTTTCATTTCAGGTTCTTTTAAGGAACTCTTATTTCAGTGTCAATTTCTTTTGGGTACAGGTTCTTTCTGTAAACCTGAGCATGTCTGAATCATTCAGGTTCTTTCATTTCAGTGTCCCCATCCTGGTTTCAGATGCTACCACCAATTAAGTCATACAAAACCCTTAGAACAAGTCCCAGAAAAGCAGGGAGAAGACAGCAGATAATGATCCGCTCTGAAGAGAACAACGGAGCACAGGAGAAAGGGAAAAAAATAAATCATTTGTGGAACTTTCACAAGCAATAAGAGTACTTTAAAGCCCACATTTCTCATCTTAGCTCCATCCTCAGCATTTCCATGAACACATCAGCAAGAAACAGGACAGATGAGAAAGAGAAATCATCATAATGATGACAATGAAACAAATTGCATGCATAGTCACTAAGGGGGGGAAATTACCGATATTCTCAACCTGAATCCCTAAAATATGAGGTTTGGGGCACAAGCCTTGATAGATTCTACAGCTTCTCTTGAGCACTACAGCCAGTAATCCAACAGGTGAAGAGCAACCAAGTAGAAAACCCAGGCAAAAAGAGAGGAAATGGGGAAAAATCAGTTAAAATAAAAAGCCAGAAAGGGTGACAAGGCAGTAAGAAATATGGAATAAATAAGAAAGTCATAAGTCACATTAATTTCTCTTTTTGATCCTTTTACTGTTTTAAAGCTGCAAAAGACTTGAAGAACACACATGAAGGCCTCTTTTGTGCTTTCCACTAGAGAAGTGTGTGAATTGCACATTAAGTGGTTCAGTGGCATTTGTTTCCCACAACAGCTAATCCATAGTTTGGACCCCATCTCTCCACTTGGCCAAAGCAACCGATCTTACCTCCTCCAGGCACTGCAGCTGAGTGGGCACCCACTGGAGAGAGTGGAACACCAAAACACAGATCAGCTGTTTAGCCAAGAAACAAACCACACTGAACCAACAAACCAGTGGATCGTGTCCATCTCTGCATTCTACCATTTGTATTAGCCTGGAAGTCCATTCTTGAATAAACATGGATTGTGTTCTGTATCAAGGTCAATAGCTCAAATTCTCTCCATTCTCAATATGAAGAAATTGGTAACATTTTTTTTTGCAGGGGGAGATCAAAAATAACTAAATGGAGATTCTCCATAACACCACCTCTAGATAGGAACCCCATAGCTAAAACAGTGCCTTGAAGAATCTTTGAGGATTTCTACTTTTGCTTTGCTAAATCCCTTATCTTCCGAAATCCATTAGTAACTGACCTACAGGGAATCAATTGGAGACACTATTAAAGTAACTGAAGCAAGTCTGTGTTAGGGGTGCAGAAAAAATGATTTACGTGAATCGACTCAAAATCAAATGAGTTAATTCTTTGGGGAAATCAACTCCAGGTAGTTTCCGACAAGGCTGCACAAAAGGATTGCAGGTTGGGGAATAGCATGGTTCATTATGCAACCCAAATCAGAGACACTAGCTTTGTCCTGTGAAAAAGCTCTCTTCAGCAAGTTATAAAGCCAAGTATCTCCAGATACCTTCCCGGGTGCAAGAAAAGAAGTCATTTCATAGAAAGTTGTTGTCGCACCAGGTCAGTTGGGAAAGTTGGACAGAACTGATGATTTGAGTTGCCTCTACTTTGGAAGAATGTACAGGGTAGCCTTTGTTCAAATGATCTTTGCTCTGCTACCTCTGAGGCCACTGAGTCATAAGAACATAACATAAGAACATAAGAGCCATTCTGGATCAGGCCAAAGGCCCATCTAGTCCAGCTTCCTGTATCTCACAGTGGCCCCAACAAATGCCTCTGGGAGCACAAGAGACTAGATCTATGTGTCCTGTTACCACTCCCCTACATCTGGCCTTTGAAGTACCCTGGTTTTAAGCCTGGAGATTACACATCTCCATCATGGTTTGTAACCTGTGATGGACTTCTCCTCCAGGAATCTGTCCAATCCCCTTTTGAAGGCATCCAGGCCAGATGCCATCACCACATCCTGTGGCAGGGAGTTCCACAGACTAACAATGCGCTGGGTAAAAGAAAAAAATATTTTCTTTTGTCTGTTCTCACTCTCCCAACCCACAGTTCGAGTGGACGTCCCCTAGTTTTGGTATCTGTGCCTCTCAATTATCCAGATTAGGAGTAAGGAGCACTTGATCTACCAGCCTCTGGAAAGAGGTTTAGAAAGGCATAGATTGCTGAAAGGGGAAAGGAGATTTATTGACACTTCCCGTTCCCATACATGAGCTCAGTTCTTTATATTTATATTAGAGATGGGCACGAATAAAAAAAAATGGTGTTTCGTTTGTCATTTATCGTTTAGGGGGTCCGTTTCAGTTCATTTCCAATTTTCGTGAATTTTCGGTTCGTTTCCATTTTTCGTGAATCAAGGACTGTGTCTCCCATTATGAGTTTACCCAGGTGTTAAGATCACCAGGGGAGGCCTTTCTCTCAGTCCCACCTCCTTTTGGTCTCCTTTGATGGGACATGGGAGAGGGCATTCTGTGTTACTGCTCCCAGACTTTGGAACTCCCTCCCACAGGAGGCCAGGCCAACATTTGCTGTCCTTCCGCAAGCAGACACAAGTCCTCCTCATGTCCTGCTTTCTCTCTCTCTTTTTTTTTGCCAGTCCCCCGGTTCTTCCTTCTGTTCTCATCTGTCTTGTTCTACCCAACATTTGTTCAGCTTTTACTTGAAGCAGAACTCTATGAAGTTCATTCTGCCCTCCAGTACTCACTATCCCTTCATCTTTCTCCCACTGCAGTCTTTTTTCCCTGCCTCAACTCTGTTGCTCACTCTGCTGTTCACTTCCACCCGTGCTATAAATGTAGCTGCCCATTTACTGTAGATGTTTTGGGATATCAATTTCACCACTATGGTCATCTAATTATTACAGTTGAAAGAACAGTATTTTCAGCCCCAGTTGTTTACTTGTTGTGCCAGAGTGCATCATCATCCAAACTATTTTTTAAAAAAAGAATAATGGTTACAGTGCTTATTTTTGAAAGATAAAGGAAAGAGAATCAATGGAAGCTTGGTGGATAAAGGATGAATAATTTAGTTCATCCAGAAGGAAAAGATTTCATCACCAGAATTCAAGTGACACATTTAACAGAAGAGATCAGGAAACACATGGAGTTCAGGAGAATTACAAGTTTAAGAAAACCCGAACTGACCAAAACCTAGTGGGTAATAGATGAGTTACTTCAGGCATGTCCAAACTTCTGCCCTCCAGATGTTTTGGACAACAACTCCCACAGTCCTTTGTCACTAGCAATTTAAGCTTAGAATTCTGGGAGTTGTGGTCCAAAATATCAGGAGGGCTGATGTTTGGACATGTCTGAGTTACTTGGTCATCAGCCAGACAGAAAGAACAGCACAATTCAAGTTTTTCTCACAAGCTTTTCAAAAGGCACTTTTGATCAGAAAGCTACACCTACCATCATTCTCACCATGTCCTTATCTATTGCATGATATAATCTGACTTGTCATTTAAATTCCATTTCAGGGGAATCATCATCGCTCTTACAATTTCAGATATCTTTCAAGACAAACAAAGGTTTGGGTTGGACTTGCGAGAAATGCTAGTTGTTGTTGCTTTTTAATGTGCACACCACTTTTCAAGAATCTCTGTAAGGTACTGTATTCTAGAAAGACAGGGCTAAAATGATTATTTCCACCCTGCGTCTCACCGGACTTGATCCACTGAAATAAAAATAATTGGCATAAGCAAAGACTCACCGACTTTCCGTGGGTTCCCCGGATTCGCTCTCATTGGGAATAGCAACTGGATTTAGACATTTGTGGGTCATCTGGTTTTCCTGCATCAATTTGTTAAATAATTGTTAATAATATTAATAATTTCACAAATGCAAAGCCAGAAGGGAGCCTGTGGATCATGGAGTTCAGCCCTTGTCAAGGAGACGTAGTGGGGAATCAAACTCCCAACCTCTGTCTCCTCTGACAGATGCCTAAGCCACTGAGCTATCCAGCAGAAAGGATGTAGGGTCTCCACATGTGACTTTAAAAGTCTTTTCCATTCAGTGGAACCACTACGGTTGGGGTTACCAATTGCATTTAGCCCATTATAATTACCAAAACAGTTATCTTAATTTTTTTTAAGGATTAAAAAAGAAAGAAAGAAGAATGTCTGTGAAGATTCTCAGTCATCCAGGTGAGTTAATCTGGAAGTCGAGTCATGGCAACTGGACTTCTTTTTCTTGGGAGATAGAAATGTTTTGCTGTTCATCCAAACAGCTTCATCAGTCTGAAAAAAGCTAGTTGTGAGTCCTCTATCTTAAAGTCAGCTTTGAACTCTTGACACCCTGGTCTGAAATAGGCTCATAAGATGAACATTCATGCGAGCATCGAACCCCCCTCTCTCAACAGAGGTGGGGGCCTCAGGCACAGCCTACCTGCTACTTATCAAGCTGTGTTTTCAACAATACTCAGACAAATTAAAAAGTCTTCACCACCAAGGCCATAGCTAACAGCCCATTCTTGACAGGTTTCAGCACCTTAGGCCATTGTTCACCTTAAGGATATGGATACTGTTGTCTACCCAACAAACCTATTCAGGCCATTGTTCAGCTTATGAGCCTATTTCAGACCAGGGTGACAAGAGGTCAAAGTTGACTATAAGATGGAGGACTCGCACTAGCTTTATTAAGACAGATGAAGCTGTTTGGATTATCAGCAAAATGTTTCTATCTCTCAAGGAAAAGAAATCCAGTTGCCATGACTCAACTTCCAGAAAAAGTAAGAAGAAACAATGTTTTATATTTTTCCATTTTTCCAGCTTATCAGTTATAATTGCACCCAGTAAGCAGCTAATAATTTAGAAAGAGGAATTTAGGTTCGTATGGAAGGAGGGTAGGTCTCCTTCCATACGAACCTACCCGGCGATTAATATTGAGCCAGGGGGGGCTTTTGAAAGAGCCATCCCTCAAGGAGATGAGAGGGATGGCTTGTAGACAAAGGGCCTTCTTGGCAGCTGCTCCCAAGTTATGGAATGCCCTCCTGATCGAGATCCGCCTGGCGCCAACACTGATTACATTTCGGCGCCAGGTAAAAACCTTCCTGTTCCAGAAGGTTTTTAATTGATACAATATAGATTGTGGGTCCGCTGATGACAATTTTAGGATAATGATTTTAAAGAAGGTTTTTATTACTGTTTGATGATTTACTGATATTTTATTTATAACTATTTTAAATTGTTTTAATTCTTTGATTGTAAGCCGCCCAGAGACCTTTGGGTAGTGGGCGGCATATAAGTTGAATAAATAAATAAATAAATAAATAAATAAATGATGTGTACATCTAAACAATGTAATCACTTTTCTGCCTTTTCCAATTATATACAGCACGAACTTTGCGGGCTTAAAGTTAGTTGTTTTGTTTTGTATTCCCACTCTACAAGATAGGAGGATGTGCATTGTGATTAACCCAAGGGGCCACTTGGGTTACCCAAGAATGAGAACTAGAGACGGGCATAAATGCAGAGGAAAAATTGCAAAAGTCATTTGAAATGTGTTAATTTGTTGTTTTACATTTGTACAAGTCAGTTCCTCCTAACATAAATGAATCAATGAATTCTTATGTAATGATACATTGGGCTGTGAAACGACCCCCAAGGCACCCAGGGACACCAAAACTACAGCAAAGCATTCCTGGATTCTCTTCTATAATCTCTCCAAATTTGTTGACAATTGAGTTTCCCCAAACCAATTGTGACAGGGGGCTTTCCCGGGGTGTGTGTGTGTGTTGACATTTGTATGTACATAGCACAGATGTCTGAAATCCAGTCTTCAGCTAACATGGAGGGATTGTAGTGGAGAATCAGGGAAAGGTTCTTAGCAGCTTTTTTGGTGTCTCTGGGTGCTCAGGAGCAGTTGTATAGGATTTTAAATGCAAATATGAATGTATTCGTCAGTTTGCATGGAAAAAAATTCTAAATTTGTTACTCGTGTTTTCTCAACCTCGGTGAATCGCAAATCAAACCGAATCACTAGTTTTCGGATTTATTTCTATGGTGAACCCACTGCCTCAGAGGCCGCTCATAATCAGGAGCCCTAAGCAGCCACTGACTTAGTTCGTACGAAAAATCCGGTAGAGATCTGTACGTTGCCTTCCCAAACCTAAGGCACTGTGGCTCTCCCTCTCTCCATGCTGGGCTGAACTATGCATTGAAATTGAAAAAGGAATTAGGAGAGGCAGTTCCTTTTAGCTCTTCTTTTAAATGATAAAAGTCTATAAAAAGCCACCCTGTACAACACATTATCTTTAATATGCAGCATGTTAAGAGAGATGGCTTCCCTATGCCTCAGAACATTATCCGTCAGAGCGGGACGTACCGTTTTTGGATTCCGCTGAAATACAGTGTCATCAAAGGATGTCTCGAGCAGCAAAGCCGTAGATCTTGATAAATGAAGCAAGGCAGTCATTAGGGGAATGCTTATTTCCCCCATTGTGAGAGAAATATGAAATGAGAGTATTTAACAAATGTGAAATTATTCAGCAGCGGTGGGGAAAAGGCTTTAATTGAGCTTTGTGTCAGTCAGCTAGAAATTACTGTGCCGCACACTGCATCTCCCTTATTAAAATTATTTAATCTGATACGAAAATAGTTGCAAACTTCCCATGGGCTTTATAGACCACTTTGACAAGGGGGCAATAGTACCAACAAATTTTAGTTTCTATGGAAATCACCCCACTCAGCCTACAAATTGACCCCAATATATTTGTTTCTCTGCTTTCAAACTGAAAAGTATGTCTAATCCTAGATTGCATTTACTGAATTACATGCTGCCTCTAGTAGGTCTGGCTGGGAAGGCCCTTTCTGGGCTGGGGTGACGGACACCTTATCTAGCAAATCATTCCTTCCCACTTCTGAAATCAGAGAAAGCTCCACCTCTTTGCTGAGAGTTTGTTTCCCTCTCTTCAGTTGGCTGGAATCAGTGTTTTTGTTCATGTGTGGTTGATCAGGTCACAACTGTAAGTAATGAAACATTTTTTAATTCTTTCTACTCCTAATGTCTCAGAGTGAGTTATTGAGAATGTAAATCAGTAGGCGCTTTTACACAACCCCTAAGATCTGCTGGCCACTTAAATTCGGACCAGAGATTTTGGGGCTTTGTCGCTCTTCCTGTGTTCCCACCCCTCCACACTCCCTTGCTCCTGTCTGCATGAGGGGAGGGAGAAAAAAAGGGAGAAAAGAATGCAGCCTCACCTCCGTCTGCCAGTTGCAGCCCCGGAAGCAAGCATTCGAGTCTCGTAAATGGGCAGGGGGAAAAAAAACAAAAAACAAAAAAAAAACCACAAACACAAGGCGGGGAGATCCCGGCACTCACTGCTTTGCAATCCGCATCAGAAATTTTTCACCTTCGGAGACCAGGTACTTGGGAAATGCACTGGGACACACTTAGGTGGGCGTGGTCGTACTTAATTTGTTTTAAAGTCTGGAGCTGGTGGGAAAACAATTTTAAGCTCTGTATCTGGGAGCCCTTTGCCTCGGATTTTAGGGGTCGTGTAAAAGCACCCAATGAGAAGAAAATTGGGAGACTTGAAGCTATTTTGCTTTTTGAACCTCTGCACTTCTGCTCTGCAACTAGACGAATTTAAACAAAAACACAAAAAATCAGCAAGAGGGTTATCCTGCTCTGTATGAGATTCAGATAGAAAATGAATATCTAGATTGGGTTCTGGTGCACAGGAAACCAAATTTGCAAATTGGCTTGGACCAGTAGCTTGAGTAGACTAGGTGTTACCCAAACAAAAATGTAAGCATTTGTGTGATAAGCAAACGCCTGTATCTGAAATGCAATACATTTCACTCCTCTCTGTAGAGTCTAGCATGTCTCCAGATTTCATGTACAATAGCACAAAGGCAAAATCAGTGACAGGGGTTCTCTACCCTGAGTGAAACTGGGGGGAAAGTGTCAGGGTGGACAGGGACACAAAACCACTCTGTACAAACTTGGACAATGTTCAAAAACCCTGAGTTGGCCTTCAAAACAATTTGTGGAATCCGCACACAGTCTTAGCTGAAACGTGGTTGGCCATTTTCATACCTGCCATTTATTGTTTGATGATTGCCTCCCATATATATAGCCCAGGAGGAAAGCTTTATGCAGCTTTCGAAAGAGTCTGAAGGAGCTAGTTGTCCTTGAGATTTGCATGTGTTTCCCATGGCTATAGCTCCACTCAACATTGATGTGAAATTAGTCCATGAAGGACCACTCCAATAAGAGCTGTCAAGCCCTGGCGTTCTGGATAATTGCAATTAATAACTACACTGGCGTTAAAGCGCTGTCATGAACAAGTAAAGCCGTGCAATGGATCAAATGATGTAATCTTCCTTCTTGGCTTCCTTCCAGTGTTCCAAAAAGACCCCATTCAAAACCATTCAACCTTTCTTACTCTTTCTCTACAACGTATCAAGTCAATCATATGCTGCGGTTGAGAATCCCGGCTTTACTGGCAAACAGATTATATTTAAAAGAGGGGAACTGAGAAAGGGTGAAATCCTTATGAAACAAGTAGTGAAATCTATGAATGGTTGGAAAATACCCCAGCCATTCAAAGAGTCTGAACTCCTAAGCTTAGGGTGGCATGAACCACCACTGAGATCAATGAAGAGAAGGTCTCTAATATGGTTATGGGCACATAGATAAAGTAGATAAGGATTAGAGTCATAGATGGTTTGGAAAAAGTAGACAAGGAAAAACTGTTTTCCCTATCGCACAACACTAGAACTAGGGGGCACTCCATGAAACTTTTAGAAGTAAATAGGTGCCACGGTTAACATCATCATTGTCTAAATGGCACTTGTAACACTTAGAAGCAACTAAGCATATACTAGATACAGAACTTAGTGTTCAGCAGTAACTAGTTACAGGGAAATATTTCTCCAGTAGCTAGTTGCTTCCAAACTCTGGCCGGTGTGTGATGGAACTACGTGGAAGCAGCAACTAATGTACATATAGGCAATTGAAAGAATCTAAAGACAGTCATCCTGACTGTAAAACTCTGATAAATCTGTCTCAGTGTGGTATTGGTGGTGAATGAGAACATAATTGACTATGCATGTGTAAGAAAGAGACAGTTAAGTCATTCATAGTATTGTCCTGTTGGGATTTTTTTTAAAAAAGGAGAGCAGCTAGAATTCTTTCTCTTTCAGCTGTATGTCATATTACCCAATCCAGCACACAATTTCCTTAATGGAAAAAGGATGTACTTAACTGCTTCACAGACAAAAACAATTTAAATAGGAAAAAAAAAAGATAGAAAAGTTAGAGCTTTCAAAACTTAATAAGGACATTTCTAAATAAGATTATGATTTCACTCTAGCTAATGCGAAAATGGAACTGGCAAAGATAATGGTTTAGATGAGCCCTGGATTAGAAATTGAATGTAATTCCTTCTAACGGAGACAAATTATAGTGCATGATCTCTCCAAATTTTTCAATAAAATAAAATAAAATAATAATACAGAAGCAGCCCCCTTCCAACCTCGTGGTGCTGTCAGGCTGATATGTGCCAGGCTTCTTGATTTGGCTGATGATGACACATGGCCCTAATAGAAACCACATTTACAGACAGAGGACATGGGAAGATGACTCTAACTATATCCCTCCAAGCAAGAGATGAGATGGAGGATGGGAAGGTAAGGTACCCTCGGAACAGCAGTCTACCTGTAAGGCACAGAAAGACACAGCGAGAGAAAGCTCAATCCTAGCTAATTATCCTTGTTACCACGGGTGCCCTTATAGATGTAACTTCTTAGAACACTCAGCTTTTTAACATAAATCAATTATGTGCCATTAAATTTTCAGGGTGACATTTAGCATAGTACACTCTGAAGTGGTTTAGCAATCCCTTCTTGTGGGGTGTTCTGGGGCTGGTTATCATGCCTGAGTTTCCACAGGCTGTGTGTGTATGTGTGTTGTGTCATTACAGTCGTTACTGACTCCTTGTGGCCCCATGACCACAGAGTTTTCTTGGCAGGAATACTGGGGTGGTTTGCCAGTTCCTACTCCAGGTGCTGTCTGGTATTCCTTGGAGGTCTCCCATTCAAGTACTAACCAGGGCCAACCCTGCTTAGCTTCTGAAATCAAGTGAGATCAGATGTGCTTAGGGCATCTAGGCAGCATCTTCTGCAGGCTGGCTCTTCTCATATAACTGCCTGGGTTCAAGCTATCTCATGGACTGTCTCTTCTATTATGAGCCTGATTGGGTATTCAATCCATCAGGAAATGGACCCTCCTTTCTCTTTCCCCGAGCGCCAGATTGCCTGGGTGGGCTTTTAAAACTCATTTTTGCTTCTGCGGTGTGGGTGCCACTTTTCTTTTTAAACATGGTATTTGTTTGATCTTTTTTAATACTCACTGTTAGATTTCCAAGAGTTGGGTTCTTAAAAGGATGGCTGTGCCTTACGGCTTTGAATGTGGTTTTTGGCATTGCTTTTGTTTACTCTTTCTTAGAGCGGTATTTAGTTGATCCCTTTTCGTATTTGTACACTTATTGGTTTTAGCTTTAAACATTGCCTTTTAATGTTGTAAGCCACCTTGAGTCCTTTTAAAGGAGAAATGTAGAGTCAAAATATGAATGAATGAATGAATGAATGAATGATGTCATGGGAGATCAAACTCCTAGCTCTGCAGTCAGATACCAAACTCACATAGCTCTCCAAACGTAACAGAAATCACTGCAGGTTTGTTTGCCTGCTTGATTAAAGCAAATAAGACAGTTACTTCATGTCTGTTTTGTTTCTCTTAGTGTTGCACTTAGGAGAGGTACAAAAATGTTACTTCACATCTGTTGCGCAACTACCGAAATTTGTCTTGACCACGCCCCTGGAAAGGGTGCTAAGTGGGACAATACTGTACCTGGTGCTGTGGTAGGGTTTTCCCTTGTCACTCTTTGTTCCCGCTTTCTGTTCCAAGACAAGACACTGCGTAGTAACGACTGTCACACAACAAAACATACATTTCTTTCAGAAAACTGTGTCCGGGTTTTTGTTTTATTTTGACTTTGCAGAACTGAAATATTGAAAAAGAATTTTCAAGCTCCCCCCCTCCAAAAAAAAAAGGAAAAAGGAAGCTAGACAAATGCAGTGTTTATCATGGTACAAGACTGTGAGGTAACACTTGTCATGATACAAGTTATCATGACCATGGGGACACTGAAACAGGGACAAAACCATGTGATCGCAACAAACGCTGTCACAGTAAAAAACGAGTCACGGAACAAAGAAGGACATGAAGTAACTGCCTACATTATAATTATCCCTGGTGTAAGCTTTGTTGAAATAGACTCGGCCAGAAAGTATCTAAACATCATATTGTTTGTACATTATTACAGATGTGGTGCATATTGGATTCCCTAACTAAATGATGCATGCATGTTAATGTGTCATTATGTCTGCTAAACAAGTGGCCACTGTTTTGTGTGATTAAATAAGACCCCTGATCAGCAGCACATTTTTTAATTCCACCTCTTTTCATTAAAAAAAATACAGTATAAATACATTACTGGACAATCTGTAAGCCATGTAAATGAAAGCTTTTGGACTCTACCTCACCCATAAAAACCCAGGAGGATTTGCAGCAATTACTAGACAGGTAAAGTCCACTGTGTTGGTTGTTCAAAGTCAACAACGGCTTTTGCAAACATTCAAACACTTTTTTTTATTACAAAAAGCGACAACATAACAGTTGCAAATACATGCAGACTTTGATGCTTGAAACGTACTTTCCCAGGTTTTGAATTTAAAATCCAATAAGGTGCAAGGCTGGCTGGCAAGCAAGGAAGACCTCAAAAACCTACTGAGGGTCAAATTGCTCCCTCAAAGCCCTCCCCATCTCTCCAGCCTGAAAATCCCTGTATCACCAAACTGCCCAATGTGATTAATCCAGAAGATTATGGTGTTCAGAAGTTGGTTCACTCTGATTTTCTTAATGCATTTTTATTATACAGTATTTGCAAGCTGTCTTGGAAGAGCTTATAACCTCCTGAATGCTGTTTCTGAAGTCTCTATAGAATAAACCCATTGCTGATTGACTCGTCACATTTTAACTATGTTTATCAGCCCTAACACGTTACCGAAATCCTTTTGTGGATGGCAGAAATCCCCTTCTGCCAGAGGAATCCTCTTTTACCTGTTTATCTCAGAGCTAGGAGAGCAAGATGTGTGGCTACAAAAGACTGCACCCTCTGGCTTATATTTCCTGACAATTGGTTGAGGAAGAGTGACCAAAATGTCTGTGAAGATTCTCAGTCATCCAGGTGAGTTTATCTGGAAATTGAGCCATGAGTGATTTGTAATACAAAATCTAGTGTAGTTATCTTGTCTGCTGTGTGATAATTTGATAATAATAATAGATCTTATTATTAATCTTAGATATAAGAATAAAAACCAATCTTTATGGGTTTCAGCTCCTTAGGCCGTTGTTTGCCTTAAAGCTAATGATACTGTTGTCTACCTAACGAGCCTATTCAGGCCATTCTTCATCTTATGAACCTATTTCAGACTATGGTGACAAGAGGTCAAAGTGGACTATAAGATTGAAGACTCACAACTAGCTTTCTTCAGACTGATGAAGCTGTTTGGATGAGCAGCGAAACATTTCTATCTCTCAAGAAAAAGAAGTCCAGTTGCCATGACTCAACTTCCATAGAAGAGTGACCAAAGAAACAAGCCAAGTTGTAATTGAAATTGCCTACAGTCCAGAGTTTTGGCACAATGGTAGAATAAGACTGGCTAGTGCTTGGATTTAACACAGTTTCAGTTGAGCTTGTATCAACTTCACGAGCCCAAAAGGGCCAGATTGGCTAGTTAGGGCTGTGGTCAGTCTCTAACTCTTAGGGTCTAGCTGTACAACAGTGATTTTGCTTCTTTTGAAACATTATTGTTCAGGGTTTTTCATTTAAGATATGTGTAAACACCTGTTGAGAGAACACCTTAAATGTTCTGGTAATTAACCCCCAAATAATAGCATGATTTTAAAAAAAGATGCTGTTGTTAAATGCCATCAAATCATTTCTGATTTATGGCAACCCAAGGCATGAACAAATTAAAAAAAAAAAAGCAAAGGTATAAGACAGGCATGGTCAAACTTCGGCCCTCCTGATGTTTTGGACCACAGTTCCTAGAATTCTAAGCTTAGACTGGCAATGACAAAGGACTCTGGGAGTTGTGGTCCAAAACATCTGGAGGGCTGAAGTTTGACCATGCCTGGTATAATAGCTTGAAGATACAATCTGATTCTCATACTTATGGATCAATTATAGCACGTGGCTCTGAAATACAGATACTGTAGGACCTATTTATCCTTGAGATGAGTATCTGCTGATTGGCCTATTCACAGACTTAAAACATTAACACTATAAAAAGAAAACTTCCTCTAAATATGCCTTATTAACATTGAAGTTACCAGAACCAGCCACCAGAGGGAGCCACAGACCATGCAACACATAGGGTTCAGGCAAGAAATAGATTTCCATGGTGACATTACCAAAACTGACCACTAGATAGCACCAGAGAACATGCTATGCATAATATTTGCTATTAAAAGAGTGCACTCCCTTTTTCAGCATCCACAGGGATACCCTTCTAACTGGTCCCCTGCAGTTACAGAGGTTCTATATTATTTAGAAGGGTTGCTGATACTCATTGTCCATATCTTCTTTCCATCCATACTTTAAACGGCATAAAGCCAAGGAAAGCTGGGTAGTTTGTGGAGGCTGAGCAAATAAATGCAACATTTGCTCAGATTGATGCTGTGCACGCCCCAGGGTGAAGGGAAGGCAGGCCTTGTGCTACACCATCCATTTGCTCGCTCTTCTGTTTGCATTATAAAGAAAACAAACCACAGGCCATTGGTTTTTCCTTTATCTGAGAAAATGACCTGGCAGTTTGGGTGGAGGGACAAGTGTATCAATCTGTCCTCTTCCTTATCAGGATTTGGAGCTTTGGAAGGGAATGAGGCCATCTCCAGTCTTCCCTATGAGGCTCTGAAGCCTGTCATTCTCCTGTCAGTCAACTTGTCATAGCCAGTTGACTCTTCAATCATTTTTGCCATTCCTGATTTCAACCTCACTATATGCCATAATGAGTTTCCTTTAGCTCACACGTCATCAAATCCAGCTTTTCCGGCCCTCCTTCACCATCACACCATGGCTCTTTTCTCCTTGGATAACAAGAA
The DNA here is from genome assembly GCA_023846285.1 of Phrynocephalus versicolor. Lineage (NCBI taxonomy): Eukaryota > Metazoa > Chordata > Lepidosauria > Squamata > Agamidae > Phrynocephalus > Phrynocephalus versicolor. The sequence goes on along the minus strand of JAHTLZ010000280.1, from coordinate 491,743 downwards.
TCCAAGCTTTCTCAACGTTCGACATGCTGACCTTCACACAATCCCCTTGTTTGGCCTACTTTTCCTTTAACACCCTTCCTTTCAATTATTCACCCTGGCATCAATGAAGGCTATTGCATGCTAATGCCACAGACATGACTTCAGCTGTCAAGATGGTGGTTCATGGGTGGCTTCTCTCTTTTGTTGCTGTTTCGACAATGAGTTTCAGCAGTTCTACATGTAGGAGAAACGAATAACAGAAACTGAAATGTCAGTGAAAACCTAGGTGAACTGAGCTTCCTTTGTTATATCCAAAATACAGTGGACCCTTGTATAACAAACAGTTCATATAACATAAAATTTGTGCAACATAAAATATAAAAGATAGGGGAAATTTGCTTAACAGAATCACCTATGGTGCAAATCCGTACAACATAAAAATGGGATTACTCCATTTTCAATGTATTCCTAAAGGAAATTTGTATAAAGGAACATTTGCTTAACATAATTTCATTTGGAACGAATTAATTCCTTTATACAAGGTGCCACTGTAAATGCTACAACACAGAACTGAACAGAAATTATATATTATGCTAAACACTGCATCTATTATAATATATAAATAAATAAATGGAATAAAGGAAGGAAGGAAGGAAGGGAGGAAGGAAGGAAGGAAGGAAGGAAGGAAGGAATTACTTTTTTGCTGTTGTTCTGTTTTTAAATCATGTCCGACTCTTTGTGACCCCCATGGGCCAGATCACACCAGGCTCTGCTATCTACTGAAATGTGGTTGTTGTTTTTTTAATAGTACATACTACAGATGGGCACAAAATGAAAAAATGGTGTTTTATTTCATTTTATTTCATTTTATTTCATTTCTCTTTGTTTCATTTCATTTTTAAATTAATTTTGTTAAAAAATTATACTGAAACAATACAGTAACAAAACAATTGGTTACTCCATAAAACAGCTCCCCTGGGTCCATGAGGAACCAAATTTCATTTGTAGCTTCCTTGGACTCTCCCCTTTAAGCCCTTGGAGGTCTTAAAGGAAAGAGTCCAAGGGAGCTACTCATGAAATTTGGTGCCCCTAGGATGAAGGAGAGCCATTTTACAGAGCAACAAAACATTTCATTTTCAAAGGGAAAAATAAGTGTTTCATTTCATTTTGTAATGAAACGGTGCTTCCTGTTTCATTTCATTTTGTTTTGCAACATTTCAAAAGCTTACAAAATGATGAAAGCATCTCATCTTTCATAAGGTGCCCATCCCTAGTACATACAAGGTCAATATTCTACGAAACGGCAGCATAGGGCTCTCAAACTTTTAGTCACTGGCTAGTTGTCACATCGGTAACTTATGTGAGGCTTCATCTCAGCTCTCATCTAGACCTTCTTTCTGAATACATCCCTGATTTCTTCTGCCCAAACTAGATGCTATGGTTTGTGTGTCATCAGAACCCGAGACCGTAGATGTAACAATAGACAGCTGATTATCCTCCAATGTGCTCACCTAGTTCCTCCTTTTCCAAATAAGCCTGCTTTTGTTTTGAACCCCAGGAGGCTAACATGGGTTTCAGTTGCAAATCTGATTGTCTTTTGAACAAAGCATGTGCCTGGAGTGACAGCATGATAGCAGGAAGAATAATTGTTTCCCTGAGTGCATAATTTGACCGTCATTCAAGGAAGTAAAGACTGTCTGTGTTCCTTCAAGAGTCACATGTGCAGTACCTCACAATTGATAGCTGTTAATTTTTCACTGGCACCTAAGCAGCAACCAAAATGTAGAAGATACGGTCTGGAAGAAATGTCTTAGGAGGAGCGGCTTAGGGAGCGGGGAATGTTTAGCCCTACCAAAAGAAAGCTGAGAAGGGATATGATAGCTATGTTTAAATATTTTAAAGGATGTCACATTGAAGAAGGGAGTGGTTTGTTCTCCATGGCTTCAGACTAGAGATGGGCACGAATCGAAAAAAATTGTGTTTCAGTTTTTCATTCTTTGTTGAGGGGTCTGTTTTGGTTCGTTTTCATTTTTTTTTTGTGAATTTTTGAAAAAAATTCATTTTTGTTTATTCGTTTATTCATTTTTCATTTTTACCCGCTTTTTGCATGATTTTTAAAGCATTCCCGTGCACAGGCGTCCCCCAACGCCCCAGACCAGAGGGGAAATACTAAAAAAATTGATGCTGGCAGAGACACAGTATAGACTAGGTTTGCGGGGAGGCTGCAAAGGCAGTGGTGAGCGTTGCCCAGGGTGCAAGGCAGCCTCAGAGTGACTGCACTGCAGGGCAGAAGAGGGTGCTCACCGAGAGGTATGCATGCACACACACAGGGAGGCTGCAGGACTGAAGCTAGAGAGAAATCTCTTCTTGCTCTCCCCTAAGAGCCAGGCTGCAGCCGGCAGGAACACAGAGACACACACCTGCCTGGCTGGCCTAAAGTGAAAATAACGAGTCGCAGAGAAAGCAATCCCACCCTAACTCCCACCGGAGACTGCAAGGAGGACGGGGCTGCCAGAGCTTTTTATGCCCTCTGTGGCTGCCAGACCTGCCCAGTCTGCAACCTGGACATGCTATTGGTTGAAGTTGTCCAAGAATTTACATGATCTCATCACATGGCTTGCCTCCATTTTGTGGCTGGCGACATCCATTTTGTCATCCATAAAGGGAAAAGAAAAATACATTGTGATGGGTGAAGAGAAAAACAAATGTTTTAAGGACTCCAACCCCCCCCCCGGTAGGTATTATCAGACAGTATAAATAATTATTGCTGAGTTTTTATGGATGTCCAGGGTGTTTTTTAACATTTTAAACAGCTCATTTCATTGCGCGTCACAATTAACGAAAAACGAAATGTAATGAACCTAATTTTCGTGGTTCTGTTCGGTTCGTTCCAATTTCATCACAATGTTCGTTATTCGTTTTGTTAGGTAATGAAATGAATAACGAATAACAGAAATAAAAAAGTTCATTTCGTGCCCATCTCTACTTCAGACCCTAAGGCTCAGGACAATGGTCTCAAACTACAGGAAAAGAGATTCCATTTGAACATTAGGAAAAGCTTCATGATGGTTAGAGCTGTTCGGCAGTGGAATAGTCTGTCACGGAGGGTGGTGGAATCTCCTTCTTGGGAGGTTTTTAAGCAGAGGCTGGATGGCCATCGGTCGGGACGGGAGTCCTGTGATGGGGGTTCCTGCATGGCAGGGGGTTGGACTAGATGCCCCTTGAGGTCTCTTCCAACTCTATGGTTCTATGACTTTTGGAAGTTCAAAAGCTTCAAAGGCATCAAGCTTCTTTTGGCACATTAAGGCTTAACTCATATTCACACTACCCGGGAGGAGGGGCCATTGCATTCAAAGGCATATGACTTCTAGTTAGATGTGTGCTAACTCACTTTGGGAGCTTTTAGTGTTCTTCCCCTCCACATGATGCACATAAACAGCTTGTTTTTATGTGCCTTCAAGTGGAAAGTGACTTATAGCCATCCTAATAGGGCTTTCAAAGCAAGTGAGGTATTTACATGGTGGTTCTACCAGTACACACTCCACTGCCTGCGTTTCCTCTGAGTTCATATTTCATTTGTATTTTTTTCCCATCTGCAACTACATCTATTGCCTTCTCCAGAGGTAATTAGCATTTTTTTTTAAAAAAAAATCACTGTAGCATCGAATGTAAATTCAGTAGCATTACTTCTAAGGAACTGTCTGAAATGTTTAGGAGCTAGTACCTCAAAGGGGAGAGAAAAGTTAATTCAGTTCCTTATCTTTCCAAAATTTGCGAGCTACAGGAAATTCCATAAAGCGAAGATTCACTCAGAACTATATGTCACGGATGTTTATTCTTCAAGGAGTTATCCTTCAGGAAACCATTAAAAAAGGATAGGGGGCAAGAGAGAGAGACAGATCTTTTATCTTGTACAAAAGAAATGTTAAACTAGACTATGGGTGATACCTTTGCTAGAAGAAAAATAAAAGAAGTTGCTGAGCTTTCGAGAGCACAAGCCCTCTTTTTCAAAGCAGGTCTAGAAGTCCAAACATGGCACGGGATGTAATTTGCCAGGAGAGAGTGCTTAAAAGTTCACTTGGCAAGATGGACGCCAGGCTTCTTCTTAGAAGGCACGGAGCAGCATGGTCCAATGGGACTGGACTTTACAGGCCAGTTCAAACAAAGAGTGGCATGGTATGGGAGCCTCCCTCTTGCGTACAACCTTCATCTCTCTATTGCAGTGGTGTCCAAACTTCAGCCCTCCAGATGTTTTGGACCACAACTTCCACAGTCCTTTGTCATTGTCAATGCAGGCTTGGAATTCTGGGAGTTGTGATACAAAATATCTGGAGGGCCAAAGTTTGGACACCCCTGCTCTATTGGCTCTTCGGTCCATAATGCTCTTGACTGGCCAGAGGCGGGGTAGAAGCAGGAGGTGAATGAAAGAATGCGGTTAATGAAAGAATGAAAACATCTTGCTGAGTGTTTTATTTTATATTAAAAGACATACCTTGATGTATTGCCATGCCCCTTTTTATCAAGGAGGCGGGTAATTGTATGATCAAACCCCCAGTGTAGGTCAGCCCCCACCCCCCATGGAATATCTCTCTTCCTTTCTGAGCCTTTTGCTGTTTCCTTAGACAGATTTCCCATCCTTCATCTCTAAAAGAGATGTGAAAATGTAATATTTTCATCCCACTCCATCACACTGTATACCCCTGGCACTCACTGAAATATGCTGCATATCAGAACAATTCCAACTCTACTCTATAATTGAGTTGTTCCTTTTTCACACCCGCTGCTGATCTGCTATATGGATTTGTGTTTGTTGCCATGGTAATCAGTTGAAATGCTTCCTCCCCCCCTCCCCAAATCAGAATGACTGCAACTTTCCAAATGGAGCCAATTTCTTTTTGTCTGGGATTTCAAACAGGATAGCCAAGATTTTGAAATAGTACCAGTTCAGCTTTCTTTCTTTCTTTCTTTCTTTCTTTCTTTCTTTCTTTCTTTCTT
>JAHTLZ010000280.1:464749-475562 GCA_023846285.1 Phrynocephalus versicolor | reverse complement strand
TTATTATTATTATTATTATTATTATTATTATTATTATTATTATTATTATTATTATTATTATTATTATTATTATTATTATTATTATTATTATTATTACCCCACCTTTCTCCTTGGAAAAGGACCCAAGGTGGCTTACAATAATGAGGGACAATGTGCAGCCCAGAACATTTAAGACATACTCAAGTTAGGAACAGCAAATTAGAAGAAACATCTTACAGCATTGATCATTGACAATGTAGGCTTGTGTAAGGGTTCGTCTAGCTGAATCAGTGGCTCTATGGGAGAGATGATACTCGGAGGCTTTGAATTGCAAACATCAAATAAACTTTTATTGTTTACATCAACGGAGTCTCGGTTTCCTTCTTGTTTAGTCCAACCATCAGAAAACGGCAATAACAAAGGAGGTACAGAACTGGGTTTAACAGGTTGTTCAAAACTAACAAAGTCTTTTAGAAACGGATTATGTATGCTTATTTGGGGGGTGCTGCTCTCGGGACCTGCCCCATTCCCACATATGGATGTCCATATCTCATGATATTGGGATCCAGATCTGAGCTCCATCCCCAACCCGGTATCCACTGTGGCGGATGAGGGTCTAATCCCTTACTGCTTATTTCTGCTCTTCTCAGGGACTTATTAGCCCTTATCAATGGTGGTCCAGGTGGCATAGGTAGAGGCAGACCGACATAGTTAGCTGGCGGCGGGGAGAAATAAGCCCCTTCCCCTCCTCTCTCAACCGATCCCTCCGTCTGACTGCCCCTTTCAGTTAAAAGCGTTAACCTCTTCAACGTTTGGGTCGCGCGCTCTATCCCTCTCGTCTCTCTCGCTCACGACTCCCCCAACCTGTCAATCACACCTGCTTGAGCTTCAGCATCTTTATATAGCTTTGGATGCTCACCCTTTGCCACTTGTATTCCTAAGTCTTTCTTCATTATTCCTTTGTCCATGTTTACCTGTAATCCCACCTCGTATCCTACCTTCTTTTCTATCATGTTAACTTGTATAGCTTTCCCTATTCCAATTCTCATCTGTTCAGTTTGTAAGGACACATTTTTGCTCATTATCTTCTTTCCATCTACCTGTATCTCTTTATCATGTTTCTCTCTCTTTAACCCCCTGACATGGGCTCTCCAATTTAGGGCCTCTTGGGCCACAGCAAAGAAGCTCCCTATTGTGGGACTCTCACTTTCCTGGTCTTCTTCTGCTGATCCTCCTACTTGTCCCTTTCTCATCTTCCTCACCGGGTTAACTCTCTTTTCAATCACTGTCTCCACTTTCCCTGTTCCTTCTCCTCCTCTTGTTTCTTCAATTCTGTTCCTAGTTGCGGACGCACCCACATCCTCATTCTTACACACACACCCCACCAAGTGGGTCGTCCGCGGTTCTGGCTCTTCTACCCACGGACCCTGCCGGGAGAAATAATCCGCGTTAGTATGCTCTTTCCCCTTTTTATATTGTACTTCAAATGAATAAGGCTGAAGACTTAAATACCACCTCGTCAATCTGGGATTTAGATCTTTCATACGATTCAACCCAGAACATTTAAGACATACTCAAGTTAGGAACAGCAAATTAGAAGAAACATCTTACAGCATTGATCATTGACAATGTAGGCTTGGGATTCTGGGAGTTGTAGTCCAAAACATCTGGAGGGCCAAAGGTTCCCCTCCCCTGAACTAGAGAAACAGAAGCCATTAAGTGCTTGCTTTCTAAAATAAAGCAAAGCAAAATGTGCTGCTTATATACCATCTCATTAGATTTAAAGCACCCTCTAGGACTAGATGGTTTTCAGTTTCATTATACAGGCTACACATCATTCACATACACCACCAGTAAGCTGGGCACTCAGCTTATTGATTTTGGAAGGATGGAATTCTGAGTCAACCATAAGCCAGCATCAAGATCAGTTTAACCACTATGCCACAAGGCTCTAGTAAGTTTCCTTTCCTGTTCTGCTGCATTATGCATCTTTCATTCTCAGTAACCAAAATATGCAAATTTAGTATAATGGAGGGCACAGCACCATGCAACTTATGATAAGGGAACAAGAGTGGGTATAATTGTGAGCTATTTGCATACCCTCAGAGGACTATTTTTAAATGACTATATTAGAATGGCCATTAGAGCATCATGTATTCCAAGGTAGCTTGCAGATTGGTGTCTATGGTTCTTTGAAGCAGGTGAGAAAGGATTGTTATCAATGTCACACATATGGCATATATACTGTTTCACTAAGGGATTCTTAGGGGAGTAGGTGTTGCAGGCAAGTGCCACGTGATGTAGTGGTTGAACTGCTATGTGGCAGCCAAAACTGTGCTGACAACCCAGGGTTCAATCCCAGGTAGCTGAGGCTCCAGGTTCACTCAGCCTTCCATCCTTCTGAGGTCACTTGAATGATTACCTAGCTCCTGGAAAATGTGTAGCCTCCATAATTAACTTGTAAATCACTAAGATAATGTTTTAAATGTGGTGTGGTCGCAAAGAAGCTGCATGGATAAGCTGTAAGTAATGACTGATGAAGCTGTTTGGATGAGCAGCAAAACGTTTCAATCTCTCAAGGAAAAGAAGTCCAGTTGCCATGACTCAACTCCCAGGTAACCTCACCTGGATGACTGAGAATCTTCACAGACACATAAGCTGCACATTTCATCTTTCAAAGTTGGCACTTTCATGCTCGTGCTTGCCCACTTCCTTCTCTTATCATGTTGTTGGCTACTGAAATCTTGCTGGGATTACATGGTTCAGCCTGGATGATGGCACCTCTTGTGATAAAAATCTTTGATTTAAGCTGAAACATCCTAGCATTGGGACCCCCTTTGCCCTGTGAAGCATTGCAATACATTCCAAGGCTCCCAAAGGCTTTCCAAGGGCAAAAGGGTTTTCTACAAAGCTTCAGAATCTGATCGGGGTCTTAGGAAGTTTCTGATTAAATTCATGGTACTTCTTGCCATCTGATGACATCATCTGGACTGAACAGTGTAAACGAAATGCCAGCAGGACTTCAGACACTGCATTTCAGATGCTGCCACATTATATTTTATTTTAACTCTCTCTCTCTTTGTTTTTAAAATCAGCCCCAAAAGAAGAGGAACTGTACAAACATTCCACTAAACCAGTGTTCCTCAACCCAGGCATCATGGGTTGAGCCAAGGGGGTCAGAAGGCTTATTATGGGTGGGGTCATAGGTCACCTTATATGTGCTATAGCCTTTGTCAAACAGAAAAAAAAAATTCCTCTGAGTTTTTGGGACCCAGATATTCATGACAGTGTAAATGCATAGGTAAGAGGGAACAGGCCCCTTGGGGAAGAACGGAGCATCTCCTTTCTGAGAACAGATGACTTTACCCCATTAAAAATGACTTTTTATGCAAACACAGTGGAGGGGGTTGCAGGTTACTTGGCTATTATAAAAAAAACAGTCATGAATCAAAGAGGTTTGGAAACCGCTACTCTAAAAGATGCCCCAACAAGCATGTTGAGGATTGAATAACCATTGTGATTTACACAAAGGATATCTGTCATTACCGGTTGCCACATCGTTCTATCAGGGAAAATTGCTAGACTCTTGTTGCCTCCAAAGCAGTGTCTTACAACCAATGCTGTAACTTTTTAAAGTGTGGTTTCCAAACTCTGATTTCACCACATTACAACAGTTCAGGTTGCCTCACTTCTTCCTCTGTTAAGAAGAGTGTGGGTTCATGGCCTCTCCTTCTAGGTGGTAACAAAAGAATTTTTGTTGGAAGGCATTTCCTCCTTTAGATCTGCATGATGTGCAGAAGTCATTTAAAAGTTTTTAAGACCCAAGAACGCAAGGAACAAATTAATCAGACTCCTGCTGCCATTCTTGTTCTCGATGTGATGGCAGGGAGCGCATTGATATTCAAACCATTTCTGTCACTGCTGTAGGACGTTTTCTTGTTCTGCTGTCATGGCTCACTCTTCTTTCGGCACTCACCCTGAAGCAGCCCCAGAACTTACACGATGACATCATTCATAAACAATGATGTTAATTGCAGGCTGGAATTGATATCAGGGGAAACAAAGAATGAGCCCCTCGCCACCCACTTGAAATCCAAGTTCAGCCGCTGGGTGAAGCCTGCACAATGAACTGATCATTTCCCCGGTCCTGCCTATGCATTCCTCAGTGGAGAAGTCATTGCTCAGTGGATAAATTATTCCAAAAAAACATTGAATCGGGGAAAACGACGGGACATGACTATGGGTCGAAACAATGCCGTTGTTTCTTTTTCCCTCTTAAAAAACAATGAAGCTGAAAAATTCCTCTTTGACATAGCCCAAATTATCTGCATCTCACTGAAGTCACAGTTCAAGGGGGGGGGGGGATGAGCATTCTCTCCTTGCTATGCAAGACGGCAACGCCAAGGAGCAAAGGGCTCCATTGAGCATTGTCCCGTCCGTGAACCCTGAAACGGCTTCTCTTCCTCTTGGAACTTTTCCTAAGTTTGTATAAATTAAAGTCCATGCCAAGACAGTAGGCGAAACTGAAGTTGAACCATTAAAACAAATGCTTTAGAGAGCTGTACGAAAGCTTCTAAATACCATTTTAGGGATTTTTCCCCCTAAAGGAACTTGATTGGCAGTAGATCCACTGCGACAAGGAAAGGAAGTCATTATTTGGAGGTTATTCAATTAAGTTATGGAATTGCATTCACAGCATGAATCGTGTGCCCACTTGCTGCCTAAAATGGTGGCCAAAGGATAAATGGATCAGGTGTAAAGTTTAAGGTGATGAGGCAGCATGGCACAATTGTTCTGCTCGTTGATTTGTTTACTTATTACCTGAATTATGTTTCACCTTTCATGACACAATTGCTCCTTCAAGGCAGTGCACAAGGTTTAATAAAGTACAGCACTAACTTTAAAGCATGAAAAAAAAATGATAAACCAGTCTTGAAACCAACAGGTTCAGGTAGCCAACTAAATGTCAATTCAGCCTTCCAGCCTCCTGAGGTTAATAAAACGAGCATACTGATCACTGGTGGGCAAAGTGTGTGTGCACCCCTCCCAAATAATAATGTGACACTTCCTAAAAGAGAGGAGTAGAAATCAACCCATCAACAGCAGTACATGAAATCTAAGCAATGCATTTAAACAATAGATAGAGATAAATATACTTTAGGTTGTTTCTGCAAAAGTTGCCAAAGATGGGAACCCTTGTTTTTCTGGAGGGAAAAACAGAACTTGTAACATTCCTTTCTAATGCATAACTAGTTATAATTATAGTCCAAATCCTGGGCATTTATTCATTTCTATTGTACCAAGGAATTCAGAATTGTGGTGATAAATTCAGAATTGTCAACTGAAAAGGGATATTTCTTGTTGCTGATCCATTATCTGAAACACTCTTCTGCTGTCTATTTTGTTTTAACCTAAACACACACAAAAGAGGCCAAAGGAGTTGCACAAAGTTCCAGCATAGCCTAGCATTAAAACAATATTATATTATTCTTCCACCATGTAGTGAGGCTATAACCCTATTGCTATAAATTAACTTAAATGTTATGGATACATCAACAGAGTTATTGCTTGCTGAGCTTAAATCACAGTGTACTGTGGTCACACTTAGCTATATTGGGTAAAGGGACCATAAACAACTCATTGTTTGCAACAAAAATGGGAATCACAGAAACAAAGTCTGCCCTTGGTTCTCCCCAGTCTAATGTAATAATAATCAGATTCTGCTGTCAAGTCAACTCCAGTTTATGGCAAACTTTTTTCTGGGTTGTCCAGGTAGGGTGTACTTAGTAGTGGTTTCAGTATTATCTTCTTTCTGGGGTGTGCAGCTGGCCCAAGGCCACAGAGGATGGTTCTACTCCTAAGAAGACACAATGGGGAATTGAACTCCCAACCTCTGGCAGCTGGCTGCTCAGCCGGAGACCTAAAGCACTGTATTATCCAGCCTAATAGAGAGAGATCCAAAAGCAAGCGCTCATAGACTGCTGTAAAATTTGAGGAGGATTGTATGAGTGGAGGCAATCATTCCTTCAGATAACCCAACCCTCAAAAGTAGAAATGGACACGAAATGAAAAAATGGCATTTCGTTTTGTTTCATTTTGTTAAGGAGTTCATTTAGTTTTGTTTCATTTTTTCATGATTTTTTGGAAAACAATTTGTTTCATTGTTTTGTTAATTTGTTATTTGTTTTTACCCTCTTTTTTCCCAGTGCCCACTGCACGGCCCCTGGGACCCGGTTGGAGCTGGAGTGTGCCTACGAATGGGCCGCAGGAGAGAGGCACAAAGGGGGCGGCTTCAAAGCTGCACTGCTCTGGCTGCCTAAATGCAGCCTCCTTCTTATCTCTCCTCCCGGGGCTGGGCTGAGGCTTGAGCCCGCTGTGTCCCTCGATGGCACCAATGAGGTGTGTGCTCCCTCCATGCAGCTCGGCGCGAAAGGACCTCTGGACCAGCACCAGGTAGGAGACATCTCCGCCCCCCCATTAACGAAATGAACCTAACCGAACCAATTTTTCTTGGTTCGTTTCGTTTCGTGTTAAATTTGCCCCTAGGGTTGTTATTCATTTTGTTATGTAATGAAACGAATAACGAATAATGAAACAAAAAAAAAACATTTTGTGCCCATCTCTACTCAAAAATTATGATCTTAAAAGGTTACCCACAAGTATTGCTTGTAGGTGGTCCCAGAAATGTAGGTGGTCCCAGAGGACAATATAGTTTAATATGTCCAGGATTGTGGGAAGAGTGACATGTATTTCTAAATCAAATAGGAACAACACTCCCTGAAATGAAGAAAAAGGGCAATATGGATCTAAATTAATTTCCATGCAAAGAATAATACATGAGAACAGATAAACAGAAAAGGGGAAAAAAGAAAACCTGGCTGGAATCCAACAGAGTAGGTTCATTGACTCATTGGAGATTCAACAAGTCTACACCTAAGTTCCATTGTTTCAATAGGACTACACCACTTGTGACTTTCTAATAGCAATGGGCCTTTCCATTTTGAGAGGTCTAGAAATGTGACTCAGTGAATTGTGTGTCTCTCATTTGCAACTGGAGAGACTTTTAGCTTGCCTATCTTCTCTTCCCCTGTCTTCTGCACTGGACCGCCTATCTAATAGCTGTGGAAGGTTTGGTAATTGCAGCCCCTCTGTCTTCTAGTACTAGCTGAAACCTCCATTGTTTGTACAGGTTCTGATTTTAAAATTTCCCCCCAAGATACTGTAGCCCACTGTACTGGCTCTTATGTCTCCAGAAAACTGTTGTCCTTAACACTGAAGAAAATGGCTGTCATTTCCCCTCCCATAGATCATCTTCTAAATACTCTGTGTGGTGACTGAAGGCACAAAATGAATGTTCAACCTCAGGGAAATGTTGCAAAATAGTACAAAGTTGAAATGATGGATGGTGAGCTTTAGGTGGAAACTTACACCCTCTCATTAAAAAAAAAAGTGAACATTCTGTGTATCCTTTTAGAACAAAGGGGGGGGGCACCAGAGAGAAATCTGTATTAACAAATTATGAAAGTATAATTAAAGTCTTCACTCTTCTTATCTGGGATTACTGTATATATTCCAATCAATTAGCTAAATTAGTGCCTCTGAGTCAGTGTTATTGCATGCATATTTAACGATTATTTTGTGTATAAATTATATGGCTCGGTTAAATATTTATGATCATTACTAAATTGCTCATTGCATGGCTTTCTTTGAGTGAATAAAGCATTTGCTTAACACCTAACATGGTGTGTGTGTGTGTGTGTGTGTGTGTGTGTGTGTAGGAGAAAAGGGGTGCCATTTTATATAAATAGAACATTATCCTGGGTCTCTAGTCATCTCTTTTCTATGTGCAACTCTACGATTCTATTATTCTATGAAACAGGCAAAGACCTTTCTCTTTGGGCAAGCTTTCCCTGAATGATGTAGGCTACCTATTTTGTGTCTTTCATATGAATCTATAGGATCACATAGACTTTGTGTTTAATCAGTTCCTTGAGAGCATGATTCACATCGCAAACTCTTCCCTGGTTCATTGTTTTAAGACTCTTAAGAGCATAAGGTCCGGAACATGGGATTCCATCCATAATAACAGACTCTTCTCTACAGGACTGAACTTAGGTTATGGCACAGGGTTTTCTCCTCACCTCAGCCTTCTGAAGCAAGTCAGATGGGATGTCCTCCTGAGAGGCCTGTGAGGGAAAAGCTAACAGGAAAGTCATGGGTTCAATACAGAGCTGTGTATTCCCTGTAGTTTAAAGTAGGTCAGAAATGAAACTGATAAATGATAGCTTATCACAGCTTAGAAGTGAAATAATTAATTGGCTGATAAAGGGCAATGTGATTAGGTTTAATACAAAGAAGATTAATGTTTCGGTTTGTTTTGTTTTTGCTGTTTTGTCATGTTTTGTTGTCTAGGAAATAATGTCTGCTTTCTGTTGGCAGAAATATTACCTTTGGAGAAAATGGTGGAGGGTGTATGGCGGGAAAATAAATATTGATAGCAATGTACTAATTATACAGTATGGCACATGTTACTCATGAGAAATGTAGCTTCCATTGGGTGCAAAAACAGATGAAAGGTGAGGGGCAGAAGGGAAAGCTTGAATATATGATAAATCTCAACCTACTGGTTAAAATTCAGAAAGTTTGGAATTCAGCAAGGGGCAGAGAGCTGAATTTGCTAAAGTGTCTGCAGGCTCAGATTCTTTTATTAAAAATATTTTTTCACTCATCTCTCTCTCTCTATGAATGCCACCTTGTCCCCTTTTATGGGGAGAAATGTGACTTATAACCTTATAAATGAGTCTATAATAAATGGAACAAATTATTCAAATATTAAGACAGAATTAAATAAATGTCATAGTAAAATGTTTAATAAAATCATCAACAAAATCAATAAAATAATGAGATTTATAGCTCCAGTGAGCTCAAGGAGAGAGCTACATCCTCTGTAGTTTTTGCACTTGTTTCTGCTTTGATAATAAAGAGATAACATAAACTGAAAAAAAAGTTTGCAGGTTTTAAAAAAAGGAAAGTATGTTACATTATTAGCTTATTTTTAATGGCGAAAATGTATTGGAAATTAAAATAGAAATTGAGAAAACAATGCAGAAAACTGCTACAGCAAATTAAAAAGACTTGAATGTGTAATAGAGAAAACTATGACCGAAGTCAAAGCAGAGATATAAATATAAATCAGAAAAGCATAAAATAATAACAAAGCAAACCTTCTGAAACAAGTATCAACTTTAGAGAAGGTCACAAATTGATTCATCCAATATTTTAAGGATATGTGCTGCACGTTCCCCACCCCCACCCCATCTGTCCTCTTTGCTCACATTACATCATTCTCCAGCCTATCCCCCTTCTCTGCCACCACTCAAGTCCAAGCAGGCTTTTTTTAAACCCAGTGTGTTATTAGTCTGTGGGACTCGGGTGATGGCATCTAGCCTGGATGCCTTCAAAAGGGGATTGGACAGGTTTCTGCAGGAGAAGTCCATCACAGGTTACAAACCATGATGGAGATGTGTCATCTCCAGGCTTAAAACCAGAGTACTTCAAGGGCCAGATGCAGGGGAGTGGTAGCAGGAGACAGAGATCTAGTCTCGTGCACCCCCGGACACATTTGGTAGGGCCACTGTGAGATAAAGGAAGCTGGACTAGATGGGTGTTTGGCCTAATCCAGCAGGGCTCTTCTTATGTCCTTATGACCTTGGACCTCCCTTTCCCACCTCCTCCGGCTGCCAGCCATTCAGACGAGTAAGTGGGGTATAGACTACTAGAGACACACACCTCCTCGGTGGCAGCCCATATTTGTTCCATGCATGCATGGAAAACAATGAAATATTTTGATAAGTGAAAGATCTGGATAATCTATAGAAAAATCTCTTGATTTAAGGACACAAATCCAGGTATATTTGTGGGTTTCTCTGATCCACAAAACTTATAAACAGAACATTCCAAAGGGAGTGACTATCTTTGCTGCCACACAAGGGGAAAATGTGTGTGGTTTATCTTTCAATATTTGAGAAGGGTCTGGCATGGGTATGGTTTATTTCCTCTGAGTGTCCTTTTGCATTAAGAAAAAAAGGGTAGAAAAGAAAACCTAATTTGTGAGAATAAGAGAATAGGACATTATTTTTAATTTTAAAGGAGGAATTATGGAGGATTTGGAGAAAGGATCTTTGAAGAGGTTTAAATTAAAATGGAGTGAGGCTGAAGCTCTGGATGATGCTTTGTTGAAAGAGAGGGCGACAATCATTTTGGAAAGATTAAGTCGAGATTAACAGAAGAGCCTGTGATAATTATGAAGTTCAGATTAATTGGCGAAATCCCTCAAGTGAAATTCAGTGTCATTTCCAGAAAAGCCCTTGGGTTTCCTTTTTATTAATCAGTTCCTTGGTTGCATTTTAACAGGTAACTTTTAGAAAGAAATACATTGACTACTCTGTACCTGAAAATATAGAGGCTGGATCTGGGCTATGAAAAATAACGCAGCAAGGGGTTTAGAAGTGTCATTTGCAAAGGTGCAAAATTAATTGATAGTCCTAGAAGAGTGTGACTTAAAGTGGACATGAAAGTGCTCATTCTCTTTTTTGCATGTCCTTAATGTGGAAAAAAATATGTACAGCTCAAATCCCTGGAACTTTTTAAAAAAATGACAGCTTCTAGTCTGTTTATTTGAAAAATGGAGGAATATAGCTAGAATGCCCTCTCCCAAAACTCAGCTACCTAACTTCTCCTTGAAGACGGTCAGTGAGGGATGACACATCATGCCTCCAGTAAATTTATTTATTTATTTATTTATTTATTTATTTATTTATTTATTTATTTATTT
>JAHTLZ010000280.1:453274-463292 GCA_023846285.1 Phrynocephalus versicolor | reverse complement strand
ATTTATTTATTTATTTATTTATTTATTTATTTATTTATTTATTTATTGCATTTTTAGACCACAACCATTTCCCAGGAGGGACTCTGGGCAGTTTATTTGAATGCAAATAAATAGTCTACAGCTAGGGACAAACAAATAATGAAGAACAAGGCAAATCATACAATCACACATTCACATACAAAAATCTGGCAAGAGGCAAATATATATATATATATACTAAAGGGTGGGAGAGAGAAATTAGCAAATGGGGGGGCACAGAATAACAGGTTACTGATCACCGAATGTCTCCTTTAAAAGCAAGGCTGAACACCTTCATGAATTTCTGAGGTTACGCCTTAATTTACAGATGACCAATTTTCAAAATCCCCCAGCTGGAAAGTGTTTGTGTGAGAGCATGGGAAAATACCAGCCAGAGGCCATATTGGCTTGGAAATTCTGGGAAATGTAGTCTGGAAAAGCAGCTTTTCATAACTTTGAGTAATACAGGGCAGAAAACTCCTTTCCTCATAGCCAAAGGTTCTGAAGTTGAAACCTGTTTTCTCATTTTCCACAGTAGAGATGGGCATGAATTAAAAAATGGTGTTTCGTTTGTTGTTTGTCGTTGAGAGGTCCGTTTCATTTCATTTCCATTTTTCGTAAATTTTTTGGGAAAAATTCATTTTCGTTTGTCGTTTGTCGTTTTGACCCGGTTTTTGCGCAATTTTTTAAAAACATTTCCATGCGTGGGCGCCCCCCAATACCCCAGACCAGAGGGAAAATACTAAAAAAAATTGATGCTGGCAGAGACACAGTATAGACTAGGTTCGTGGGGAGGCTGCAAAGGCAGCGGTGGGCATTGCCCAGGGTGCAAGGCAACTGCAGAGTGACTGCACTGTGGGGCAGGGGAGGGTACTCACCGAGAGGTACGCAGCACGCACGCACACAGGGAGGCTGCAGGACTGAAGCTAGAGTCGGAGAGACAGCAATCCCACCCTAACTCCCACCAGAGACTGCAAGGAGGACGGGGGCTGCAAGAGCTTTTTATGCCCTCTGTGGCTGCCAGACCTGCCCGTCCAGTCTGCAACCTGGGCATGCTATTGGTTGAAGTTGTCCAAGAATTTACATAATCCCATCACCTTGCCTCCATGTTGTGGCTGGAGTGGCAACATCCATTTTGTCATCCTTAAAGGGAAAAGAAAAATACATCACGATGGGAGAAGAGAAAAACAAATGTTTTAAGGACCCCTATCCCCTGGTAGGTAATAATTTCAAATAATTATCGCATTATTGCTGCATTTTTATGGATGTCCAGGGCGTTTTTTAACATTTAAAACAGCTCTTTTCATTGCATGCCGCCAGTAATGAAAATGAAATGCAACGAACACAATTTTCGTGGTTCTGTTCGTTTCGTTTCATTTTCATCACAATTTTCATTTGTTGTTTCGTTACATAACGGAACAACAAATGAATAACGGAAACAAAAAAATGTTCATTTCATGCCCATCTCTATTCCACAGTAATACATTTTCTTAGGCCTTGCATGAATCATTGTGTCCAAGGACTAATGTCTAGGAATAAACATTTCTCCATCCCTGAGTTTAAATGATCAAAATTTGTCTTCTATTATATTACGTACTCCTGTGGATTTATTTATGTAAATGTTTTATTATGAATGCATTTTGAAACTCATTGGAAAATGTTTATAAAGCAATTGCAAGATTGGCTCCAAACTGTCTAGTTTCCAATTCAGTACTAAGTATGATGCTAGGGGAGATGTTTGTTTGAAACCTATTTGGCCATTTTATCTCTGACAGTTTTCTGCTCCAGGAGAATTCTGACTTTAATAGAGGTTCCTGTGCAACTGTCAGAATCAAATGATAGACCAACATTCTCTCCAAATATATATCACCAGAGTGACCTATTGAGGAACATGAAGTTGTGCGCCTTAACTTCGCCATTTGCTATTATCTACCATTTCCAGACCTCAACCTTTACAACTCATTTTGAAATGTCCTTCTGGAAGAAAAAAAGAAGGCTGTGAGGGGGTGACAGAAATCCAACTGCCAAAGACAAATCTTTCCTCCAAATGTCAGTTCAGTGAAAAGGAGGGAGCAATCTTCAGGAGGAAAAAAAAGTTTGTTAAAGAAAGGGAGGAGAAAAGGAAAAAAATCTCATTTTATCAAATTGCATACAGCAGCCAATCCAGATTTCCTGCCAAATAGGTGTTCCAGCAGGAACTTTGGCTGATCAAGCAAGTTGCCTTAGATAGGTCATTGGTCTGTCAAGATTTCGGTTCCCAGCCTTGGGTCCTGAGGTGTTGTTGGATTCCAACTCCCAAAAAACCTGGCCAGGACAGCTACTGTTGGAGGCTTCTGGGAGTTTTAGTCCAAGAATACCTGGGGACCTAAGGTTGGGAAATGACGGTCTAGAAGCGTCTGTCAACATTGACTAGTAGTATCAGTTTTTCAAGATCTCAAATGTGCTCTGATATTGTCTTGTGTAGCTGTTTAAATCAACATTCAAGAATGCAGTTCTAAAAAGGGGGGCAGTCTAAAAAAAAAGTCATAGTTTTGAATGGGCTTCAGATTCAAATTGAAAACAGCCCTGGCAACTGCTTTGTGTTTGGTTGGGAAGTGGTTAAATCAGGCATGTCCAAACTTCGGCCTCCCTGATGTTTTGGACCACAATTTCCAGAATTCAAAGCTTAGATTGCCAGTGGCAAAGGACTGTGGGAGTTGCTGTCCAAACATCTGGAGGGCTGAAGTTTGGGCATGTCTGGGTTAAACGATGAATTGCCCCCCCACGCCGGAATAACCACGCGACACAAGTGCTTTGGGTACCACTCCGGGCCACACTTTTATTAATAACATCAACTTTAACAGAACTTCAAACTTGGGGCCTGCTGTAGTGCGGGTTGCAAGTTGTTACCTGGGGTCTTCCCTGACCCCCTGCCGTTGACAGTGTACTGGGCAAGTCAATAGCCCCGAGGTTGCCCTGTCCTAGAACGGGACGGCCTCAGCCAGCCGGTCCCCTTTCCCCAGCCGGGCAGCCCAGGCTCATCACTTGTGCCTGCCTGCCCACTGGGCCCTCCAGGTACATCCACCCCCCCAGCGTTGTGACCTCAGGTCCGGAACGCCGTGGGGCTGGGCAATCCCACAGGGAAATTGAGACCTGACTCACCAACTGTCCTTCCATGATCCGCACTACCGCCCCATGTGGCCAATTCCTGCTCCTGCTCTAAGTTCCCACCATGCCGCAGCAGTATGGGATAGGCGAAAAATCCCCAGGGGCTACCGGCCAATCTTGCCCCCAGGTCAAAAATTCCTATCAGGCCCCGAAACAACCAGAGAAGCTCATACTGCTGCTTAAAAGGGTGGGTGGGCGGGGAAAGCCACAACGAACAAGAGAGGCCGGGAGGACGCGTGCTCCCGGCCTCTCTTATAAGGGCTCTCTCTCCTCCCCCTCTCGCGAGAGGTAAGGCCGCACGGCTTCCAGCGGGGGGGAGGCAAAATGGCTTCCGCCTGGCGCAGCCACGCCGCGGAGCCAGATAAAAAATGAGTCAGCTTCTGGAATTTCCTCTTGCCTGCTGTCTCTTTGTGAGAATGTTCAGGAGCACAAAAGGTTACCTGTAGAACATTGTGACTGCTGCCCTTGGTGCTAAATTTGCTCTCTGCCATCAAGTCATTAATATATGCGGATTCTAGATTGGTTGCATTTTATATTTACTTAAAATGCTTTTTAAAAATAGCCCGAGAAATG
Source organism: Phrynocephalus versicolor (assembly GCA_023846285.1). Taxonomy (NCBI): domain Eukaryota; kingdom Metazoa; phylum Chordata; class Lepidosauria; order Squamata; family Agamidae; genus Phrynocephalus; species Phrynocephalus versicolor. The sequence continues at coordinate 459,554 of JAHTLZ010000280.1, read as the reverse complement.
CTACCATGGCAGAACTATATTTCTGTTTCTGTGTTGCTTTTGAATGTGTGAATTCGGTGAGTTGGCAGCCTTCTCCCACCCCTAGAACCGAACTGAATTTACAGCGGAGGCTGATATGTAAACTTGGCAGAAGGCAGCACAATGGACCCACAATCAAGATGACGCACCTACCGTTTCTTCGAACATTAGCTTTCAGAGAGTAAAATGCTTTAGTCTACAGGGAGAGTGGCTTTGAAGCCCCATCAAAGAGCAAGACGTTCCAATGTCTCCCTTTCAAATGCGTATTTATGTATGCAGTGACAGTCACTCAAAATCTTCTAAGCTTTGGCAATAACACAGGGCAAAGGAATGTAATCTGTATCATTTCCCCCCTCCCCTTTTTTTCTGAAGTGCTTATTTTACCAAAAGGAGAAGAAATGAGCTGTATAAACACAAAAAACTTTACAAAACATGGCATTTTCGGTGAGCAAGCACATGGCAGTATCCCTAGCCCTGGCTTTTGAGCACAAGACAATTAGAGTGAGTGACAGAGGATGCGAGCTTCTTCATTTATCACTTTGCCTATTCTATTGGCTACAGCAAACAGAAGACAAATTTAGAACATAATGTGTGACAAAGGCAGGGAAAAGCCGACACCAGTCAAAGCAAACCTCATTGTACATATGGATATTTTATATTGGGGAAAAGTAGATCCCTGGTGACTTTATCAGACCTTGAAAAAATAATCTCAGGATTTGCATAAAGATGTGACAGAATACTATACTCATTGTCAATATCCAAGCCATTAAAGCCACACTGTAACAACGAGATGTGGCCGTGGAATCTGAGATGACAACTCATTTGAAGCAAAGCCATCTGGTGCTTTTGCCTCTCAAACATCAACACCTCTGGATGATACCAGTTGTGGGGCATCCACATTACAGAGACAGATATTGCTGCACAGCGGAAATATCTTCCTGGGTGAAATGTTCTTGCAAAACCAGTGCAAACCAAACTGCTGGTTTTCTACAAACCTAGTCCCAAACCACCTCTTCTCTGTTGGTCTTTTGAACTCCCTGCCAGAAGTGGTGACAGCTGTCAGCCTTGACAGCTTTAAGAAAGGATTAGACAAGTTCATGGAGAGCAAGGGTATCAATGGCTATCATTATGGATGCCTAAGGACAACCTCTGGTTAGGAGAGATAGGCAGGACATCTCTCAATGCCATTTGCAGGGAATCATCAGCAGGTGAAGACATCTGCTTGGGAATGCCCTGAAGCAAATGGTGAGACACTATGTGAGACAGAATGCTGGACTGGATGGGCTGTGGCCTGTTCCAGCAAGGCTGTTCTTATGTTCTTTTGTTCTTATGAGCACTGGCAGAACTTAGCTTTTCCTACTTCTATGCTTTCTATGATTTCTAGGTTTGTTTTTTCTTGATCTTACTTGCTCAGTATGTTGCCTTTATTTGTTTTAACCAGCCATATTGTGTAAAGGTTCACTTAAGTCTATTTTTCCCAATACAGATGGGGAGAAGAAACTGGTTCATCCCAGTTTGTACCAGTTCATAAATCTTGTCCCCAAAAGAGGGAATATACAATAGAAACACACAGAACTGAATCGAACTGTGTATGTTAAATCATTGACCAAACTTGAACATATGTATTATAACTCAAAAACAAACCAGATATCACCTCTTTGGCTAATCTCCCAGTCACGAGCAAGAGCACTGATTTCTCTGTCCTGCCCTTTCATCTGAGTGAGAGATCAGCTTAAGTGGGCAGGGCAAGGAAGTCTGAGCTCTTGCTGGGACTGGGAGATCAGTTGAGGAGGTTCAGGAAGCTAACACACTGGGCCTGGTGAATGACTGATGGAGCCAGAGGAGGTGGGGGGGAGGGGAGCAGTTTGTAAACCTGTGTTGCTGTGTTTACAAACTGGGACAAATGAGTTCATGCCCAATTCTAGTTCCCAATGATAGGTCCTCAGATGTTCTTGAAGTGCAACTGGTCATCACAGCTCGTGACAAAGGTATCTGGGAATTTTGCTCCAAGAGCATATTGGGATTCAAGGATGGGAACCACTAGTCTAAGTAGAGAGCTCTCTTATTTATTTTTATTTTTTATTTTAGGGCATTTTACCCCACCTTTCTCTTTGGAAAAGGACTCAAGGCGGTTTACAGTAATGAGGGATAATATACACTCCAGTACAATTAAGACATGTTCAAGTATTGGATCATGTTCTTGCATTGGATCAGACTCTTTGTAAAGCTCAGTCTAGTCAACAGGTATCAGGAAGGTGTTTTTAGTACTGAGGTAGACCACCCATGGGGCAGACTGGTGCTTTAAAAGCAGGCAGAAAATACATCAAGGCAGAAATCACTGTTGAAATGAAAGAACATGATATTTTAAAAGTTCGGATGTTCTCAAGGAAGCATAAGCCTTTGGCCAAGCACTTCTATTATACAGTATTGCCTTACGATCTAGGTCTAGACATTATTACCTGGCTGTTTTTTAATTAGAAATGCTAAGACTGAATGCTCTCTATGTGAATAATGTGCTATTCTCCTACTGTGAAATGGTCCCTTCTCTTCAAGTCTACTTAATGAGAGAGAGAGAGAGAGAGAGAGAGAGAGGCTGCATTTTGTATTCTGTTCTAGTGAAACCAACCGAGAGGTTTGCGTTGCCATTAAGTATGACTTCTTTTTTTAGCAGTGCAGCCCACTTGCTATCTTGTCAGTGGCTTTACCCTCAAATAAAATTCCGTCGTCATTGGAGAGAATGAAGCCATGTGAAGAGGCATTGAAGAATGCGGGAGAAGAGGAGGAGGACCCCGATGGAGGCAATAAGTAAATGCCAAAGTAAAATGAGACAAATGGAAGGAAAGAGCTGACATTACTTTTCTGGTCATGTTGAGGTCACTCAGTCTCCCTAGGTTGAGCATGTGTGTCAAAGGGCATCCGTTTATCCCAATACAACGGTGGGTTTTGTTCTGCAACTTGCATAACATGTGCCTCAAACCGTGGGGAATACCGACAATGTGATCCGTGGGGTATATATTTTATTGCTATGTAATATTTTTATCATTATTATTGCTGTGGGGAGCCATCTCTCCCTCTTTCCCTCCCTCCCTCCCTCCCCTATCTCTCTCTCCCTTGCTCAATGTGTGTGTGTGTGAAAGAGAAGGAGAGAGTATGTGAAATGAATCCTTTTTATTTACTGACTCGCCCCTTTGTACTACAGCCCAATCTCAAAAGTTAATAATCGTTTTGTTGTTATTTTGTTTTCCCATTCCTTCAAATGCATTCATCCCGTAGCTGCCCACTCATTGAAGCAAGGATAAAAACTGACAGAGTCCTGAGCAGAAATATTTGAAATAGAAGAAAACACATAAACCGCTTTATATTTACATTCCCTCTCTCCATTGGCTGAGGCCAGTGTTCATCCCCCCTCATGGAAAACTCAGCCTTGACTTAACTTGCCTCTCGTGATATGAGGGAAGAGCAAGTATTTAAAATGCCTTTAAGTCAACTTCCCTTTACTTTATAGAACATCTTTCCTGTAAACCAAGATAAAAAACCATCAAGGCATGAATGAATGTGGCCAGATCAGTCCACCCACAAAGGTGTAATGTTTGGACATGAGTCAAAATATGACATTGGTAACTTATTTTTATTTTTGACGGGGAGAACTTATGAGAAACAAAATGCATCACCATCACTTTTATACTACCTGATAGTCACGCAAGTTAACATTGCTGCACTTGAGCGGCCGTGCTTCAGTCAGCTGTCACACAGTTCAGTGAAGCCATGACTGGATGTTGGCAGAATTCAAAAAGGCACTCTAAAGTAGATCTGCAAATAATCCAAAGTAGAGCCCAAAAGATTAGAAATAGAGATGGGAACAATTTTTTTAAAATTTCCATATTTGACAAATATAGCTATTTTGTTTAATTCATACAATAAAACAATAAAAATAAAAATAAAAATAAAAATAATATTAAATGCCCTCTTACACAACACAGTGTGCACAAGGGTGGTGTCAGAAGTAGTGCTGACAATGGTGGTGATATCCTTTTCTAACCTTTAGTCCAGTCCATTAGAGACTCAGCTGTTATATATGTCCCTGATGCATTGCGAGCGAACATTTTCAAACACTCATTTATAAGGTGGTCGTTAATCAAATTTTCGATTAAACTGAAATTCCCCTGAAACTGTGCAGCCGAGTTGTATTAACATTGAAGGGGCATTCAAGATTTCCTGCTGTAATCCAAATTAATAATGATTTCCCCATATGTATTGTGTAGTCACCTTTGCCAACTCCAGAGCCTCAATTTTGCATTGCCCTTTTCAAAAAAATGTCTGTTAACCACAGATTCATTAGTGATATGCTTGGAAAGCACTGCATATATATATGCCAATGTTCTAATTGTGCATTCTAATTTTAAACATGAAAAACCAGCCTCTGATACATGAAGAATTTATGGTGACCCTACTTGTCATGGAAGAAATAATACATCATTGGGGCCTGATCCACCTCTAGTGGGTTGTGGCTAAGTGTAGAAAGAAATGATGCCTGTGCCCAATGGTGCATGCAGAAGAGGAAGGATTGCCCAGCTGTACTGGAAAGAACAAAGAGAGAGTGGAATTGTGATATTAAGACTGTGGTCATACCTGGGTTTCCTTCATATTTAAATTCCCTGCATATTTTTTTCAGGAGCAGTTGTGTGGTTTTTAATGAGCAGTTGGTGTCCTCTCCTCTGCATCGTACCATCCTATTCTGGTTCTGTCCTAACCTGTGGACTACACATTTTGTCCTACTTTCTGGCTCCAGTTTCCAAGGCTCCATCTTTTAAGGCAGGTAGAAAGGGGAGAAACTGAATTTACTGCATATTTTCAGTGTCCTGCCCTTGCAACAGAAGCAAACAAGTAAGCATTTTCGAGCGAAGTTTCTAAATCCAGCCCCTGGCGGTGGTTTAGGAAACTTCGCTGAAACTGCTGTTCAAGGGGTGTGGTTGCCGGGAGCAGAATTTGCTTCTCTTCCTGGTTAGCACGCAATCTTTTACTGCCTAGTTTGCCAACGGGAAACTACACAGAAAACACAGGTATGACCGTCTAAGAATCTGTTTCTACTGCCAGTTGTGTTAGGGGGCAGAATACTATCCTTGAATCAGAACCTAGCAACCGACGCTACATCACTGTATGTAGCAACACTGGGTCAACTTGAAAACTCCACCATGCAAAAATCCCCTAATGATAAAGCTCCAGCCTTTGCTGAGAACATAAAAAGTACAATAGGGATCATTCACAAGGTGGTTAACCCCCTTGAGAGAAAAGTAAAGGACATCAGCCAGCCCTGAGATGCCCATTGATGGACAAAAGCTGGAGCTCAACTTTACGGAAGGGAGATCTAACCCACTAGAAAGCTGCACTTAACTGCCCGTCTTCTCAAGGAGGCTGTGGATGCAGATGCAAAAGGTGTGAAGACAGAAACAACAGAATCTGAATTTGGAGTGACTCCAAATTCAGGTATATGGAAGGTCCAAGGAGCTCCACCTTGTGTGGATAAGATGCAGCCATTGCAGACTTTTTAAAAAGCATCCTAGAACCCTACAATATCACCATTTACGACGTAAGAACAAACCAAGTCAGAAGGTATTAGCATAGAATGGCTGGGTAGCTTAGGCAATTATGTCTCTGGCTGAGGAGCCAGAGGGTAGGAGATGGATTCTCCACTGTGCCCATTTGGCAGGGTCCCTTCAAGATCAACTCACTGGTGGTGATTATGGATGGGCACAAAATGGGGTGGGTGGGTATTTCGATTCATTCTGTTTCATTCCCCGTGATTTATTTTGTTTCATTAGAAATGATTTTGTTAAAAATTTCATATGAAACAAAACAGTAACAAACTGATTCATTGCTCTATAAAACAGGGCCCCTGGGTGCCCAGAGGCACCAAATCTAGGACACAAGGGAGCTGTTTTACCACTAAACGAATCGATTCATTTTAAACGGGAAAATGCTGTTTTGTTTCATTACTAACGAAACACTGCTTCCCCATTTCATTTCGCTTCATTTTGTGAGTTAACAAAATGACAAAACAGTGCTTCATTTTTCATTTGTTGCCCATCCCTAGTGGTGATGCATCAGTTATGCCATTATGATGTGACTGGAAGGGTTAAGAGACATGAATGGGAAAGTAGGGGGTGATCAGCAAACTTAGCTCTGGTGCTAGAAGGTGGCCAGAGAGACAGAGACACAGAAAGAAAGAAAGAAAGAAAGAAAGAAAGAAAGAAAGAAAGAAAGA
>JAHTLZ010000280.1:427816-443582 GCA_023846285.1 Phrynocephalus versicolor | reverse complement strand
ATCTATCTATCTATCTATCTATCTATCTATCTATCTATCTATCTATCCAGCATTAGCTATAATCCACATATTTCAGCATCTGCGGGAGGGAGTTTGGAACTGATCCCACATGGATATGAAGGTCGTGCTCTAAAGATTAATGCAAACTTGCTCCTTTATCGCCACCTTATTTCCCTTCCAGTTTACCATAGCCTAATAGGGACTTGGGCTTCTCGCTTCCTATGAACCAAATCTCGCCCTTCAGTCTCCTTGGTGCTTGTGGAAGTTTGGAGTCCCCTTCACAGTCCAAAGCAGCAAAGGCCTCCATATTTGTTCTTCCGACATCACAAAAGACTTTAGGGACCAATTTGGGATCCAAGGCTAAGCTATAATAATAATTTGTTTTAGAAAAAGAGCAATGCAGTTGCAATGGGACATTCGGCGAGCATGCAGAACTGGATTGTTAAAAGAGAAAGGAAGCCACAAGCATGAAATAATCAGAAGCTTGTTTTAGATGTCAGTGAAACAGACAATAAAAAGGCATGTGCTAGTACTAAAATAACAAGAGATAACAGCCTGCATTGCTACTGATTAGCTGAGCTTTGCAAAGCAGCCTGAATAGTTGTTATTGAACATATTCTTGGTGCACTATTTCTGAGGCTTTTCGCAATGGCTGCAGAATTTAAAAACAAGGAATAAACAATTTGTTGAAAGACGCACTCTCAGAGCAGTGTGGTGTAGTGGGGAGAGTGATGGACTACAGCTCTGGAGAGGAGGGCTAGGGTTAGGGTTAGAGTTAGATGACTGTGGGAGTAGAACTAGTAAAACAAGTCCATAAATATTTCACTTACCTACTAGAGCCATTTCCGACTTGATGGCACAAAACTCGCACACCTGGGACTCTGACCCAAAAGTTTGACAACATTCCTGGTCATTGACAAGAAGTGGCAAGGTCCTTGGGGTGGAGTGTTTTTTCTAGCTGTTTTTTCCCCATCAACTTTCTTATCTGAGATTTCTTCACCTTCTCTTTCATATTTATCCATGCAGCTTTCCTCTTTTGCCTCTTTTAGCACTGCATTGATTTACTTCATATGTTTACAGCCCGTCTTTCTATTGCCAAAATCAACCTCCAGGTTGAATGGCAAGAGTGCTACCAATCATAGTTAGATTCAAGACAAACCTAAGAGGAAAAACAGCACCACCATTTTTAATACTGTTGACTATAGCAACAACAACAAATAAAGTGTCATGATTTTCTACACAGTGTCAAAGAGGAGAATTTAGGAGTCCCTGTCTTGGAATCAATGCAGGATAACAAAAGAGAAGTGGTAATGACATTGGAGGGGAGCAGATATGTGATTGTTAAAATGACATATTGAGTTTTGGATCACTCCATTAATGAAAATGCTACTCTGGGCAGCTTAGAAGTTAAATCTGATAACCCACAAGACCCCACATAACAACATACATCCTCACAATATGGTGATGGATAACTATAAAGCCTAAAATTTATACAACAGAAAAGGAAGAGAGAGAATTGCTAGTTCAACTTAACTTTCAGTAATTCTGCTTCTACTATTTTTTTTAAACTAAAGAGGGAAGGAGACCATAAAAGAAGTCCCAGGGGATAGAGATGGCACCCCCAAGCTCTACCATCTGGGATTCAGACATCACTGAATGACTGGAACCAGTTGAGAACTGAGTTCCCAATTCCTAAACTTGATAGCTTTTTCAGAAGAACACTGTAGTAGATTCTGTCAAAGGCTGCAGGAAGATCCAGGAGGAGCAAAGAACAATCTCTGGGCTGTTTCTAGGTTAATTATACAGGGTACATATTAACCACTACCACCCTCAGCAAGCTGGGTACTCATTTTACCAACTTCAGAAGGATGGAAGACAGAGTCAACCTTGAGCCACCTACCTGGAATTGAACCCTAGATTGTGAGCACAGTTACAGCTGCAGTGCAACAGTTTAACAATTATGCCACAGGGCTTAATGTTCCATGTCTTGCATTATTCCAAAATACACACTAGGGGTCATGGGAGGTGTGAACACCGCTGCTGTCACAAATAAAGAACTCTGAGGACATGTATGCAAAATTATGGTGAGTTGCTATATTTTCAAAAACAAGATATAAAGAAACCAGTCTTCTCCTTTCCCCACCCCAACCCCCCAAAATCTGGGGAAAACATATCCAAGAGATGTCACTTTTCTTGAGGAACGGAGGACAAAATTAAAGCAAAGGTGCACAGATTGAATTCATGTTAATAGGTGTCTACAAATTTGTAATCAAGACACTTTATCACAGCCAAGAAGAAAATAAAGCAGCTGTGTTGCTGCTAAGTTCGCCCCAGTGGCAGTAAATCCTTTGGCTAGATTACAGCACATTGTTAAGAAAAAAAGATCAGATAACCTACCTTTGATTTGATCTGATTCCAGGACAAGCACTTCTCACTAGATCAGAAAATTAAAGAACCAGCAATGGGCAGCCAGGTAGGGTGCCTTTAGGATAGATGTGGAAGAGGTATCCATAAGTTGCAAACTCATGCTGAGCCAGTTGTTATACTGATTTAAAGAAAATAAGAATAATTGCTACAATATAACTAGATGACATTAATAATAAAAATGGTATATGGATTGTGACCTGCCAGATTTGGAAAAAGTCATTTAGAACTTGATGTTGGTACTAGGTGAATGTCGGAAAAGGAAGTCAAACTTCTCACACTATGAAATACATACCATAGGAACCCAATATATGCTGGGAATTGGTTGTTGCATGGCGGTGGGCAGTGAGAGGGGTCTGCAATCTGGTCTCCGCGTGCGGAGGCCGGATCGGAGCCCCATGTCCAGCGATCTCTGCCCCGGAAATGACAGCCCACAGGGCTGCCATGCATTGAGGCGGAGGGCAGAGAGAGGGATCTTTCCCACGCCGGATGACAGGGCGCTGTCATCCGGCACGGCAAAGTAAGACCCCCATTTCCGAAAAAAGAAAAATGGAAATGAATTTTTTTAAAAAAATGTAGGAAACGGAAACGGAAAAGGAGGGAGATGGGCACAAACAGAACGGAAACAGAACACAATTTTTCCATTTCGTGCCCATCTCTACTGGAACATTGTGTCCTCCCCCTCTCATGGAGGCACCATAGGGAATTGAACTCCCAAACTCTGACTTGGCTGCCAGAGACCTAAACTGCTGAACTGTTCAGCACTTCTAAAGAAAAACACACACAAAATGTTCTTTTTACACAAGTGCATGTTGCTTAACCTGCTCTGCCATGTTGTGTTAACAGCACCCTTTGCTCATTTTCATTCTAGAATGTACACAATGGGGTTGGCTTTATTATTTTTATGATTTTCAGCTAAATGGGTTTAATATGCTTTTATCTTTTGCAGAGGTTCATAGGTTGTTTTGAGCAGCGTCTTTCAGCAGAATAAAATTACAGGAGGACTCCCTCTCCAGGGTATTAACATCCACTGATTTATCCACGGTGTGAAAGTGCTAAATAAAACTCCACAGAAATACATCTTCCTACATAGATGCCCTAAGCACATCCGATCTTGCCTGATTTTGGAAGCTAAGCAGGGTCGGCCCTGGTTAGTACTTGGATGGGAGACCACCAGGGAATACCAGGTGCTGAAAACTCCATGGATGTGGAGTAACGAAGGTTCGGTCATGACTGTAACAACACAACACACACACACACACACACACAATTTATACTAACAAAAAGTCAGCTCCAGTCGGTCTGTGGTATCCAAGGAGGATTGGTTCAAATTTCCCTATGGATGCTAAAAAACCGAGACATTGCATGGCCTCTGGGTCTCTCTAGTGGCCAGTAAACCATGCTGGTCTTTTTTTTTGGGGGGGGGGTAGTCTCAGTGTAGTTTATCTCCTACCATTGAGATATGTTTGTTTCCTCAAAATTGTTAGGGCAGAAATTGAGTTGCCAGTCACTACTAGAGTAGACCCATTGAATTAATTGGATTTACATTAGTGATGAGTGGCAAATAAGCAACTGATCCAATGAATGTGCTGTAGCTGATATTAGCTAATGAACTTAGTTCAAAAATGTTTATCCTCCTATTGGACAGAGGTTTACTTATTCAAGAAATTCATTTCCTGACTCCCCCCGCCCGCCCATTTTATCAAGCAGCTTACAGTAATACCTGAACTAAAGGTTTCCAAATGATTCCAGCTGCCAACACACCAAAGATTGTAGCTCTGAAAACAAAACTTGCACAGGAAAGTTTGAGAGAGCACGTTCATTTCGGCTCAATCAGGTATGTGTGCCACAATGTAATGCTGAAAAATTATATTCAATCAAGAAAAATAATGTGCTTCTCCTCACAAATAATTATAAGTATGTATAACTGTATGTTTTCTGGATATGCAAAGGTATATTGATTGGTAAGTGTAACTCCAGGGATTTAATTTTAAGTGGGCAAACTGATTGGAAAGTTTGCCCTCTTAAATTTAGTTAGTTAAAGGGGGGGGGGAGGTATGTGGCAAAAAGGGATAAACAAGTATGAATATTCATGAGTCTGTTTTGAATAGCCAATACCTTGCTGGTGGGAGGGGTTAAGAATGTTATATATGTCAACCTAACAGGTGCTGGAGAGTCCAATTGCAGTTAGAGTTAGAGTTGAGAGCAGTTCAGTTCATTTAAAAGAGCTGTGAGTCAGTGCGGATTGTCAGTTGGTCAGGTGGGAGATCCTGCCACTGAAAAGGGTCTGGTTTCTAAAGGAAATACATTATTATAAGAATTCATGACTGCAATACAATAACATTGGCTAAAGCAATCATAATACTGAACTTCTATTTGTAAACTAATAAATGTTTCAATGTTTTATTTTAAAACTAAAAAAAGAGAAATAATTATGCTCAACTGTTGACAGCTTAGTCAATGCCTATAATCCTTCCCTTTGCTCATTGCAAAGCAAGAGAGCTTGGAGCAGTTGGAGCTATGTCACCAAGGTGAAAGCTTCATCTAAGACAAGTTATCAGGGAGACGGCTGGTAATGCAGCTTGACTTCCTTGCTGATGGGCTTCTCATGTGGCTGGTCTTTGTACAAGGTGAAGAGTCAAGCGGCTTCTGGAATCAAAGGCCATTATCCTCACCCCTGTGTTTCCCCAGGACGATCCATGGGGGCAAAACAACAACAACTGAGATAACATGCCAAGTGTTCATTTTTAATTATCGTAACTAAATGGAAATGCCTATATATAGTAAACTGACAATGATGCTTCAAGAAGATACAGCTGCAATTTTGGGATGAAAAAGGAACTTCAGAGGCAAGGTGTCAAGTTGTTATTAGTTGGTGTTTTCTTCTCTCTCTCTCTCTCTCTCTTCTCTCTCTCTGTTTCTCTATGATCTTTTGAATTCCTATCCATTTTATAATGCAATATATTTTTATTATGTGCTTTCCAGGTCAGCTGACCTTCCAACTGTTGGAATATATAAGTGCAACCCAGCATGCATATGCACGCATGCACGTACGCACGCACGCACGCATGCACGCACATGCACACACACACACACACACACACACACACACACACACACACACGTGTATGTACGTATACAAGAATGTTAGAAATGTCTAATTCACATACTGTATTCTTAATTCTGTACCCAGACAGATTCTGTCTGGTGTTAACATCAGATTCTGTCTCGTGTTAAGAGGGTTAACTGGGAGATAGTTTAAAAAGAAGTGACCATTATGTTAATATTAGTTGATAGTCTAATGACAGTATGAAAGTTGTCAGTTAGAGACGTTTGTTAGGAGTTTGCTTATCTGTTACTACTGTATGTCAGACAGCTCAGAGGCTTAGGTCTCGGGCAATAGAGCCAGAGTCTGAGAGTTGGATTCCCCACTGTGCCTCCTTAACAGGGGCTAAAGTTGATGATCCATAGGGTCCCTTCCAGCTCTGCTGTTCTAAGATGAGGAGGAGGAGGAGGAAGAGGAGGAGGAGGAGGAGGGAGATGACATGTCATTATAACTCTGCTGAGCACCAGTTTGTACCAAACCAAATGGCTTAAGCACTCTTTGTTTATTCTACGTAGCTGCTGCACGGTGGAATATTGTTAAAGTTTTTACCATGGATGACGTGAATATTATTTCAATAGGTGCTGCACACAAGGAAGAATACAGTTCATGATCAACCACTATGCACCAACTCATCCATTTCAACATGGACTACTTGGCTTGGAGCCACTTCCAGCTTTCTACGGGTTCACCAGCAGGAATAGAAAGCACTAGAAATCATAATGGCCAACGAGTGTCCCTTTCATTGGCATAACTGTGAAATATGCTCAGACATTATATATGAGATTACACACCAGGTTTTTGTGCCTCTACCCCCAATAAAGGGTTAAAACACCCTTATATCCCTAAGGAAAGAAATATAAATTTTATTCTCAAACCCTGTTCAGGCATTCAGGACAGAAGGATATTCTGGACAAGTAAAACCTTCATAGACCTTCCTGTAAACACTAAACATATTCTGGTGCTCAGTTAAAACTCATCTATTTTCTTTGTTCAAGAAGGCAATTCAATAATTCTACAGTTCTCATTAACAGGTGTCTGTTCCCCCTTTAGTTTAAAGTGCATTCCTTTTTGAGATGTTTTATTATTTCAGGAAACACTGAATCACAAGATGCGACTCAACAAAAATGGAATGAAAATTCTTGCTCATTGGCTTGTTTATAATTTGGATTTGCGGATTTCTGAATTATTATTTTTCTCTCCCTTTCAGAAACAGATATGTGCACTGAACATTTGGAACACAGGGGCGGGGGAATAAGCTTCTTGCTATTGGGAGGCAAGGGAGGCAAATGCGAGTAATGAAATTAATCTGACTCGTTTATGTTGTAATTAGAAAGACAACCATCTCGAAATTTATGTGGACCACATACATTCGAATTTTTGATAATTGCACTGGAGGCAACCCAACCCAGCCCAAACACTTGGTCATTAAAACATGTCTGCCCAGAAGTAAATTCCATTGGCTTCATTTGGATTTATTATGAGATAACTGGTTTTCAATATTAGAAATTTTAAAATGACACAGATTAGGAGGCTTAATCACATGATATTCCCAGTTCATCCAGCAAGACTTTCTCCTAAGTATCAAGAATGTACTTCATGAGTTTTGACAGAATCGATAACTGGTGAAATTCTGTAGTTTTAGAACAGATAGCTATGCTGGTTTCTGCAAGCATGTCAGGCAAAATTCGAAGGAAAAGAAAGCAAAACAAAAAACAACAAACACATTGTGACATTTTCAAAGATTATTATATTGTAATGTGAATATTAGGGGATGAAGTCAACTTATGTCAGATATACTGTATGGAATACCATCCACCTCCTTCCTCCTCTCCTCATTTTTTTTTTTTTGTTTTTTCTTGGTGTGAGAAGGAAGGGGTACCCTCCTCGCCAGAGAAAACACCCAGACAAGAAAACACAAAGGTCCAACCTAGACCAGAGGAAGGGGGAGAGTAAGCAGCAGAGGTGGGAGACACGGGGGACGAAACACAAGAGATGGTGTTAGGAGAATGGGCAGACGAGGACAGGAAGTAGAAGGAAGATTTGGTGGAGGTTGTGAAAGAGGAGCCCCAGACGGGGGAGTGGGGGACCTTCAAACTCCCACGAGAAGTGGTGGAACGGGAGTGGTGGGAGGAAAAGGTGAGAAAGGCTCCATTTTGGGGGCAGACAGCAGATAGGGAGTAAAGGAGAGAGGTGCGTGAATATTTTGCATGCAAGGCCCACTGCCGAGAGCAGGAGAGAGCCCAGGCAGAGGTATGGCGGAATACCCATGGAGCCAAGAAGAAGAGCTCGGGTGAGAAGACAAGCTAGAGGAGTCCGTCATGGTTGCGGCGGGAGTTGCGGGTGAGAGCCCTTCCCTGCTGAAAGGTTTAGCTGGACTTAGTATGGACCTGGGCTGTTCCGCAATCTGGGAACACCCACCCACCCCCCATTTGGAGGTGGACTGTGGAACCTGGTTTAACACCTGGGCAAGTTGCCGAGTTTTGGTCTGAGGCTGAACCTCTAATCCCGGAGAAGGGACAGTGTGCTGGTGAAGACCAAGATGGAATACAAGCCTTATGAATAAAAGTTGGAAATTTGCAAAAAGTTGCACTTGGTTGTTTGTTTTCTGCCTCCTGTGGGAAGGTTTATGATAGAACGTAACACCAAACATAAGCCATAAATTATTGCACATGATGCAACTGCATACCCAAGATTCTTAAAGCTAATGAATGCTCTGAATGGTTTTAACTGCGGATTCTGAATTTAATTTTGTTCCATATTTCTGACAAAGTGGACTTGATCCACAAAAGTACACTTCATAATATAATAGCTAGTCTTTAAGGTGCCACATGGCTTTTTCATTTTGTTTGTTTTCCTTCGGGTTTTGCCTGGTCTATTTCTTTACTTGTGTAATCAGATACAGGTTCCGCTGAATTTGATGAGACTTATTCTCTGGCAAGCATGAATAAGACTCTTGTGGAAAGGTGCAACCCTGTATATATTTACCTGAGCAATAATGAATAGGGGTGGGCACAAAACAAAAATGAAACACCGTTTTTGTCATTTCGTTAGCTAACAAAACAAAACAGAATGAAACGGGGAAGCAGCATGAAACAAAATGGTAGTTTTTTCTTTAGTATAAAAAATTGCTCCCATGGCACCAAATCTGGTGCCTCTAAGACACAGGGGAGCCAGATTTGGTTCCAGGGGAGCCATAACATTTTTTTAGCATTTTATTTTGTTAGGAATTTTTTAAAAAATTGTAAGAAACGAAATGAAGCAAAACACATTTTCCAATGTTGTGCCCATCCCTAGTAATTATGGATAAAATGCAGTTAACAATGATGCAGTGCTAATTGTATCACCTAGTGCGGGGTAGCCATGCCCATTGTTAGGAACATTGCAGCTTGATAACTGAGAGTAAGAAGGGATAGTTGATATTTACCAAATTGAACTGAGTATCTCAGAAGTGTGAAGAAATTGTCCCTGGAACACAAGAGCTAATTTATGGTGGTGACTCATATTCTGTGTTATCACTTCTTTTCATTATCTTAAGGTTCTTGAGTGAAAAAGCTGCTGTTTGTGTAAGACAGAACTATCTCTGAAGGGATATGATGGTTGGGGGTGAATGTTTTGTTATCTTATATAAATTCTCACTGTGGTTGCCTCCACTGTTGTTCTGTCTCCATATTTCTAAACACAAGAGTGTTGTGAAAATGCCATAAAAGATCATGTCTGCACATCTGATCTCACCTGATTTTGGAAGCTAAGCAGGGTCGGCCCTGGTTAGTACTTGGATGGGAGACTACCAGGTAATACCAAGTGCTGTAGGCTCCTGGAGCAGGAACTGGCAAGCCACTAGAGTATTCCTACCAAGAAAACTCCATGGACATGGGGTCACGAAGAGTCGGTCACGACTGTAACAACACAACACAACACAAACCTCCGAGCCAGGGCAGCTGGGAAGTCATCTGAACCCCACAGACTTTGTGCCCCATTAGTGCAGGTGGCTGCATAAAGAGACAGGAGGAAGTTCATCCAAAGACGCTGTTCTATATCTGTGGAGCCCATCACTTTTAGAAGCTATGGGCTAAACTCAATATGCATTCCAATCATGAAGAAAACCATGTTGTGGGCCTACCCTACAGATGCTAAAGATAATGATCCCCCGATGAGATTGGTGTGGGGAGATGTGGCAACCTTAACTTAGCACAGCAAAGAGGACATTCCAACCCAGCTTTTGAAAAAGCAAGACTTCAAGGTTCAGCTCCATCTCTTTCAACAGGTATTGTTATCATCTCAGACATTCATTAGGCTTTGGAAGCTGAAACCAGCCTCTGATACCTGCCACCAACAGAATTAAAATATGAAGGAAACATATGTAGTGCTTTCTTATGGACAGCCAATATCCATGTGATTAATACTGATGAAACATTAAGGCCCTTGTTTAATAGGAGCCATTTATTTTAGAGAGCCAAAATTACGCTCAGGCTGATTGAAAAAATATTAGGAGAAATAACTCTTGGTATGGTTTTATCTGCTCCCTGGATGGTAAGTAATTGTCTTCTATCATAGGACTTTTTGCCTTATTATATGCTTCAGTAATTCAATCTGCTTTATGGCATTTTCCAAATCTTTGCAGTGAGCTAGGAAAGCTCTCTTTGCTCACATCCCTGTTCATGTATATGCTCTGTCCTCGTTGTGGAGGTAAAAAATGCATATGGATTACATGCCTTGAAGCAGTCAGAGAGGTAAGCGCAATTCCATGCTTTGAATACATGGACCGGAGCCTTTAAGTCAATCGAGGCACTTAGCTATGCCTGTAATGAAATTGTGTCTCTTCCTTGGCTTGCAACAAACTGGCTCTTGGAAAGAGAGGAAGGGAAAGAACACAAAGCAGTGCTCAAAGCAAAATTTTAATTTCTGGTTTCAGGAAGATTGCATTCATGAAAAGCCTGCCTTTCGTCCTCAGAGAGTTTTGTTCAGCCGAGGCAAACAAGGAAGAGATTATTCGGACTGCTTTTTCAGTGAGGGGGGAGGAGGAACACACACACACACACACATCCTATCTCCATACACTGCTTTGGGGGGTAGCTGAGGGACAACAGACTGAGACTGAACCCAGACAAGATGTCTTGAAAGTGCCCCTTCCCCAATATCTCCACATTGGGAATCTCCTCTCCTTTGTGGAGGCTACGTTTCATAGCTTAGGCCAGGCATGTCCAAACTTTGGCCCTCCTGATGTTTTGGACCACAACTCCCAGAATTCCAAGACTGTGTTTCCAATGGCAAAGGACTGTGGGAGTTGTGGTCCAAAATACCTGGAGGGCTGAAGTCTAGACATGCCTCGCTTAGGCATTCTTCTGGACCCAGTGCTTACCATGGAGTCCCAGGAAATGTACGTACTCCACTCCACCGACTTCCATCTTAGCCAGATTGCCCAACGGTGTCCCTACCTACACGGGTCCATTCATTGGTAATCTTGAAATTAGACTACTGTAATGGTCTCTATGTGGGGCGGTCTATGAGGCTGGGGCAGAAGCTTCATCAGGTCCAGAACATGGTGGCCACATTGTTAACTGGGATGAAGAAATGCCAACATACTTCCTCCACCTTGACTACCGTACACAGGTTACCTGTTTGCTTTGGCACCAACTTCCGTGGATGAAGGGATAAACAATGTGAAACAATGAAAGTCTACTCCATATCATCATATTACCAAGACACTTATATTGAGGGGAAGTGACATGAAGAGAAAAAAAATCTATGAGTTATTATGTTTTTTTTTTTTAATCTGGCGAGGCATATGATTTGTTAGATACATATCAAAATATATGAATGATACCCCTGGATGCCCCTTGTAATGCATACAATGTGCAATCCAGCAGGTTTAAATAAATAACAAATAAATTAATGCAAAGATCTTCCACCCTGGCAAGCTAAGAAATGAACAAGGTGCAAAGTACCCATTTGAATTCCACTCAGGCGTTCCAAGGATCCAAGCTTACTTTGGAAGTCAAGATTTTAATTGGATTTGTTACTACCAATGCCCCCAAAGTAGCCCACATTATTTCTCCATTTTATTTACTCCAGTCATGTTCTCCATCCACCAAGCCCTCCATCAGTTCAGTCAAAGTTTCCTTTGGCCAGTAAAGGAGATCTTTATTTATTAGATATCCTGGCTCATTCCTTGCACACTTAAACAGAAGCTTCTGCAGTGACTTGGGAATGCTCTATTAACTCTTAGCTCTTCACCAACTTCTTTGGACCTGAAGACCTCAATCTGAGAAACAATGGATAGATGAGTGACTTAGACACTGTAGACCCAAAGGTTCAGAGTTCAATTTTCCACTTGTGCTTCCTTGACAGGGACAGTTCTAAGAGGAGGAGGAGGAGGAGGAGGAGGAGGAGGAGGTTTTGTTTTAAATTGGTTCTCTCTTTTCAGTTGAGTGGGAAAGCACAGGTTTCCCCTTTATTCCTTACAGGGTGACAACACTTTTTCTGGTTCTTTTGGTACTTTATTCTCATTTTATTTGTTTAACTCATTTTTACTGTGCCCATCTGGTGGCCAGGCCATTACTCTAGGCAGCTTACACTGGGAGCATCAGCCACAGCCAATCATAATGAGAAACAAGGAACTGAGCAAAGAAAAAAAGAAAAAAAAGAAGTCTTCAATGTGTTTCCTATAAAGCTGATCAGAAGTTAAGAACATTGAAGAGTCACTCTTAAAGTTTTTCTCTGAGATGTCAATTCATAGGCCTTAGGAATGAAGATACAGTAAGACAGCTCAGCGGTCATGCAGAAGTTTAGACAGGCAACCTCTGGATAACCTTCACCTGAATGACTGAGAATCTTCACAGACACTCAGCAGCCACAAGACTGGTGCTCTCCTTCCTGGCTTGCTTCCAATGGTAGGATGGACCCGGGTGCATCCATCAGTCTCCATCATCTTATCCCCTCAATCCAGCATGTTGGGTGCATTGAAATTGTACAGATCCAAGACACTTCCAAGCACCTTTGCACTGAGCTAGGGAGTCCTGTTGACAGGTGGGAGTGGATGGAGACATGCACCCATCTCTAGGGATGGGAGAAATTCTTCTTACTATATACGTTATGATTGGATGCCACATATTGCCTTGACATAAGAAGACAGGCTGTGGAGGAATCTATAGGTCCCATAAGAATGCCTGCCTTCAACATTAATACACTGTTCCCCCCATCCCTTTTTTTGTCCACCATAGTTCCATGTTATTGGTCTGCACCACCTGTCTTTAATGGTGCCTTGATCATTGTTCTTTGTGTTTTTTATTTCCCTTTATGGTTTTGTATCTTATTTATTGTAAACCATCTGGCATGGTGCCTTGGCAGCATCAGAGGCAATATATAAATGGGAGAAACAAGAATTAAGAAATAAATAAGCAATTTTGGGGTGAGTTTTCCCCCGTTGGTGCAACTTGTCACCATGAAAACTTATCTCTGCCCTTTGTTGAGGCCACAGTTCAAAAGCTATACCAGAATAACCCAGTAGCTAGAGGGGAGGTAAATAAATAAATAAATAAATAAATAAAAGCTATACACAACTCAAAAGGACTCCTCCAACTCAAACCAAATAGAACACCCACTCACCAGAAGAAGCTACTTCTTCTCCAGCTAGTGGTTGCAGGAAGATTTGATTTTATGCCTAGAGCAGAAAAGAGACACAGCCATTTTAGTCCGTGCCCTAAGGCCATTCCTTCCAGTGGAATGATTTAGCACTAGGAAACATGGATGTAACAAATCAGACATTTTCTCATCCTTAGCACTAACAACAACAAAAGGGTGTCTCAACACCACGAGACATCTCCTTCCCCCCCAAAAAGGCACCTACTAGGAGATTCCCCCCCGCCCACTCTCACATGATGGGAAGAAGGTGAGTGCCATATTTACCACCTCCAATTTTAACAACAACAAAATAGCCGTGGCTAAAAACAAGCAAGCAAGCAAGGCCATCATCTTGGATCTTGCTCGGCATGCTTGTTCTTTTTATTCAAGAGTTATTTTGCTACAGTTTTGATGCCAACAATTGCCTCAGTTCTGCAAAACAAACAAACAAGTGGACAAACAAACTTACAAACTGATTACAAAACGTTGCATGATTTTATGGTCTAGTGCGAGTCACCTCAAGAGTGACGCTACTAATGAGGAAGTGTAGAAATGACAGATGAATAAATAAGATGTGAAAAAAAATGAACAAGACCTGCTGTAATTCAGTCTGCAATTTAATCCAATGTGGAATTTAAAGAAAAAAAGCAGCTATATTCCAGATTAACCAACCACATAAGGAACTGGCTGTTTCATGGTTTCATGGCCCAACCTGAGCAGGTTTGCAAGAGGCACCACAATACTGCCGGCCAGAGTTGGAAATGGCAACTCCACAACAAGACACAACTTCCTGAAATTCGGGGAGGGAGGAGGAAGGAAATGTAAAGAAGGAATCATGAGCTCAAGAACAAAGATGGTTACTTCACGTCCTTCCTCATTCCGAGAATACGTTTATTTCATGATAACGTCATTCACGGTCACGTGGTCTTGTCCCGGTTCTGTCCCTGTTTCTGTTTACCCACGGGCATGATTGATGGTATTGTGATGACTGTTACATCACGTCTTTGTTTCGTGACAATATCTGTACTTCCCTGTCTTTGTTTCCCCACCCCCTTTTTTTGGTCCGACCTTCCATTTTTCAATATTTCGATTCTCCATAACTTTGCCTTTCATGCATTAATTAGCAAAGTTCGAGGTTTTATGCCTTGTTCCCTCTCTGAGATGCATTGTTTACACCATTGGGGTTGTACTGGAGAATGCAACTTCGCACTCCTGCCACTAGATGGAGAATGTGCACATTGCATGATGAGCCTTACTTCACAGGCACTTGTCTTGAAACAGGAACCGAGACAAGAGAATTCCTGAGGTCAGGGAGAGGTATGACTCATCATGCTTAAATCCCAGTTCAGGGGGCATGGTTGGTATGAGATTCTGCTGTCACACAATGGACGTGGAGTAACATTTTCTTGTACCGGTCCCAAGCGGGACCGCAAACCACAATGAGAGGGACATGAAGTAGCTGTCAAAGCTTACTTCTAAAGCTCTCTAGGCTGATGAAGAACACCTAGTGTTCATATCCAATGTGGCCCATAAAACTATGATGTTTCCTGCTTCCCTTGCTGCTTCCTGGGGTCTGAACACTGCCAAAGGCCTTTGTTGCTGACCCAGACCCAAATAAATTTAATATCCATCTTGTCAATGGGATTGTCCAATGCCCATGGCAGGAGAGTTGCTCTTTAAGTTGGCTTCTATAGAAAAATTAGTGGTTGACCAAATCAATGTCATTATGGTGCATCTTCTTCCATGTTAAATGGGAGAAACCAAAGTCTTGACCTTCTTCCTGCCTACCAACCTTCCCAAGTGTTTCATTCCTGGAAAGCTCTTCTTATCTGCTGAATGCTTGTAATCAGAAAGTCCCTCCAACAGGCTGCAATTAGCAGGCTCTCTAGAGATTTAAAATTGTTGGTGCCTTTCAAAGTTCTTTGCCCCCCCACCCCCTACGAGTGAAACTCCGAAAGCTACTTCTTGCAGGAATGAATTTATTTGGAGGAATTCAAAAATGTCAAGACCTTCTAATGAGCAGGAGGAAGAAGGGGAGGAGGTCAAGATGAAAGTGAAAGTCCTCTGCAATGAGAAGCACAGTAGCAGATGGTGGGCAGGAGATCTATATAAAGATGAATAGAAGCATCATTCAGTGTTCAGGGATGAGTGCCACTGTTGATGGAGCTGAGATGGTGCTGTATTTCAGCTACATGATAGCTACCGGAAACCTTTCAGATGTTTTAAACATAGAGGAAAATATTTTTATGGAAGTTTTTATTATATTTATAGCTGAATAACCATTGCAAACACTCAGCGATACATTTGTCAGTACAAGTGATACAATACATTGCTCTAATCCATTAACACGTTCATTTTGTTAAGTTTATCCGAAAGTTGTGATGTATTGGCAAATTATGCAAGCAGATCCCAGTAAGGTGGCTTTCTGCAGCTGGCTGATGGTGACATTGTCAGCTCCAATTTCTTCTAAATATTTGCTTAGCTCTTGTTCTTGTTCTTGTTCTTGTTCTTGTTCTTGTTCTTGTTCTTGCTCTTGTTCTTGCTCTTGTTCTTGTTGTTGTTGTTGTTGTTCTTCTTCTTCTTCTTCTTCTTCTTCTTCTTCTTCTTCTTCTTCTT
>JAHTLZ010000280.1:417559-427806 GCA_023846285.1 Phrynocephalus versicolor | reverse complement strand
TCTTCTTCTTCTTCTTCTTCTTCTTCTTCTTCTTCTTCTTCTTCTTCGCTATAGTTGTAGTTATTGGTGGTGGTGGTGGTGGTGGTGGTGGTGTGACCCAAATAGGGCTTTCAATATTTTAAAGGAGTGGTTTTACTAGTTTAATTTTCCCCACTGGCTAAGTGGGGATTTCAACCCTGTTCTTCATCACTATAACCACTACGCTACAACTGGGAATCCTACAGCTCTAGTTAGGATTTTTTTGTTTCTTAAAAGGATAAAACCAGGCTGGGAATTGTCATCCAGGTTGCGGCTCTGACACAATTTCAAAGCTAATTCTGAAACATTTGGCAAAATGAAACAAATAGACAGGGGGAGATGAAGGAGTGGTGCTGTTTATCATTGCTATTCAAATGTTCCATATGCTTCTTTTAAAAGCCAAAGGAAGCTTCCAACAGCTTAACCAGCACCAGACTGAGAGTGTTCTATCAAGTTCAAG
The DNA here is from genome assembly GCA_023846285.1 of Phrynocephalus versicolor. Classification (NCBI taxonomy): domain Eukaryota; kingdom Metazoa; phylum Chordata; class Lepidosauria; order Squamata; family Agamidae; genus Phrynocephalus; species Phrynocephalus versicolor. The sequence goes on along the minus strand of JAHTLZ010000280.1, from coordinate 427,328 downwards.
TTCAAGAGACCTTTATTGGCATTAAAACAACAAACAAGTTGATAGTACAGTTCAAAAGGAAAACCGTTTTTAGAACAGGCTAAATTGATCATGCCAGCCGTCATTCATTTTATAAAAGCGTCCCTTCTTGTAATCTATTTATATCCTTGAAATCATAGAAATACATCTTTCTCTGGGTGTGCATGTGCCAATATGTTTCAGGGTGTGAAAATGGGAAATATGATTCAAAGGCATGATTCCCCTGCAGAAGGGATTAGATAACAATGAACATGGTTTTTAAGGCAGTGTGTTCTACCATTATGTCTTCCTAGCTCTCAGAAAAGAAGGACATGTTTTTTATATTTTATTTTTATTTTTATTTTTATATGCCACAGTCCAATTTTCCTCAAATGGGAACTCTGGGCAGAGTACAGTAACAATGTAACAATAACAATGTAAAAACATGTTACATGTTCTGGTTCCATAAGTAGCAGAGCTGGCTCCAAGATGCTGGATGCCATGCCTTGGGAAAAGGCAGCGTATTTCAGGACCCTTGTGGGAGTTCCTTGTATTGTTCTTCCAACGCTCATCCAAGACATTTTAATGTCTGAGGCCAATGAGCTATCACTTCTGCACATTTCAAGGACAAATAATGAGTGGCCTGTTCACCGTGCCTTCAAAAGTGGGGATCAGGGAGGCTTATCAGAGAGTTCCTTTTGGGTAAAACTTGGGTGGTATATAAATGGAAATAATAAATAAATAAATAAATAATGGTCTAAGCTGAGGAGGGTGCTCCCACACTGTGATGTCACATTGTTTATGGGCTACTGACATTGATGACGGAATAACCCCTTCCACTATGCCAGGAGAAAACAGACTTATGTATAGAAAGATTTGGGAAATGCCCATAATTCTTTTTCAAGTATCCGGCCTAATGCCTGAGGTAGTCACCTCCCCTCGCCTCACAATAGAGCCATTTCTGTCCCCTCATTTCTATCATCTTCCTTGGTGAGTAAATGACCAAGGCATGCGGTAGAAGATGTGAGAGGGGACAGTTGCCTAATCACAGATTAGTTCTTTTCATCTAAGAACAGAGGAAGTGGCTCTTATTCCTTCCATTTCTGGCAGGTTCTTAGGAATTGATGGAAGGGCAAGGGAATCAAGAGCCAGGAGCCATTGCTTGGTGGTCAAAAAGCAGTCCCCTGAGGGGTCCTGGTCATACCTGTCAAGTTCTGGATTTGAAAATAAGGGAAATTTTCTGACACCCAATGCGAGCCATCCCACCACCACAACCAAGCTCCAGTATCTCAGATTTTAAGATAGGTGTACAAACTATCTGAATATTGTATGTAAGTACGTAAAGAAAGCTGATGTGATATAAATTCAAAAGGCAGTTGTAACTAAATTCTGCTTTTTCTCCATACAGGTCTTACACTGTTCTTATACCCACATTCGATTAGATAACCACTGTGTGGTGCAGTGGTTAAATGCCTGTACTGCAGGTAAAACTGTCCTCACAACCTGGGGTTCAATCCCAAGTAGCAGGCTCAAGATTCACTCAGCCTTCCAAACTTTTGAAGTCTGTAAAATGAGTACCCAGCTTGCTGGGGGGGGGGCGAGGGGCAAGCTGTAGCCTGCATAATGTAATTAAAACTGTAAACTGTCCAGAGACTACTTGAAGTGGTATGGGGCGGTATATAAGCAGAACATTTTGCTTTGCTTTTGCTTTGCTCTAATCATTTATTCTTTCAGTCACAAACATATGTCCGCTTCATCTGTTATTTCTTTGTAATAAAATGTAACAGAGAATTGGACTTGGGACCAATTCTGCCCCAGACTTAAAATGGCTCACATGAGCGGAAAATACCAATTTTGCTTATCTTTGCAGAGAATGGTTGGCTCCATCCCATTCCATTTTAATTTGGAACCCAGGCTGCAGGGGCTGAAATACTGGTCCTTTTAATAGTGATATTCTGTAACACAGAGCATTCTTGCTACAGACTTGTCAGGAAGAATAGTGGCTGTGGCAAAGGCTATAGCAGAAAGGGCTACTTGGTGGCTAGGAAAGTTAATGCCCAACAAAAAGGAACTGTCAATCAGTAAAGGTTTTTTGTCCTCATTAAAAACAGCCCTGACAATTGCTTTGTGGTTAACTGATGAAAAATGGATTCAGCATCTGGACATTTTTTCCTTCCTTGGTGTTATAGTAATGGGAACAATAGGATATTCTATAAACCATCTTGAATGTTGATGGGCATTGTCAACCTTCAGCATAACAGAATAACTTTGTTCCACTTCATCGCCACCTACCCCCTCCCAAGAATGCCCCTGAAATCATAGGTAGGTAAAACATGGCTCTTTACATGCTAGAGTAACCCCTACTCAGTACAGCCAATGGTGAGAGAATACTGGGTGCTGATCAACACCTGACTGTACTATTTCAAAGCAGGTATCATGTCTTTTTTCCCCTATATATTTTCCTCTCTTCAACATGCCAATCTTCTCTCCTATTTGCTTCCAGTACCGTAATTTGGTATGATGACATTAATAATAATGACGTAAAAGATGTCAAAGCCTGGACCCAAAGTGCATGCCTTTTATAAACAATATTGAAAGAGTTTCAAAGCCCGTAGCATTGTTAGCTTCCATGAGCCAAGATCAGATTCTTCAGAAATGAATGACAGTCATGTAGGAGACAAAAATAATAATATCTATTTTCCAGCCATTTAGAGCTGCATGGCTGGAACAAGAAGAAGTAGCTGTCCGGATGAGATCTTCTAAAAGAGATGGAGTTTTCTGTTGGAGAGGCTTAGACTGCAATATTTACTTCACTCTGGTTTTGATATCATTACCATGCCCTCTTGTGGCATGTATGGCTCATTGTTGGACATTTCTGTTGCAGATCAACAATTCTGTAGCAGTCCCAATGTATTGCTCCCTCTCTCAATCCTTCTTTCCTTTTCCCTCCCGCACTCCCCCCCCGGCACCCACTTTACTTATGTTACATGCATTTTCCATTTGTAAAAATGTTGCATGCATAAATGCTTCATTCTATTCCTTGCTTGAGTTATGAGCATTATGCTCCAGTGCTGATGTAGTCAGTAGGGGGTATCAGGGAGATGCCCCATAGTTTCTTGCTGAGGTGCCAGTGTAGGTTTCATTCTGTGAAGTTGGATGGAGAAACAAGCCAAATCTTTAAGAGATATATTCAATAAATATAGACTGCACCGGAATCAAGGAAAGGGACAAGCTGGCAGCCAAAATTCTCCTGGGTCTTGCAGTGGGATAGAAGGGCTGTGGCAATTAGGAATTGTGCAACGAGATGGCCCAATTATCCCTGTTGCCAAACAGGGTTGCTTCGAGGTGCAGTAAGTAATTAGGGTCAATACAGAGAAGAAAATTGCAATATTTCAGACTAGAGGTGGGCACGAACCAGAAAACCCAAGGTTTGGCTTCATCTGGTTCGGGCCCACCCTTGGCCGGTTCGGGTTCAGGTTCGTATGAATTTTTTTAAAAAAATTGTTTGAACCTGAATTGATCCGAACTGGTTCGGGTTATTACTGGTGGTGGTGGCGGCTCGGGGCTGTCATCGCCACAGGGAAGATCCCTTTAAAGAGACCCCCGTTCTCCCCTCCGCATGCAGAGACGAGAACAGGGTCTCTTCAGACATTTCTCCCCCATGGCAGATGACAGTGCCTGGTGCACTGTTATCTACCGAGGGGGCGAGAGCGAAGCTCTCTCTGGGCAGTTCTCCCCTGTGGGCGATAACAGCAGCTGTCATCCACTGCGGGGAAGATCCCTTTAGAGAGATCCCTTTTTTGGTTCATTTCTTTTCACTTTAAATTTACCCTAGGTTCGTTATTTGTTTCGTTATGTAACAACAAAATGAATGACGAATAACAAAACAAACTAAAAGTTCATTTCGTGCCCATTTTTATTTCAGACACATAACACACAATAAGAGATATAATCTGCTGCAAGTTATCCTTCAAGGATAGTGAGGTCCAGGGCATAGAACAACATTCTGGCTTAAGAACGTGAGGCAATGGTCCACAGTGAGCACAGCTGTTCTCTTTAGAATAGCTTTTGGTAGAAATCAGTTCAGGCTACTGATTGCCAACATTCTACAAATATATGACACTTGAAGAAGAAGAAGAAGATAGAACCCCCCCGGGGGGGCAGATTGTAAACAATTCTTCAAACATCATATTATAAAGTTTGTTATGTGGCTTATAAAATCTTGATTTGTCCTCCATTTCTTTCATATTGTGTTTATAGCCCTGGGCAATTTTTAAAAAGTGTTTAGAATGGCTGATCTTGACTGATCTTCTTTCCCTTTAAAAGAAAAGGAGCCCCCAATATCCTCAATTTGTCTCTTCCTCCATGCTTTGCTTTTGTTGGTTAAAGATTGTGTGTTTGTGTGTGTGTGTGTGTGTGTGTGATGTGTGATGTGTAAACTAATGCGGACGTAAAAGCATCCAAGCCTTCCTATATACTTTCCCATTACATTTCCGTGTTTGTAGGGTATAGTAATGCTTCTGAGAAGTTTTCTCTTTCTGTATATATAACCGAAGAGATTGATTCTCCTTTGAATCAGTTCAAAACACTGAAGCAGCTCAGTAGGTAATTATAATAAATTGCTTTAAGTGGGAGGATGGGTGCTATTATCTCATGTAAGGCAATCTTATCTTGAGCATCAGATAATTTTAAAATTGTATTTAAATGAAGATTAAATAAAGAAGTTAAAAAGTAAGTGCAGGTAAATGAAGCAGATCTGGGTCCTGAAAAAAAGTTAAATGTAATTGAATCCACTTAAAATAAATCATGTCCCATAAGTTAATTTCCAGAAATTCAGAACTAATATTATGTATCTTAAACAAGGGCGTAGACTATGTCTACTCATGTAGATGCCTGAATTAAGAGGAGAGAATGTTCGGCACAGGAAAAAAAAAAAAAAACAGCTTAAGAGATGGCTGAGATGAAGTCCTTTAATCCTCCCTAGAGATGGGCACGAATCACTGCTTCAGCAGTTCGCGCCTTTGAATGAACGGATATTCGGATATTTGGTGCTTCCCAGTCCCACCTCCTGCAGTAGGTACACATTAAGAGGAGGCAGGGAAGGGAAGCTGGGGCCTGTTGGAGGAAGTAAGATTGGGAAGTGCTGAACATTTTGTTTTGTTTCATTCCCCACATTTCATTTCATTTTGTTTCATACAAATTTTTACAAAAAAAGGTATACAAAATGAAACACTAATGAAATGATTTGTTGCCTTCTTGTGGACTCCAGTGGCAGGTTTGGGCGAGGGTGTTCTGCCAGCCTGCTCGCCCTCTCTGGCCTGGCTGGGCGCCCATGACTGCGTAGGGGGCAGAGGAAGAGGAAGCCCAGGGTGTCCTGCCAGGCCCACTCGCCTTCTCTGGACAGCTGACTGGGCTCTGGTGGTGGCGGCAGTGGAGGAGGAGGAGGAGGAGGAGGAGGAGGAGGAGGAAGAAGAGAACCAGGCCCACTTGTCCTCTCCAGCTGGCTGACTGGGCTCTGGAGGTGGTGGCAGCAGTGGGACAACAGCAGGTAAGGGAGCCATTTTACAGAGCCATTTTTTTAAAAAAAACCACACCATTTCATTTTGTCTGTAATGAAACACTGCTTCCCCAACAAACTGATGAATCCGCCTTCCCTTTTTCATTTGGTGCCCATCCCTAGTGCCCATCTCTTCTGCACCCCTGGAGAAGACAGGCTATTAACATAATCCTGTTATGGTGGGAGAGAGGGGGGCAATTTTCCTTCAGCTCATTTTTTAATGCAGATTTCCCACAATTCAAGAATTGATGCACATTTTGAATGGAAATAAATGGTTTAAAAAACCCAGAAATAGTATAGAATAAACAAAAAAGCAGAAGGCAAAGTGAAGTGTATTGCTTATATGCCACCTATAGCACTTAAGACACTTTCTGGAAAGTTTACAATGTTTAATTATGCATGCTACACATTTCCCCACCTCCACTGAGATGGTAACTCAGTTTGCCAACCTTGATAAATTAGAAGGCTGAGTCAGCTTTGAGGCAGCTACCTGAGCTTATCAAGATTGTACTCAGATCATCAGCAGAGTCTTGGCTGCAGCACTATAGTTTGACCACTGCAGCAAGTTGCTCCTAAATTGAAAAATGATGGGTTTCTCTGAAGTGGCTCAAGGCTTATAGTACTAAACTCCTAGAACTGCTGGAAGCTGATGACCCTTTTGTCTTGGTGGCAGTCACTGTACTCTTAGTTTTAAACCCCTGAAAGAGATTTGGCATTATGGATAGCTCCTTAATAGTTTGTACCACAGGTCAGAGCAGGGGAACTACCACCTCCTTGTAATATCAGAGTCATCAGTCTTCCTTGACTAAATTTCTGAGCTTGGACATCTGTGTATTTCACCAAAGCATTGGTGCAACCAACTCTTCTTTACAGGATGATCCTCAATGGTAACACTTATTTTTCAGGCAGTTACATCAGGTGCATTCCAGGTATTACAGGTGGACACAGACACATTCCTGTCCATAATTAGAAGAGAGGTGCCTACGGTGTGTGGCCCATAAGTGTAAATAAAATTTTTGTTTCAGTTTTTGTTTGATGAGTTCCCCAGAATCCACAAACACACATTCTGGTCAGGAAGAACTTGGGTTGTTGGTTCATTTTTAAACAAAAAAACATGAGGATGTGGAATCAATGATAATTAGCAGGTTTTCTTTTTTAATTTGCTTGCCTTCGTTATCAACCCTGGATTGGAAAGACACAGGAGAAACCATGATAATGTGGACTCCATTAGCACCCTCTAAGCCTGCATTAAGTTGCCACCTCCCGCAATTGCTCAGTGTTTCCCTCTGCAAAGAAAATGTAGGGTGAGTTTTTTAGGCTGTTTGGCCACATTCTAGAAGTTTTTCTTCCTGACGTTTCTCCAGTCTTTGGGGACGGCATCGTCAGAAGGCAAGAAGCTCAGGGAGATGCCCTCTGATAATGCCAGCCACAGAGACTGGCAAAACACCAGGAAGAAAAACTTCCAGAACATGGCCAAACAGCTCAAAAAATTCACAACAGCTATCAGATCCCGGCTGTGAAAACCTTCGAGAATACACTAAAATGAGGGCAATTGAAGCCAGACAGAGAAACTTTACTATGTAAACTGGAGATGACCCACCCCTTGACATTGCTTATCTCCATGTAGATCAAGCAAGATTTATACAAAAAGGCAAGTCAATAATGATTTGACACAAGCCAATTGCATGAAATGACAATGGGTGATGTTGCTGCATGGATTTTTAAGGATTAGAAGCATCAAACAACCGTTGAGTCCTTAAAAAGAAATAATCAGCCTATCATTTAATGTTTACTCTCTCTCTCTCTGTATGTGTGTGTGTATGTGTTTGCTTCTCAAAGGGACAAGGCCATTACTTGGCCTGAAAGCAAAGGACTGAAAAATGCTGGTTGAACTGTTGCACCATGTTAAGTCAAACTAATGAAATGAGGAAGATTTATCTTTGAACATTCTGTATACCTGTATTCATGGGGTGTTGATTTCCCCCATTTCTTCTGCATGTATTAAAGGGGACCAGGATACGCTCATAGTCTAGAGTAGACATGGGCACGACTCGGCAAAATCCTCGTTTCCATTCTCGTTTGTCGTTCTCGTTATGTAACGGGGAACGAGAACGACAATTACTCCGCTCCAGCTCGAACCCGACCCAATAAAGATAAATTGGGTCTGATCTGTCATTGTCGTTCATGGCATCGCGGCGCCGGCGATCGCGCAATGCCAAGCGGCGCAGCACAGAAAAAAAGTTTAAAAAAAAACCGATTCCCGGCCATAAAAGCAGGCGAAAATATGCCTGCCTCCGTGAGGGCACCTACCAGAGAGGGGTGGTTTCTGGGGGGGGGGTCCCCGGCCTCCCCCCTCTCCTGTCCTGGGCTGCTGGTACCAGGCTGGGGGGGAGCATCCTCGCCGTCTCCATTTGCAATGCGGTGGGGGGGATCCAAAATGGCGACCACAATTTTTCTTTTGAAATCGTGCTCCAAAAACCCACCAAAGCACCACAGAAACATGTGAAAATTAGGTATTTTAACTGCCGGAATTTTTATAGTAGCAGCAGTCGGTTTTTCTTGCAATAAAACGTCTCCATTGATTTTATTTTATTTTATTTTTATTTTTTACACCTGCACATGCGCAATGATGGGCTGGCCATGGGATGGGACCATGCAAATTTTTGGAGCCATTCCACCAAGCGCATGGCCAGGTTTTGACTGAGACTTCTGGGTGTGCCAGAGAGGGCATTAAAAGCCCACCAACCTGAATCCTAACCCAAACCCTAACCCGAACCCGAACCCGAACCCATACGCCAGTACGCTGTCCTTCTTAGTGGGTCAGAGGCACCCAGAGGTGGAGCCCAATAACCCACCCTAACCTTAACCGTAACTCTAAGCCTAGCCCTTACCCTAACCCCACCAACCCTAATCCAGATCTGTATGCAAGTACACTTTCCTTCTTAGTGGGTCAAAGTGAGGCATCCAGAGAGGTGCCTCACAGAGCCCACTTCCCTACTCCTATCCCATTCCCTAACCTGTAGTATGCTAGTACACTTCCCTTCTTAGTGAGTCAAAGTGAGGCAGAGGCACCCAGAGAGGTGCCTCACAGAGCCTACTCTCACTATCCCATTCCCTAACATGTACGCCGGTACACTAGTATGCTTCCCTTCTTAGTGAGTGAGTCAGAGGCACCCAGAGAGAGAGGTGCCTCTGCCACTTACCCTCCCCATCCTAACATATGTAAAAAATAAATACGCGGCGGCTCCACAAAACACTTCCCTTCCCTTCTTAGTGGGTCCGACGTCAGAGGCACCCAGAGAGGTGTCCTTTGAAAAGAGGTGCCTCCCAGAGCCCAACCCCAACCCCAACCCCAACCCACAAATGACAAATGACCAAACAAAAAACGGAACGACAAATTTTTGAAAATTATCGCAACAAACGGCAACGACCCGAAACGGACCTGTCCTGACAAATGACAACTCGAATTGTCATTTTTTTCTGGTTGTGCCCATCTCTAGTCTTGAGATAAGAGTCATGCAAAGCATGTTGCAGGAAGAAGGAGGGGGAGAGTTGCAAGGTGGATGATGGCTCAGAAACAGAATTGGAAGGCCTCAATCCCTCCAGAAATTTCAGGAGGAAATGGCCTCTGATCCTGATTCAAAATCCAACCATGGCAAAGGCAAGACATCAGGAGCAGGGCTAATAACCTGTAATTGCTATTTGATTAAGTTAGTCATGGGAGTTAATTGTATTGTACCCTGCATCCCCACTGATGATGATGATGATGATGATGACGATGATGATGACGGTGGTGGTGGTGGTGCTGACAACCATTCTGCTGCAGATATGGGGGGGGGGGGTTCCCAATGGATCACTGAGTCCATCATCTCCCAAGGAGGCACAATGGCGAACTGAACTTCCAACCTCTAGCTCAGCAGCTAGAGACCTAAGCCACTGAGCTATCCAGAAGTTCTTTCTGACCAGGACCCACATGTGTCAAACAACTTCTAGAACAGGAGAACAAACTCCCGCTTTTCAAAGGACACTTCCTATAGTTGATGTCAGAGCATATAAATGACCTGCACGTAATGAGCCATAAAAAAGTATTTACAGGCCCAGCTACCTAATTGCACAGCCATTAATGCAAATTGAAACAAAGTGAGCTCTCCCATGCTAATGAGCATTCTGACTGTTCTGTGAAACAGGCTGTTCCAATCTTTCTGAGTTAAGGAT
>JAHTLZ010000280.1:390690-408967 GCA_023846285.1 Phrynocephalus versicolor | reverse complement strand
TATTATTATTATTATTATTATTATTATTATTATTATTATTATTATTAACAATAGTATTGTTATATCAATTGCTATATAGTAGTTGTACGAGCGTGCAATTGGCAGGGGGGGTAAGAACCCAAAAGGGGGGGATGGCAATTTTTTTTATTATGTTCTATTTTATTATTATTCTCATTAATATTATTTGTATTATTTGTGTGTTTTTTTTTTTTTAACTTTGTCCCCCGGCCGAGTCCTCAGGAAGCGAGGCAAACGGGTGGGGGGTGGTTATTCCCTGATCAGCCGGGCTGTACCAGCCTGTAGGCGGGGTTCCCGTCCAGGCCGCAGGCCTTTTAATTCTGGCCCAGGCCCACCCCCACACCATCCCGCACTATGGGAGAACCGGGGGGTGGGGTGGGGGTAGCAACAGGCAGCCCAAGCTTGTGGGGGCAGCTCAGCCCGGCTCTCTCTCTCCCCCCCCCCAAATTGGTCGCCATGATAACGGCGGCGATAAATGGCTTAGGCCTCCGCCGGGCCTAGCCGTGGGCAAGGGCGCAGCTGCCGCTGCGAGCACCACGAGAGAGGCGCCCTGTCCCCTCCACTGGTGGGGGGGTCCAAAATGCCACGGCTATGGCTGCCTAGGAGGCGCGCAGGGCACTTAAGGTGGGTGGGGTGTGTGCGGCGCCACGCTACAGGGGCTGTGCCGGCGCTCCCAGGCGCCGTAACTGCCAAGGCTGGGCCGTGCCAGCAATCACCGGCCGTCGCCGGAGGCGAGTGCATTCGGCAGGGCAGCGGCAAATCCCCGACCCCCACCCGGTAAGGACATTCCGCCTGCTGCTGTGGACGGCCCCTGCTCGCTCGGCCGAGCCCGGCTGAGGAGGCCCCTCTCCCTCCCTCACCCCACGCTGGGCAGACTCACTAGAGGCTGGCCCGGCATGGGGCCAAAGGATCCCTCCCCGCACCCACTCGCTCGACAAGGCCGAACCGCGGGCTCGAATTCACCCGGCAGGGTCCCTCGGAGCTCGCCACACATGTCTCCAACGGTTCCCTGTCCGGACAAAGGCTGCGTCAGAGGAACATGCCCGTGCCTAATATAGGCACGCCTCCGACGCAGCCTCACGCAAACTGCGCAGGCTGCGCCTGCGTCCGTCTGGAGGGGGGGCAAAGGGGCCCCGCGGGCCGTAGCCACAGCACGGAGCCCGCATTGCTTTAAAACCCTATTCAGAAATTATCTAATCCAGTGTCATCAGCCCAGTTTAAGAAAGAGACCTAGCTCCATCCTCTCATCATTTTTCCCTGTGTAAGTGGTGAAAAGTCTGAGGAGGAGAGGTCTATGGTCATGCGTGGAGCTTGCAAGTGAAAAAGAATCTGGTGTCTTTGCACATGTGTGAACATAATGGTGCACATATTGGGCTTAGTTAAGTAACCATGCTGAAGACAATGGATTGAGTCATGAGTGGACAGAGGTATAGCCAAGAGCAGCTGTGCCAGATTAGCTGAGTGGCTTAGGTTATCTTGGTGAGGAACCAGAGGTTAGAAGTTCAGTTCTAAAAAAAAAAAAAGTTCAGTTCTTGTTCTTAAAAAAAAAAAAAGTTCTAAAAAAAGTTCCCCAATGGGTCTTTTTGACCGGATGATCCATAGGGTCCATTCCAACTTTGCATTTCCAAATAATAATATTTAATGATTATAGTTAGTAGGCTGATAGTTGTGGAAGAAAGGGTGCTTGGCTATTTTCTAAGAGCTGGGGATGGAGAAAAGAGGCAGGTTAAGACGTTCATAGAGTCCTGAGGTCGGAAAAGCTATATTAGGCAGCAGGTTTGGGGGCAATGAATGTTGATTTTCCACTTTGTGTGAGCATCTTGAATGACTTACCTGAATTAACAAACTGACCTTACTAGCCTCCTCTTGGCTGCTATGGTGATTGCCGTTTCTACGCATTCCTGAACCAATAGTTTGAAACTGATTGCTATTCTCTTTGAGGGAGGGAGGGGCTCCTTCCTCTGCCACCCACTCCAAATTCATCCCAGAGGAAAGGTAATGGCCCTCCTTATTCTAACCTTTTTAACCTTTATGTTCAGTGGAATCCAAGCATACTGCTAACTGGGTCAGGAAAAGATCATAGGTTCAATGGACAGAGAATGTCTGTCCCAGGGTCTTCTTTTGTGTAAGGCAGGCAAAAAAGAAAAGAAAGGAAAGGAAACATTCCAATGTTGTTTAACCTGTACAGAATCAAAGCACAATGCTGCCTCTGGACTGACAGAGTCAGTTTGTATTTTATCTGCTCATAAAAAGGAGCATATTGTCTCAGCGATGGTGAAGTACAATCCACTTGGCCTTGAGGTCAAGCTATCCTTTAAAAGGGGACATGGGTGGTAGTTGAGAGAGCATATAGCTGATGTCCCCATCCTGTGCTGGAACAGAGAACAAAACTCACATCCATTCCAAGACATTCATACCCGACCACGAAGTATAAGCTCAGGGGAACGCTGAAAGCTAACCGCTGTTGCGATGCAAATAGGAAGCAAACCAGGCTGTTTTTGAGCCTCATTGTACTCTACACAATAGGTTTGTATGTACTTATATTATTTGTAGACTGCTGGACAACTCAGTGGTTTAGATCTCTGGCAGACCGGGAGTTCAATTCCCCGCTGTTGCTCCTTGAGAAGGGATGGACTTCCAGCCGTGCAGTTCTAAGTTTATTATATGCTATCTTTCTCTTCATAGGGGATTCAAGGCAGCTCACAACAACTGACACAATCCAAGGATCAGGGTTTTTAAAGTGCTGTTCAGTAATCGTGCCCAAAAACAGCCACAATTAAATGTTTGTCAGAATTAAAACGGAGGCTAAAAGCAGTTTAAGAACACTTTGAGGAAATATATTAAAAGCTCTACATGAAGCATTCCTGAGGCTACCACTTATTGCCTAAACACTTGGCTAAAAAGGTAAGGCTTACCCAACTGATGGAAGGACCAGAGGAAGGGGATAACCTGACATCAAGGGGCCATGCATTCCAAAGCCTGGGAGCAGCCACTGAGAACGCCCTCTCTCATGTCCTCACCAAACAAGCTTGGGATGTCTGTGAAGATTCTCAGTCAGCCAGGTGAGTTTATTTGGAAGTTGAGCATGGCAACTGTACTTCTTTTCTTGGGGGATTGAAACGTTTCGCCGCTCATCCAAACAGCTTTGTGACGAAGCTGTGTGGATGAGCAGTGAAACGTTTCAGTCTCTCAAGAAAAAGGAGGCCAGTTGGCATGAGCCAATATTGGGATGGTGGTGGAAATGAGAGAAGCACCTCCTCAGAAGATTTAAAAACAAAACAAAACAGTAGGCTCATATGAGGTGATGGAATCTTTTGAATTGAGCCCTAAAATATACTGCCGTCAGTGAAGCTGTTGCAATAGCAGAGTTGGATACTCCCTGTCGCCATTTTGAACCAGGCTGAATATCAAAACTCTCACTTCCTGGGTCCTTGCATGTGTGGAGGAGAAACTGCAGAATTATTCTCATCGGTTTGTGAGAAAGGAAACTTCCTGTAGCTGTCTTGATAACAGAAGCAAACAGGAGTGATTGTTAGTTGCACCCATTCAGGACAAATGGCTTCCACAGAAGGGACAGAAACTGAGCAAAATGGTGGAAGCTTCTGCTTTGTTGCATGGATTCTTCCAGTGTAGAAGACGTGTGAGCTGCCAGAGAATGAGTGCCAAAACCAAAGCCCTTTCCAAAGTCCAACCTAGAGCTCCTTGCCTCAGTATCCAGTGTTATGTTGCAGTGGGTTTTTTAAGAACAAAGCCAATGACATTATATCTGGACACCTCCAGGGACATCCGTTTTATTTCTAGTGTCTGAGAGACTCCTTGGGGTCTTCTAAAAAACCAAAGTCTTGATTATATCTTCTTCTTTATGTGCCATGACCTTGTAGAACATTGGCAATCAGCAGCATGATCTAAAGCAGGCATGTCCAAACTTTGGCCCTCCAGACGTTTTGGATCACAACTCCCACAGTCCTTTGTCACTGGCAATCTAAGCTTAGAATTCTGGGAGTTGTGGTCCAAAACATTAGGAGGGTCAAAATAGAGAAGTTGTGCCCACTGTGAACCATTGGCTTAATTTTTTAAGCTATAATGTTCTTCTATGCCATGGGCCATGCTTCCTATCAACTTTTCCTTGAAGGATAACCTGTAGCAGATGGTATTTGTTATTGCTGATTATATGACTGAAATTATTGTAATTTTCTTCTCTTGATTATATATACCAATTTTATTTTTGTTTGTTTCCTTCACTGTTGGACCTTGGTACTGCCTGAGATGGGTAAGGGCTGTGTGTGAAAGAATTGGCTTTGAAAGCCCATCAATATTTACAGACCTGACTGAGTAGAATTGGGCAGTGTTGGCAACTACCCCATCATTCAGTGTTGGCTGGGTATGTGTGATTTGCTTCCTGTAGAGCAGTGGTGTCCAAACGTTGGCCCTCCAGATATTTTGGACCACAACTCCCATTGTCCTTTATCATTTGCAATACAGGCTTGGAATTCTGGGAGTTGTGGTCCAAAACATCTGAAGGGCCAAAGTTTGGACACCCCTGCTGTAGAGTCTTGCAGAGACAGTGTCAGAAACTTTAATTATACTATAAAGCGGTAAAGAGCCACATCTCTAAATGTTAGGATCAAAGGGGTAGTGGTGGTCACGGGGATTCTCACTAATGCCTTTAACCAAGGACAATGTGAACTCTGTGTGTGTGTGTGTGTGTGTGTGTGTGTGTGTGTGTGTGTGTGTGTGTGTGTGTGTGAATCAATGCCTTTTTGGTCTGGTCAAGTAGGATTCTTTTTAGGAGCTGGTCCATTTCTCCCTGTGCTCTTCCTTCAAAGTTCTTTCAGGACCTTGGCGATCAATAAGATCTAAATTGTAAAAGCTTATATCTCATTGCAGCATGGAGGAGACATATTAATAAGTAATAATGTGGCCGTTATGGCTGCATGCACCACAGGAGAACACTGCTGCATGCAGTTTGCTGAGACGACTTAAAATTTATAACAGATGCTGCAGAACTGGAGGGAAACTTGTAAACCCTAGAGAGACTTTGGAGATCGTATCAGAACAGAGAACTATGACTCTTGTGCCCCTGCCCACCCAACAAGTCCCAAAACTGCAGAGCTCAGCTTCAGAAATAATTCATCTGTGATCAGCCTCTTTCTATCAGAGCTTTATCAGGTCAACAAATTGGGGGTGGCAGGTGAGATATAGATGGGAAACTTTCTGTTGTGACGTGGGGTTTAGTGATTTCAGCAAGTGATTTCAGCTCTTTGACATAGCAGGCTGGAGACAGTTTCTAGTGTAACAGCTCTTTATTCAGGGAGAGAAGAAGACTGGGGACTGGGGAGAGGGAGCTACATTTATAGGAGTGAGGACTGGCTAAGAAAAGATACATTTTGGAGGGAACAATTACAACCAATCACAAAGTTGCCTTTTGGCAGAAACCAATAAGATTGAGGATCCAAATGCAGCAACTTGAATAAACCAATAGGCCTGTTCCCTTTGGAACAGGAACAGAAACCAATAGGATTGAGGATCCAAATGCAGCAACTTGAATAAACCAATAGGCCTGTTCCCTTTGGAACAGGAAGGCAGTTACTTCAACATAAGCAAGTACAGATAATAGGAATACAGATCAATACGCAACACTTTCCATGAGGCATGGAAAGGTTGAGTGCTCTACTTTCTTCACAGGCAAATCTCATCGCAGAAAGGAATCTTATTTATTTATTTATTTATTTATTTATTTATTTATTTATTTATTTATTTATTATAAAATACTTCTGCTGGTGTTGTTGCTAGTGGAGTCCATAAAAAGCAGGTACATGAGTTGAAGCTGTGCTATGGGTATTCATCTGCATCTCATCGACAGTTGGACCTAGCAGTCATGCATATACTGAGTGCATGCTTGAGCTGAGATTACATTACCCACTTCTTTTGTGGGTTTCTGTGTCAATGCTGTACAAGTTCTTCTGTAGATAATATATCTAAAGCTTTGACGGAAATTAGGAGAGATTCTGAAAGCAGTGAAGTGTGAGATGTGAAGAGGAAAGAGATATTCTGCATATCATTCATTGGAAATAAGGAAGTATTCCTTCTATGAATGCAAGCATTTTGGGTCAAAGCAAAGAGCCTAGAATGGCAATCACACCGCTGGAAAGCTCTGTTAACAAATGACTGTGATGTAGGCCAGACGGCCATGGATGAGATCACTCCATCTCCTAAGAAGTCTGCAGGACAGCCATCATCTGTGATTCAGGGACGGCATGGAATGTGCAAATGAGTGGGTGAAGAAAGGACAGTGGAGTGTATTTAAGTCAATGATCAGCTTTTCAATCAGAAAGGACACTCAACAACCTCTTTTCTATATGATGACAAACCATACCGGTATAACAGTAGCCCTTTTTTCTCCTTCTAACAGTGACATTTTGAAAGCACGCATCTCGAGATAAGTTCATTCTCAGTGGGTGGTCCCCAAAGTAGCTTGTTTCTGTCACATAGTAAATGCCAGACTGAAAGATAAAGAGGAAGAGGACTCATTTGGTCTCCATTAACTCAACACCAACAACAGTCACCACAGCAGGAGAGCCCAGTTGGAACCAACAGAGCCTGTGTGATATTTTTGTCTAAACCTGCATTGGGAAAACAAAGAGTGGACAATAACTTCCTTCTCTTCATCTGCACCTCTTCTCCCAAACCTTCTTAAAGCCTTCATTCCTTCTGTGTGTTGTGTTGTTACAGTCATGACCGAGTCTTCGTGACCCCATGTCCATGGAGTTTTCTTGGCAGGAATACTGGAGTAGTTTGCCAGTTCCTACTCCAGGTGCCTACAACACCTGGAATTCCCTGGTGGTCATCCATCCAAGTACTAACCAGGGCTCAATAATGTTCTTCTTGGTTGGTTGCTAAGGCTTCATCACCAATATTTGTTTCTTTCATTTTTGTTTAATGAACACTAACTGGTTCCAGGACATAGTGTCCATAGTACATGGACATAGTATCATGTTTGCTCAGTGGCATTTGGATGAACCCTCCAGCGTCCACCGTGGAATATGACGAAGCCAGGAAATCATGACCCAGCTTGACCCTGCATGTAGAATGAGATTGCATGCATGCAGAGAGAAAATTTCCAGGCCATAAGAGGATGAGAGGTTTTGGTTTGTTTCAGAGACAGTTTGTAAGATTTTGAGAATTCTGCTTTTGTCCAACTTGCACAAAATGTTGAGCTATGTAGTTTGGTGAGGTAGTGAGAATTCTTTGCTAGGATGCTCTACTGCTCTATTTTGAAGAATGGGAGTAGAGAAGTGGTTTTGAACCCCAGGTCCTCTGGATCAGTGGCTCTCAACTCAAGCCCCCAATCAATATGTTCTTGGATTACAACACTCAAAAATCCTGGCCAGTGCAGCCAGCAATTGACGCTTCTGGGACATTTAGCCCAAGAACATCTTGGGACTCAAAGTTAAGAACCACATCCAAGCATTTTAAACTTCAATTCCAGTGGCTCTGGGCAGCATGGATGATGGGAGTGGATACCAGGGCTTCTGGAGGACAGAGGTTGAGAATTACAGCACTTAGAAAGTTCTAGCAGAACATTTCAAGTTCTTCACCTAACTATACACTCCAGGATACTCTATGATTGAGCAATAACACTCTGGCTAGGATCAAATTGCTATAGTTTTGTGGTGTACAGAGACACTGAACGATCGATCCATCAGTGTACTAGGAATAAAAATGTGTCTTTCATCCTTTTATCCTAATCATTGTTATGAAGACGATGATATATTTATATATTTTTTTAAAAAATAGAAGCTTGTGCAAAGAGCTCATTTTAATGGCTCTCACACCCTCGACACAATTATCTCCTTAGCCTATTACTTCCATTGAAGACATTTGGGGATGATGAAATAAGTGATCAATGTTCAAAAGAACTGTTCGGAAAAGTGCAAAGCAAATGCTAACTGTTATGTAAAAGTCTAAGACCTTGAACTCTCCGGGGACAACGGAAATGTATTCATTTGAGTAGATTCCGTGCGTCGACGTCTCTATTTTTTCCACCCTAAGTGACAAATTATATCAGCGGTAATGAAATGTGAATAGCATAGAAAGGGGACACTCAGCAACATAAGCGCACTGAGCTATTAAGGTAGACAAAACCTTAATTATTCATGCAGCCAGTGCCATACCTGGGCCAGATGTATGGAGCGATGTGCGGTTCTATTAATAATGTTGACACAGCTGTAGCTTTGACTTTTCCATCTTTTTTGTTTTCTCATATAGTTAACAGAGAAACTTGGGAATGTTAACAGACTTTGACATTGTTTTGCAGTGTCGGCCTGAACACACAGCTGGTGACAGTAACTAATGTTGAGCTTTTATTTTTTCCCCAAGTGTTGGTATACTTTGTAAAATGTTTGAGTTGCCTTTGGAAATGTTTGCTGTTGCATTTCATGCATAAATATACAACAAGGGAGTGTGCCGTATAATTAGATCAATGCACGCCACAAGTTGGGAAGAAACTGTCTTAGGATCAAAATCTATGATCTGGATGGATCTAATGGTTAGTTCCAACTACAGTAGGCCCATTAAATGAACAGGAATTGTTATACCAGCATAGAAGAAAGTCCTCCTCTTTTAGTGGATCAACTCAAGTTAGTTGAGACAAATACTTTGATTATGGCCGCATAATAATCTACTCACTACCATTCAAATTTGTTGAGAAACAGCCCTGGCAGTTGCTTTGTGTTTGAGTGAGAAGTGATGAACTGATATATTTAAAAGGAGTGTACTCCTGGAATTTTTTCCCTGTGTGGTGTCACTTTGCAGAGTTTAGTGAGCAGAAGAGGCTATCCTATAGACCAGTGTTGGCATATCTATGGCACAGGTGCCAAAGGTGGCACACAGTGTCATTTCTGTGGGCACGCGGCATCACCACCTCACAGCCATGGAGTACCAAATCTAACCTAACTGTCTTTAGCATAAATCAACTCATCTGACAACCCTTCTCATTTTTCTCTTGAATGACTGTCTTTCACCAAACCGGTGTGCTTGCCCTATATCGCAGTACTCTGAATTCTGTGAATTCACTTATTTATTTATTTTTAACACCGGTGTTCAATATTTAATGCTGCTCACCTCCAAAATCCTTTGTAAGCATATTCAGAAAGTTTCCTGCTTTTAGATGAGTACCTTTGGCTGCATGTTGAGAGACATTAGAAATAATGTGGTTAAAAGAATCCCATAATGGAGGATCTGGTGGGGAAACAATTTTAAGCTCCGGAGCTGGGAGCCATTTGCAGCGGAGTTTAGGGGTCATGTGAAAAGGCTCTTTATTGCCAAATGACAAGGGTCTATGGGAGTTGTGGTCCAAAACATATGGAGTGCCGAAGGTTCACCACTACTGCACTAGAGGCCAGGACTGCCTCATCTCTGTTGTCTTTCCGGAAACAGGCAAAGACCTTTCTCTTCAAGCAAGCTTTCCCTGAATGATGGTCTACCATTATGTGACTTTTATATGAATCTATAAGTTCACTTAGACTTTGTGTTTATAATTACTTATAACCTTGTAGCTTTAATGTAATGTTGGTCTTTTAATGCTGTAAGATGTCCCTCAATTCCTTGTTCTCAAATACTTGAACATGTCTTAATTGTATTGGACTGCATATTATCCCTCATTACTGTAAGCCACCTTGGGTCCTTTTCCAAGGAGAAAGGTGGGATAAAAATACTCTAAAATTAATTAATTAATTAATTAATTAAAGTGTTTTCTCCAACTCACTCCACATGGATGTGTGTGTGCATTCTTAGGACCATTCTCCTCCTGAATCCCTCCCATTGATTGAAACATATTTCTGCACATTTGTATGATTCGTTTTTTAAAAGAAAAAAAAACACAACTACTTAAATGCTCCTTATTTTGTCTCAGAATACTAGCAAACCACATAATCAAGGCATGATATGTTCCTCCTTACATTGGGTCTCATGAAGTGGAAGAAAATGGCTGCCATCAAGGGGACTGAATCTGATAAATTCATTACAAAAGAGGCTGAGGTTGCATGGGAAAAAAGCTCTGTGATGCAGCAGTCATTGACACTGCCTGATGATGAGTTATGCAACAAGAAGCCCCAATACCTCGGCATGCCCAATCTGCTTTTATCTTACAGCCAGCCTGCCCCATTTATAATGTGCTGATATGTTACATTATCTGATGTCCACCAAGATACGGGATGTCCATCTGTCCCATAACCAGGCCTGAATCCTGTATTGAAATGGATTAAGATATTTTCCCAAGGTAACTGGAACACCTGGCTATGTAAAGTCGCCCTGAGAAACTTTATTAAAAGAACTGAGATTCTTTGAGCTCCCTGTGACGGGAAGAGAAGCATTTAACTTACTGAGTCTGCACAGAACCATTAGAATTTATCTCAACTGTACATTTAAGTGAAACCAACAGCTGCCTTTTTATATTCATTGAAACAATTCCAGTTTATGATATCCAGGAGTCTAGGTTTACCTTTTCTTCTTCTTTCCAGTAAAAAGTTGGAGATGTTTTATCATGTGACCCAATTGGAAGGACTAAAAATGGTCTTAAAAGAATCACTGCTCAGAGAGTCATAAATAACTTTTCATGTGACTCTTTAGAATGATATTCTACAAAGTCTATTTAGATAAGAGCTTTCCAGAGGCAGCTGGGTTATCGCAAAGAACGTTATCTGAGAGTCCAAGGAAAAACTAGAATTGTTAAGTGATGGAGGTGGGGAAGATTCTTCTTGTTTCTAGGAAGAGACCCAACATTATTTCTTGCCCAAAAAGATGAAAAAAGCCATTCCCAGGTAATAAAAACCTTAAAAACATTATCAAGCTGATTCAGACCAACAGTTCCCTAAACTCAGAGCTCTGTTTATTGGAAGTGTAAAATAATATATTTTAGGGAGCTTCAGCAGCAAAGGTCATAATGCTGAGGAAAGCGGAATGCAATAGGAGAAACGGAAGACCAAAAAAGACTTAGATTGACTTGATTTTGCAAGACCTCAACAGGGCTGACAATGGAGTTTCCTGGATCTCCATTGTTTGTGTATAACAGCTATGGCATGTGGTTTTCCACCTATGATATAAATAAGATATTTGTGTCCATTTGCTTCTCCAGTTTGCAAACAATGCTCAATTAAAAACAAAATTGAAAAAAATGGAAGAAAGAAAAGAAATTTATATTTTAAGCAATAATAATAATAATAATAATAATAATAATAATAATAATAATAATAATACAGTGATGGAGATGGTGAGGGTAGATCTGGTGTCTTCAGCATCCCAAGCAGTGCTTCTTTTGCCTCCCAAGTCCCGGAAATAATAGGCGAGACAAGATCAGTTATCGGATAATTGGGCCGCAATTTATTATAATAATTCAACTTAATTCAAGCAAAATAGCTATAACCTCTAAAGGGGGACCTGGGACGTAGTGCAAGCAGGTAATGACCGGGGACTATCCCCTACCAACCAATGTGTAGTCAGGGAGTTTCACCTCTGGCCAGATGCTGCCCACCTGTTCAGCATTGTACCAGCTTGATGAATCTGCTAGCCCTTCACAGCCCTCGTGTCAGACTTCTTTTAACTTTCTTGCTTTGTTTAAATCCTCAATTTAGCAATGGTGTATAACTTGATTTGAGGGCTGCCTAGCACCTTAAGGGTGGATTACTCGGGCATCCTTCAGTTTCGAAAGATTATGGTATCATGCCTGGAGTAGAGATCCTAAAACAACTCCTAGTGTGACTAAATAGACCCTACCGCATTGGGGGCAGATGTATTCTGTTTCTTGCCCGGTCCTCAGGTTTTGTTCCTTCCGTGCCTGCCTCTTTTCCTCTGACTGTTGGACAAATGCCTCTTCGAATTTATGTAGACCATGCTGTATCTTTTGCCTCCAGACAGTGCGATCAGAGGTCAGGGTTACCCATCTGTTGAGGTCCATTCCCAAGGCCTTCAGGTCGCTCTTACAGATATCCTTATATCACATTTCTATAGAACACTGCAATTCAGTCGCTGTTTCACTTGATGATGCTAGACCAGTGGTGGAGAACATTTGGGAGTTTTTAACCACTGCTTCTAGAATTCCAAGCCTAGATTGCCAATGACAAAAGACTGTGGGAGTTGTGGTCCAAAACATCTGGAGTGCCAAAGGTTCACCACCACGGTACTGTTCTTGGATTCCCATTCCCAGAAGCCTTCATCACTACCTGTGCTGACCAGGGTTTCACAGAGTTGCAGTTCAAGAACACCAAGGTTACTGGGAACTGTTACATGAGAACATTATCTGAAGAGCCTGAAGGCATCAAATGGATCGCCTTATCTGGCAAATGTCTTCTAAGCTATTTTGTCAGCCAAACTGCCTTTTTCTGTTTTGTTTTATTTGACAGTCCTTGCACCTTTCCATCGACTTGAGGAGGTGATTACCTGGCAGGGACTCAAGTCAAGCTATTGACATCATTTTTTTCCTGCTACTTCTCAGGTTAAGACCACATGTTTATTTCCCTTCCAGCGATCTCAGCGAGACACGGGAAGGAGATGCGAATGGTGAATTGGACACTCTGAGGGAGTGCACCTCGTAACCACAACCCAACAACGACAAAAGGAAAAATAAAACAAGCAGACCCAAAAGTTTTAGGCGGCACAGAAGCTTTTGAAGAGAAGACAGCTGCTATAGGGGAAAAAACACCTTAAGTACAGTATTTTAAAATAAAAAGCTATATCGCCCAGACAAAAGCATCTCTTGGTGTTCTCAGAAGACTGTACTTGCTAAGAGGGGGAAAAGGTACATCCAGTCGGGATGATTTCACACCAACTGTTTCACAACTTGGATGATGTCTGTTTTATTATTGACTTTGGTCTGCTCCATCTTCTACCCCTTTATTGCCAAGCATTCATCAGACTTGAACCTTTTTTTCCAGGGCTTCAACTCTTGCAAGGATAAGAAAGTGAAATATTATTCCCCCCTCCTTCCTATGAGAAGGCAAGAGTTTCAGTGTCTCTTTCAACCAGAGAAGAAAAGAAACATCTGCCAAGGAGAACTTTCCCGGGAGGGTGGATAGGTGGCTGTTTTGGATGCTCTACTTTGGACGTTCCGAATCCAATCTTCCCCAAATTTGGAGGCGGTGGGGAGGAGATTCAGATGAAGACTCATTGTGAGTTTGGCAACTCTAACTCCTGTAGGGTTCATTCTACAGCTCCCAGGATCCCTACATCCGTGATGGCGAACCTTTTAGAGACCGAGTGCCCAAACTGTAATTCAAAACCCACTAATTTTTCACTAAGTGCTAATACAGCCATTTAACCTGAATACAGGGGGCTGTGAAGGGGCGATGTTGGGTGCCCACAGAAATGGCTCTGAGTGCCACCTTTGGCACCCATGCCATAGGTTTGCCAACACTGCCCTACATGTTACAAACCACACAGTGTATGAAACACTGGTCATAGTTTGGCTTTTTGTTTCATTCTGCGTAGGAACATTTCCCTGGAGGACCACAATACGAACCACAAAATGACCTGGTACATTCGATATTTTTACTTTATGATTCATTTTTGTGCTCATCTCTCCTTTCGAGTACTCTCTATCTTGAATGAGTTGCCATGAGTTGGAATTGACATGATAGAATTAATTTCATTTAAAGCAATCTCTTAGGGGGTTTAATATCTCTAGTCACTTTTAAATAGATGGATAAGTGGCTTAGTTATCTGGCTGCAGAGCCAGAGGTCAGTAGCTCAATTCCACACTGAACCACTGCCTGTGTAGCATTGTGCAAGCTGCAAATTTTACGAAGGGAAGAGTAAACCCCATCTGAGTATTATCTACCTGGAAAAATTCTGAAAAGAGTTGCTAATAATAATTGCCCACCCACCCGGAATAACAAGATGAGGCAATAATATGGGGTGAAAATGGGCCACACATTTATTGAACACAACTTAAAACTAACAGCAACAACAACAAGGAGGGGCATGGCTTCAGCAATCATGGTTGGAACCCCAGGGTCGTTTCAGGCCCCTCCAACCAGGCAGCATGGGGCGAGTTCTGACCCCCGGGTGGCACGGTCAGCTGACAACGCCACCCAGGCCGGTCTGATACTACTCTCCCTGCGTCTTATAGCTTAAGGCTGGGTTATCCCCTGGCACATGGCGAGTGCTGGCCACAATATTGTACTGGAGGGCCCTAAGGGTAAACAATCTGACCAGGCACATCACCCTGGGCGAGTGGGATGTTAGACTGTTGATGATATGGACCACAGCAAGGTTGTCGCACCAGAAGCGGACAACCGAGTTGGCCCAGGCCTCCGACCAAATATACAAGGCGGCCCATATGGGGAATAGCTCCAAGAATGTTAGGTCGCGTATGATGCCAGCGTCATGCCAGGCCGTGGGCTAGGTGCCGCTACACCACTGCCCTTTCCAGAATATGCCAAACCGAATGCCACCTGCCACATCTGGCTGCACTTGGAACTGCGCCCCCAGACAGAACTCGTCCCTCCAGAAGGAGACCCCGTTAAAGCCGTCCAGGAAGATGCGCCAAACCGTGAGGTCTTCCCTCATGGCGGCTGTGACTCTGGTCCTCTGTGTCAGCCTGCGCAGGCCTGCCATGGCGAAGCAAAGGCGGTGAAGAAACGCCCGCCCCGGGGTGACCACCTTACACGTGAAGTTAAGGTGGCCGACCAGCTCCTGCAGCTCCCTGAGTGAGATTTTTCTGCACGCTTGGGCCTCACGGACTCTGTCCCTCAGTGACACAAGTTTGTCCATGGGGAGGCGGCACTCCTGGGCGCGGGTATTCATTTTGATACCCAGGAAGGTGAGAACCATCAGGGGGCCCTCCGTCTTTTCCTCGGCCAGAGGAAGTCCCAGCTGCCCGGCTAGGGCTCTAAAGCTCTGACCCGGCGGGCCCACAGAATAAATAGTCATCTAAATAGTGGACCGTGCTCGCCAGCCGCGTGACATGGCGCAGGCGCCACTACACGAACGTGCTGAACCTCTCAAATACGGCACAGAACACTGAGCATCCGAACGGCAGGGCACGGTCCATAAAGAATTGGTTTTGAAATTGAAATCCCAAAAGCTCGAAATCAGTGGGGTGAATGGGGAGAAGGCAGAAGGCTGACTTAATGTCGCACTTCGCCTTCCCCGCGGCCACCCCACAGGAGCGCACCATGCACACTGCTGCATTGAGTGACATATACCGGACCGTGCACAGCTCAGATGGGATGCCGTCATTCAGTGATGTGCTGCTAGGGTGGGAGAGGTGATGTATCAGCTGAAATTCACCTGGGGCTTTCTTGGGGACTAACCCCAGTGGAGACCCTCTCAGATTGGGCACCGGGGGCTGGAGGAAAGGGCCGAGGACTCTGCCCTCACGCACCTCCTTCCCGATCTTATCTGCCACCACCCCCTCAGCCCCCCTCAGTGACCTGCCGATACGGGCAGTCTGGGGCCCTGGAATGGGATGTGGAAACCAACTTCACAACCAGTAACCAGAAACTCGTCCGCTTCCCTATCCGGGCACTCCGTGGCCCACTGCCGCAGAACCTCAAGCTTAGTTGGTCTGGGGCCCTTTTGTAGGGGCATTGTCCCCAGGTCCTGACTTCCTATTATCCACAGCATCCCGCCCCTTCCCCTGCTGTGGGAGGGCCCTGCTGCAGTTAATAGCAGGGTTCTGGGCCCCGCATATGGAGCACTCATGCTTGAAACGGCACGGCTTGCTGTTGCACGCCCCCTGGCAATTGTAATCCCAACAGACCAGCCGGACTTGAACTGACAGGCCCACCAAGGCGCGGGCAGCTGGATTTTGTGTCCCCTTGCGTATGAGGTGACCGCTATCATAGTGCTCCCCCAGGGTTGGGCGGACGGGGGTCATGAACTGCAGCCACACCGGCGGCAAGGGCTTGTCCCACCACAGGTAAGGCTCCAAGGCCGCTCTGCGATGAAATTCTTCGTCATATTGCAGCCAGGTGTGGCCCAGGAAATCAACGAAGGCCCGGTAAATAACGTCCAAGTATTTTAACATGGACTGTGCCCACC
The DNA here is from genome assembly GCA_023846285.1 of Phrynocephalus versicolor. Lineage (NCBI taxonomy): Eukaryota > Metazoa > Chordata > Lepidosauria > Squamata > Agamidae > Phrynocephalus > Phrynocephalus versicolor. Next base: position 392,911 of record JAHTLZ010000280.1, on the reverse strand, counting down.
AGGGATGGGCCTGCAAGGTCAGGGACATATAGATCAAGTAGGTGGGGAGCCAGGTGGCCCAGGAGCGCTTGGAATTCTTACGGAGCCTCCGCTCCTTATCCTGTGGGTCCTCTTTCTCCAACTCCTTGGTATCTAGGTCCGGATTCAGAAGGCTAAAAATATCAATAATCTCCCCCTCCACATTTTTTCCTTCGTAGACGAAGCGTAGTCCTCATAAGGGAGCGCGCCAGCTGCGACCCCTGCATAGCTCGGGGCCCCACCAAGGTAAGGCCATGCTTGAGCACCCACGGGCAGCTGGCCAGGTGCGAGCCAAGCAGGCAGCTGTCCGTGGGGCCAGCAGAGTGGAGCAGGGACCAGCTGGTGCGGCTGCATGCCACCCATCCCGAGTGATGTGGGCTGCCAACTTGGCGCATGCACGTCCACCCCGGGGGACGCCCCCCAGCGGAGGCAGTGCCGTGTTACTCCACGGCAACCCGGTGCCCGGTGCAGTGGGCAGGGAATAAGCTGCCTGTGCCAGCCAGCCCACCAGGGCGGGCAATCCCGGAGCGGGTGGACCCGCTGGCCAGGGCCATGTAGGTGTGGGCGCTGATTCAGGCGCACCAGCCAACTCACTTGTGGAAGGGTTCTCCGCCGCAGCTAACTCCGCACTGTCATCTTCGGCGCCCCCCATTGCCTCAGGGCTGGCAGTGGCTGGAGGCAGGCCACACGGCCTGGATCGCTGTCGCCTGGCTGGTGCCAGCGGGCAGCCAGTCCCCGTGGACGCCCTGGGAGCGGGCTCCAAAATGGGCAGAAAAATTCTGAGCCACCTCCTTCAACTGGGCCTGCTTTCTAGCCTTCAAGGGCCTGGACCCTGTCCGTGGCTGCACCCGCTGGGTGTCCTCACTGGCCTGCACCCCTTTTGCGGTCTCCAGAGCCACCAAGCGTGACTCCAGCTCTAGCCATATAGGCCAGTCCTCCTCGTCCGAAGAGGAGTCTGATAGCTGGGGTGCAGGCCGCAGCCGTTTAGCCGGCTGCTTGCGCTTGCTCTTCCCCCTTCCCTTCCCTGGGGCCATCCCTGCGATACCACCCTCTGGTCGAGGCTCCAAACTAGACAAGGCCCGGTGCCCCGGCCTACCGCTCTCTGGCTACCCCCCAGGAGTCCCCCAGGGGTGTGATGGCACTTAACTAAACAAGGGGGGCTGCCCTCACTCCCAAGGCCTACCACCCCTAACTCCCACTTCACGCATGAGGCACTGCCGAGGAGAATGGGGGGGGGGTGATGCACCAGCCTGGAATGCTAGCCGCCTCCCAGCCCCAACTGAGGCCAAAGCAGGGCCCACTCAGCACAGGAGGGAAGAGAGAGGGGGTCGCCCAGTTAGGGTGCGCAGGGGGGGGATTAGGGTCCGCAGCCCACCAGGGTATACCCCCGCCCACCAGCCACCACTGGAGGCCAAAAGCCCTTTCCTGGGCCCACGGCTCAGAGGCGGGCCCCACCCAGCCCAGGGGGAGGCCTCCCGGGATGGGGAGGGCAGGGCAGGGAAGGCCCGAAGGACCGGGGGCCACCGCGAGTTGCCCCGCTCATGTCGGAGGAGGGTCGATGCCGGTAGCCCGATCCGGCTCTGCTGGACCCTTGCTCAGTTGGGCCGGCCTCTGCAGCCTCCCGCGAAAGGCCAGGCCACGTCCGGCGCCTGCGGGGCCTCCACCAGGGGAAGAGCCCCGTCCCGGCCGGCCTCCGGCGGCACCGCCGGGAGCACGATCTTTGGCCACGCGTCCGCCACTGCCGCGAAGTGGCAAGGTCCTGCTGGGCCCGGCCTGAAAGGCGGACGCCCCAGCCGGGCCCTGGAGCAACCCCCACCAGGGTTCGAAACTCCGCTACCAAGGCCACGCCGAAAATGCGGCCTCAAAATCGCGCCCACCATGTGGCGCCGCTAAGATGGCGGCACCCCCAAAATGGCATCCGCGAGAGGAGCGGGCAGCAGGTCCTACCCTGCTGAACGCTCCTCGGAACTGTCTGGTGGAGGGGGTCTCAGAGCAGCCCTTTTAAAGGGCGCTCCTCCCCCTCCCCTCTGGACGCTTCCAGCGTCCTGCCTGTCTCTCCTTCCAGGAGGGCAGGCAAATATGTTCCGTGGGCGGAGGTCCCGCCCACGGAGCGACCATAATAATAAGAATAAGAATAAGAATAATTAATAATAATAAGTAGTAGTAGTAGTAGTAGTAGTAGTAGTAGTAGTAGTAGTAGTAG
>JAHTLZ010000280.1:365875-390680 GCA_023846285.1 Phrynocephalus versicolor | reverse complement strand
AGTAGTAGTAGTAGTAGTAGTAGTAGTAGTAGTAGTAGTAGTAGTAGTAGTAGAGTCTTTCACAGCTGGGATTTGATAGCTGTTTTTGGGCTGTTTGGCCGTGTTCTGGAAGTTTTTCTTCCTGACGTTTTGCCAGCCTCTGTGGCTGGCATCTTCAGAGGGCAAGGAGCTCAGGGAACTAGGAGTTCTTTCTGTGCTCTGGGGTATAGACTACAGAGAGAATTCCCAGTTCCCTGAGCTCCTTGCCCTTTGAAGGTGCCAGCCACAGGGTCTGGTGAAATGTCAGGAAGAAAAACTTCCAGAGGAGGGCCAAACAGCCCGAAAACCTCACAGCAGCTATCATTACTTGTATTTCTAATAGACTGTCAACTGATGGTTAGGCTTCCAAAACATGGTCCCACCCTTTGATTTTTCAGCTTTTGGGCAAGTTACTTTTTGGGACCATAGTCTCACATATCTCCTAGCCAGCTTGATCATTGCCTGGGTCAACTGTGGAAGCTGCAGTCCAACTAGAATAGTTCAGGTTGAAGAAGAGTCTTCTTGGAGTGCCTTCCTTGCTCACAAAGTAGATTTCAGATGCTTAACCTAACGTAACAAAATATAGCATAATGCAATGTGACATAACATAATGTGGTGTGGTGTAGCATAGCACTAGGAAAATACATTGCAATGGAAAAAATAAATAAAATGCCAGTTATTCACTTTCCCAGCATGCCAAATGGATAGAGATACAGAAGCATTTTTTCTTTTCCTTTTTCTTCCTCTTTTTCTTCCTCTTTTTCTTTCTTTCTTTTTTCTTTCTTTCTTTTTTTGTTTTTGTAGAGCATCCATTTTGGGTTGCATGCCAAACAAAGAATGTTTGGTTATGGCTGCAGAATGTGGGAGAGAGCTGGGAGTTCTTAGTTCAGTTTCAGGGCTCACCCAGGGTCAAGCAGACAAGGGTCAAACAGACCCTTTGGCTTGGGTTTGGGCATGCTTCAGGTTGGTCATATCATCTTCCAATTTCTTGATCAGCCTCACCTCCTCCTCTAGATAGAGAGTCCCCAGGAAGTCACAAACATGTGGGGAATCAGTCTGTCAGGAAGTCCAACAGAGCCAGCTCAAGATTGTCCCTTGACAGCCCAGGGTATTATGGTTCTTTGGATCCTGCTGTATCTATTTACAGCAATGCTGTTTCTATCTCATATTCAAACTCGTCATTGTTTTCATTCACACAAATCCAAGACAGGCATTCTGCCCATGCCCATGTCAATTAGGTTTCAAAGGATTCATGAGCATAAGAGTCAGCCCAAAGATTGGGTCTCTTATATCTTTCTGAGAAAAGATTCTGGTAAACTCAAGTTGAACCATCTAAGTGAGTTACAAGAGAAACAAGGTGAAAACAGTGCTTCATGTTTCACCCTCAAAGAAAACATTGTCAGACAAGGAGAACAATAATAAGTGGAGGCAAAGCAAAATAGGCCTTATATTAGCAAGGCAGAAAATTAATTTGAAAAGTGCAAAGGCCTAGGCAGAGAATCGGATGAATTCAAATGCAATGGTTTTGCCTTGTACGTTGCAGGCTTAAATTGGAAGTAAAAGAGGCCCAAGGCCATGCCGAATGAGAACCTAAACAAAAGAAATAGAATGAATCTTTGACAACGTTAGTCCTCATTTTAATGACTTCCAGAGGCTTTTGTAATATGGAGGGAAAAGGGAAACATGTACCTGTGTCTTTCTCTAATGGAACACATGTTGCTTTCAAGATTTAAAACAGACTGTTTTGTAAGTTGCTTTGTGAAGTGTTGCACTTCTGCCAAAGATAGGTGTGTGCATGTTCCTTTCTTTCTTCATACCAAAATTAGTCTAAAAAATAGTCAGAAGGAGAGGGGTTTGTGGAGTTCAGCCCTCTAAGAATTTTTGAAGATGAATGGAAAAAGCAGTTTTTGCTCTTTCAAGAAAAAAACTTGGCAGCAACGCCAACAAAATCCAAAATACCACTAGGAATGGGGAAGAATCATGTTTGTTTTGCATTTAAAACAAACTAATTTGCACATCACAGGCTAATACAAAAATTGGAATCCAATTATCCTTTTGGATTGTGCAGTAATGCCGACTTGGCAATGGAGCCCGGTGCTCCCCAGATGCACAAAAAAGCTTATTAGGTTAAACAAGATACAGACTTGCTTTTATTGGAATAAATTGCTCAACAAATATATGCTTTGTGGACTACCTCATGCTCGATCTTACTGAGAAACTTGGACCAACTTGGAAGCGGGGGGAAATGGACTTAAGAATGAAGCTGTGAACAATGGCTATGGGCCAGAAATGACTCATCTACATGCCTCTAATGAAAATGTGAAGAAATGTTGAGTTCAGTCAAGTCAGGATGTCTTCACACAGCACAGTGGTTAAATGCCTGCACTGCAGCTGAAACTGTGTTCACGACCTGGGGTTCAATCCCAGGTAGCCAGCTCATGGTTGACTCAGGCATCCATCTTTCCAAGGTTGGTAAAATGAGTACCCTGCTTTTGGGAGGGAGGATTAGCCTGCATACTGTAATTAAACTGTAAACCGCCCAGAGACTACTTGAAGTGGTGTGGGTGGCATATATAAGCAGAACAATTTTGCTTTCACACGGCTGGACAGCCTGTCCAGAATTTCTTCATCTCTTGTACGAGGTCTGCCTTCCAGAGTAAGAACGCACGTGCCTTTCTTTTCCGCAGCAGGAATTTCTGCAAGCAAATGCGTTCCTTATTCCTTTGAGAAGCCAGGCACACAGACACAGACCAAGCTCAAAAGAAGAGACAGAGAGATATGAGTAAGCCATCCGGGGTCACTCCCTTTATTAGTCCCTGCTGGCAACAACTGGCTGACATCCATACAATAAATAGCAGCCATTGTCATCATGTGTGACTTTTTTGCTTGTGTTAAAACACTTATTTGAGAAAGGCCATGATTTTTGGAAACAAATAGAAAACTTGGTGCAAAAACAAGCAAACAAACAAACAAACAAAAAAGATGCCCTGCCACAGTTTTATCTGGAAGTGAGCTGGCATACATTTGCACAAAGGATTTCATACATCTCCCCTGTCATCAAGTGTGGGATGAAGTACCATATATACTCGAGTATAAGTCAACCCGAGTATAAGTCAAGGCCCCTAATTTAACTCCCCCCAAACTGTGGAAACGTATTGACTCGAGTATAAGCCTAGGGTGGGAAATGCAGCAGGGCCTGGCAGCTCCTCCTTTGTGAGCTGGGGGAGCGGTGTGTGATGTTTCAAATGACTTTTACCCACTGGCCCAAGCACTTGCCTCGGTGGCTAAAAGTATTGACCCAAATATAAGTCAAGGGTCCCCCTTTTCAGCCCAAAATTAGGGTTGAAAATCTAGACTTATATTTGAGTATATAGAGTAGTTTGACTCATCACAAGGAGAAGATAACTGCAGCTCTACATCCTTGTCAGCTCAGGTAGGACAAGCAAACATTTACATGTAGATTGTGTCATTCATTTGATGTATTCTGATATTGTATATCTGCTTATTATGAGGCATCAAATATGTCTAAAGAAATTATTTAAAGACATCTCCAATGTATGGGTTGCAATGCAGGCTTTTTTCATGTTGAGATTTATTTTTAGATCTCAGGGCGATGAGGAGATGGGATGGAAAGGAGATGAGTGAACTCCAGTGAAAGAGACTTAGAAATAGGACCGTGCCTACTTAGCTACTGTAGCAGAGAGTTCATGGCTTCCCTTCGATAACAACAAGGGGCCGACTGCCTTCAGTGACACTAGGCATTTGCATAGGCAGCCTTTCGACTGTTAAAGGTGTCTCTCTTTGTGGACTGACTAATGGTCATCTTTAGACTTGTGCACAAAAGCATCTTTGACGGGAGCCATACAATGCTGAGTTGGCCATGTGTGGAATAAACATCCAATTGACCCGTCGCCAGGAGTTCACCAATACAGTGGAAAGTATTGTGGGAGCTGCTTTTGTGTTGCGCTGGTTGTCACACAGTAAGTTATTGTTCCTTGCCGGGATGGTGCTGGTTGCTATAGGAACCGTATATACATCTACGCACGCTCTCTCCCTCCTGCTCTCTTCAAAAAGGGAAGGCAAATAAGAGAAGTTGAAAAGCAAATCTGAGGCGTATGCGTGCATATGTGTTTAAATCCTCAACAAAGGGGGAAGGGGGGGAGAAGAAAATGTGACATAAATAAGGCAATCAATTTTCTGGGAGTCGTGACTGTCGCACTTGGAAAATTATTCAAGTGTATCTAGCTATCAACCTACAATTGCAGCCCATCCTCCACAGATCTTGAGAGTTCTTGTAAATAAAGCTGAGGTGATTCCGAGTGCACTGCTTGACACTGTTTCAATACTGCACCATTTAGTCTTCCTCCTATTATTGTCTTTGTGGTATTCTTCAGGAAGAAGAATGCACAAGAATGGAAGTGTTTGAGGGGAATGTAGCTTTTAATCCATCCATGTGGTGGGCCGATTTTTGCTTCAGAGTAGGAATACTATGAAAGTCCATAATGTTCCCTCTTTCTCTACAGAAAAAGGGGATATTCCTTTGAGTGTGTCTCTCTGTGTGTTTTCATGTGCCTGTTTTCTCAACTGCTGCCTGATAGACAAAAAGACCTGTTGCTTTTGGCCATCAGTAGTATTCAAAAATAAACAGTGCCTTTTTTCACAGCCCAGGGTATCCTGGACAAAATGGGAGGCAGGTTGCACAGGATGTTAGTTTTCTGACACAAAATAAAGATCTTTGTGCCACCCCATCCTCTGTGCTTGCATGAATTTTTAAAGAAGTCTTGAGATGCAAAAACCTGTCACCAAACAGTTGCAATCTCACCCAGTGTCATTTTAAAAAAAAAATTACTTACCTTCAGAGCAGTCTCCTGTTTTCAATCAACCCAAGGCTAAATAACCCATGTGAGAAATGAAATGAGTTACATTCCAATAGGATCTAAAAGGTCATGTGTTTCTCACGCCTGTCCAGGAAAGAGTGTAGATCAGTATACATAAGGAGGTTTCACATTTCTATCCTTGCCAATTCTTTCCTCTTCAAAATCTATGGAAGCATCATTTTCTACTAGAAAACTATTTATGCTTTGCACACGAACACATTCAATATGTTCTTAGCAGTTCTCAGCACTGCCCTCTGTGACACTGATGTCACAGAGGGCAGTGAACCCCTTCCAGTTCCTAGGCCAGTGTTGGCAAATCTATGCCATGGATGCCAAAGGTGGCGCGTGGAGCCCTTTCTGTGGGCATGCAACATCACCCCTCACAGCCACAGCACTTTCCCCTCTGCTCAGAGCACATCACTGTGCTCCATGCAGAGAACCAGGTGAAGGGGAGGCCATGGGTTCATAGCCCCAGATTACTCTCCATCTATGCTACTCTGGGCTTCGCGAAAGCAGCGTGGCTGGAGAGTAAACTGGGGCTACGAAGGAGCCCACAAACAAGGGTGATGTGGCAGCAGGAAATTCAAAAGTCTGCTCTTTGATCCTTGCTTTCCCAAAGGGTAGTGTCTGAAGCATTTGTAACCTGGGGTACCACTGTATTCAGGTTAATTTGCCATATTGGTACTTTGCAAAAAAATAAGTGGGTTTTCAATTGCAGTTTGGGCACTTGGTCTTGAAAAGGTCCACCATCACTGTCCTAGGTTGAATGCTACGAGTGCTATCCATGGTGCTGAAGCTACAGGGGACATGGAGCTCAGTTAGAGATGGGTATGAACCACCCACTCAGTGGTTTGCACTGGCTCATTTATTGGTTGTGCAAGTATTTGGTACTTCAAAGTCCTGCCTCCTCTGAGAAGAACCTACTCAGAAACAGTGTCCTGCTCTACCTCCTGTGGAAATTGCCTCTGAGTGGGCACCTACTGGAAGGGGTATGGCTTTGAATCACAGAACACCTGCTCAGCCAAGAAATGAACCAGCACAAACCACTAAACTGGTGGTTTATGCTCATCTCTAGGCTCAGCCTATCTCAGACCCCAAAGGCCTGCCACTGTCTTGATTTTGGAGAGTAAGGTGAACATTAGGTCATCCGGACCTTTCATATCTTGTACTGTGCTGCAGCTTGAATTGTCCAGCTAAGTTAGCTTTAACCTAAGTGCTCAGCATGCAAGAAAGAAGAATGGTTGAGGATATTCTTCCCTTCTAGATTATCACAGGCTGTTTAAAAACTATTGACTTTTTATGCTTATTGCAGAACTTTGTATTAGTAATAAAAAAAGATGCAGAGAAGGCACAGATAAAAAAGTTAAACAAATTCTGGCAAAATCAAACAATGTTTCAGAACATCTAAATTGGGCAAGATGATGGCAAGTGAGAAGTTCTAAAGCAATTGATGACAGAGCCCCATGGTGCAGTGGTTAAACAGTGGTACTGCAGCTAAAACTGTGCTCATGACCTGGGGATAGAGATGGGCATGACTCAGAAAAATTTTTTCGTTTTCGTTTTCGTTTTCGGCTAGGGTCCGTTTCGTTTCGTTTCCGTTTTCGTGAGCTAATTTCAAAATTTTTCGTTTTCGTTTCGTTACGTAACGAAAACGAAAAAACGAAAACGAAAACAAAATTTTTTTTGTTTCTTCCCATTTAGCTCCATTATGTGTTTTTCCAGTAACGAAAAACAAAAATTGGCTCGAAATTAGTCGTTTCGTTTCCGTTTTCGGTCCATTTTTGAACCATTTTTCGTTTTCGTTTCGTTACATAACGAAAACGAAAAAACAAAAACGAAAACGAAAATTGTGCTAAGTCGTGCCCATCTCTACCTGGGGATCAATCCCGGGTAGCTGCTTCATGGTTGACTCAGCCTTCCATCTTTCTGAGGTTGGTAAAACAAGTACCAGCTTGCTTGGGGGGGGGGTTGCAATGTGTAGCCTACATAATTAAATTGCAAACTAGGCTTTTTGCAGGAAAGTTTCCATCATAATGACTGGCATGGCTAAATGCTAGAAGATTATGAGACCTGATGTCCAGATTATCTGGAGGGCACCTGTTGGTGTGCTACCATGTTATTACCTAACCTCTACTATCCCCTTTTTTCTTGTAGCATTTCCCTTCTGCACACCCTTGTTCTCCTTCAGTAACTATATTTCAGCTAGGATCACATTTCTGGACTTATTAGATTACCATTACATAGGCATCTGCTCCTTCCATAATCACTTTGATGCTTTTTTCTGCTCCCTCTGGATTCATCATTAAAGGCAAGCTTCTAGGTTGACTATTTGTCTTGGTTGCAACTGGTTGATTCCTTTTATTTTTCATACCCTTATCTTTTACTTGCTTCTTCCTTCTGTGTTTTTTATTGTTGAAACACTAAAGGACTCTCAACAATCTGCCTCCTGGTTATTTGTGAACATGGAAAAGATCCGAGGAGGTTCTCAAAAGCCTGCAGATCTCTAGCACAGCTGTGGAGACACTGTTATTAGCTGCATACTTTGCTGTAAATAGCGTCAACAATGAAGAAATGGGGAAGATTAAATAGGGAATTCACACTTCTTTGCACATAAATGACAAAAATTAAGTATATTCTCCCGAGAACAGGAGCAATATTTTTCTTCTTGGGGCAACTCAGCACAAAGCCCTAAGAATTATAACCACATAAGGTACTCTGAAGAAGTACTAAAAAGACTCTGAGGGCAACAGCAAAAACAACATTAGAAAAATCAATTGCTTCTTTTACTGTTTAGTAATTTTCTATAAGCTTGTTTCATTTACCACATGGGAATTAAAACCATTTTCCAATATCTGTATCAAGCTGCACAATATTTAAGGGTTGTCCCTTGACCAGCAAGATCTGGTTGACAGAGTCTTCTAAGAGCCAAAATGTTGGCATAGAGAAGAGAGAGGAAAATAGGGAGGAAAAGATACTATTTATCTTTGATGTGATTTCAGTAGGTGAACATCCAGGGAGCAACATCCTTCACAATCAACTGAAGTCCAGGATCCAAGAGAATCTAGAAGCCACTCCAGACAAAGAGAGCTGAGACTCAAAATGAGAAGCAGAATCAACTCTAAGCCCCCAACTGGTGTGCTTTAAAAGGCCAGCCAGAATGGCCTTGCTTAGGAATAGACATCTGAGCTTGCCTGGAAGCTCCACAGCAGGTGGAAGAGAATTTGTTGTAAACTGGCTAGAGAAAGCTTCAAAAACGATGGGTGTTGCAATAATCTGGACTGTAATATTGTAATAACCAGGGCAGCTGAATACTGGAGTAGCCCTGATACTGGAGTAACAGGAAAGTGTTTTAAGAACACACACACACACACACACACACACACACACACACACACACACACATCCGTCCAGCGGAGGAGCTCCCCACTCTTCTGGGGAAGCATCCTTTTATTAACCTTCTACCCTAGGTAATTAGCATAGCTGATTACATCATCTATTTGTGTTGCAGTAGTAAATCTCCAAATAAGGTTAAAGAGGCGTGGCATGAGAGGTCTACATTATTATGCATTACTACGTGTACTGGTACCTATGTGCATTGCTCTAATTCAGGCATGTCCAAACTTTGGCCCTCCTGATTTTTTGGACCACAACACCCAGAATTCCAAAGCTGTATTTCCAATGGCAAAGAACTGTGGGCTTTCTGGTCCAAAACATCTGGAGGGCCAAAGTTTGGACATGCCTGCTCTAATTGGTAAGCTTTAGATAAGAGGCAGTTCTCTAATTGGCAAACATAACTAAATCATTTGTTGGCATGCTTTACTAGTAATATGAGAAGACAAAGGAATCTGGCTTAACTAAGGATGATATAGGGAGGGGGCTAGCGTGCTGGCACAACTTGTCTGCGGTTGCAAAGAACTCAGGCCTGTTTGCATCAAAAGCTGTTGCTTCTGAAATTGCAAAATATGGCCACAGTTATGCCAACCCAAAAGCCTAATCTGACAGATGGGGTGGCATATAGAATCATAGAATCATAGAATTATAGAGTTGGAGGAGACCTCATGGGCCATCGAGTCCAACCCCCTGCCAAGCAGGAACCCCTTCACAATATTTCCGACAGATGGCCATCCAGCCTCTGCTTAAATACCGTCAAAGAAGGAGACTCTACCACCCTCCGTGGCAGCATATTCCACTGCCGAACAGCTCTAACTGTCATGAAGTTCTTCCGAATGTTCAAATGGAATCTCTTTTCCTGTACACTTGTATAAATTGTACACTTTGTTTTCTCACTTTTGCTTTTTCTCACTTTTGCTTTTCTCTCCAGAAATAATATAATGTTGCACAATATCCCTTGGGTAGTACCAAGTATTTGAATGTGGCCTGCACTTGAATTGGCTAAGAGACATTTGTTTTCTGAGAGATGTGTTCCTGATAGAAATAAAACCCACTTGTCAATATGGATAATCCAGTTGCTTAAATTTTAGACATCTCTTGGGGATGGCAGCTGTCTTAATTAGCACCTGAACTTCAACATGTATCATTGCATCCCTGGTGATCACCAAGGAGAAGGTGGATGCTGTATGAGTAGCCACTCACAAGAAGGAAGGCAAGAGTGTACAGGTAATTATATTGAGCTCTAGCAGTCTTTTTTTTTTTGGGGGGGGGCGGAGTCATTTCCAGGGGTCTGTAGAACAAAGACATGATGAAGGCTCAGGAACATCCCTTCAGCATTCATTCAGGCAGAGACTCGTCCGCCGAAAGGACCCAACACCAAAACGCAAAAGGAGCAATATAGTATATGCCGTCCAATGCAGTGAGTGTGCAGACCTCTACACTGAAGAAACTAAACAGACATTACACAGAAGGATGGCCCAATATATCAGGGGGAACAGATGAGGACCAGAGTCATCAGTATGCCTCCACTTAAAGGACAAGGGGCACTCATTCAACAGTGAGGATATACACATATTAGACAGAGAAACTAGGTGGCTTGAGAGAGGGATCAGGAGTCAGCCATTCATGTAAGTACTGAAAAGCCATCTCTCCACAGAAGTGGTGGGCTAAGGCACAGTCTATCTGCCTCTTATCAGGAAGTGATTTCAACAATCCCTATATGAATCAAAACTACTTCACACCTCCACCACCAAGGCCATAGCTAACAACCTATACTTAATGAGACTATTGTCTACCTAACAAGCTTATTCGGGCCATTGTTCATCTTATAAGCCTATTTCAGTCCAGGGTGACATGAGGGCAAAGTGAACTATAAAATGGAGGACTCACAACTAGTTTTCCTCAGACTTTCGAAGCTTGTAGATAAGCACCAAAAAGTTTCAGTCTCTCAAGAAAAGAAGTAATCACTCATCTTCCGGATAAACTCTCCTGGATGACTGAGAATCTTCAGAAACCCTTCAGCATATGTTCTGAGATCCTTCAGAATGAAGCATTCCCAAAGACAGATGGTTCCGGTGTCTCTGTAGAGGGGTGGTATTGGTGGCACAATGGCAGTGACTTCACCACCACCTTCTTGCCATCACCTGAGGAGATGTGGATGAATAGAACCCATGTGATGGATCCTCTGTTTTGATTTTCATCAGTGACATCATCATGCAATCAAATGGTTGTCCAAATTTGTCAGTGGTCAACCCTTAATTGTAGGGGGTCATAACTGGGGAAAATAAGAGGTCAAGAAAATACCAGTTGCAGCTGCTTGCTGAAGAAGTTATTGAACTAGGATTTTTTTAAAAAAATACAGAAAAAGCAAATAGAAGGAAGCTTTGGGAAATATTTCTTCCCACGGCAACTGCTATTTTTAATTTGAAAATTGAAAATTGGGAAATATTCAGTGAAGTCCTAATTATTATAAATTGTGGTTATTAACTGAAACTATAAATTGTACCTCACACCATATAGTCTCAACAGCCGGTGTCAAATACTTGTATCCCATCAGCAGAGATTCACTGATATTTTAATTTCCATTGGATGCCTTGGGGTTTCCATGGCAACAGTTCAGCAAAAAGAGGCTTGAAGAGTTACATATTATCTTATATATCCTCAATCCACATAAATGTTGCCAGAGAATCTGTCAAATCTGTTCAAGTGCAGAGCACCGTGGGACTTAAGTAAAGGAATGCATTAAACTGAAGCTCATTGTAGGCCATCACTGTTGACACTGTTGCCCTTGAAAGTACTTCTACGAGGCTCTGGAGAAAAATCCTATGGAAATCAATAGGTTCAGGAGAAACAGCACTGATTATAATAGTCAGCAAGGTCATAATAAATCCTTCTTATATTCCCTCTTAAACGTGCACTCCACTCCATGGTACATTCTTTTTGCCTCACACCTGTTACAAATGGAGAGAGAGAAAAAAAATCATTTATCTGCACAGCCAGCTAATGACATGTATTACATGAGTTCAATATACAGGCTAGCCTAAACATGTGCCCTTTTACCACCCTTGGCATCCTTAGGGTTGCCATTACTACACAGAGATATAAATCTTCTTCTCTCTTTGGCACAAGGGAGACATGCCACCATTTTCCCCATCCTCTTGCCAGGAAGACTGGGCAATGTCTTCTGTCTGTCTTAGCAAGAGCTTCTGTTTTGTTTTGCTGTATTTGAGAGAAGGGGTTTTGCTCAGTGAAAACTGAGTGACTGCACTTCAGGAAGCAGCTGGCTTTGTTGCCTTGGTCTTTTGAAAATCAGAACCCTTGAATGGGTTGTTCACTTCTTTTGGATCAATCAGCCCTGTCCAACTAGGCTTGCTGTGCATGTACGCTTTGCTTCACCAAGAGAAGGTTACTCATTTTGGAAAGGAATTATAGATGGCTTGCTGAAAGGAAAGAACATGAATTGTGTGAAATCCCTGTGAGGTTAACTGATTTCCTCAACAGGCTGTCTTGATGTGAAAATGAGTAATTCATGAGATATAAATTTACAGGTGGCCAGTTGCAGTGTGTCAGCAGCTCTTCTTCTAACATATCTTTAATGTGCTCTCTTTAAAAAGACCTAGGGATTTCAGCTGACCTTCTGTGTCAGGTGGAATCAAGGGTCTGGTCATCAGGAGGGTCAACATCCCTCTGTTTAGTTGGTAGTACCGATGGGATGAAAGAGGTAGAGATCTAAGATGGACACCCATGTGTGTCAGCAACAACAATAACAACCTTTGAATTTCAGATCTAGAAGGGAACTTATGGGTCCCTCCCTGTCAAGGAGTCATAGTGGGGAGTTGAACTCCCAACCTCTGGCTCTACAGCCAGACTCTTCAGCTGTAGGTGGGATGCCCATGCACTTGTAGTCGGCTACCAACAACTTCCCATCCCTACCACCATGGCACAAACCTTGCTGCACCTTAGCAATTTTATGCCTGAGACTCTGTGTGTGACATTTGGAGGATGACAGAGTCCGGTTCAGACAGCTGGGATGGGGCCTAGAGCCTTCATTTTACGAGAGGAAACACCCTCCTGATGGGACTCTGTTTAATCCACATGTTCCAGATCTTGGAATCCCTCTAAGCCAGCTTGGGTGAATTCCGTTCACCTATTACTTACTATTTAGCTAAAGCATTAGTTACTTTTCATTTACTCAGCTTGTGTACTCACTCTGACTCTGCTCTGCTCATCTCTCAGTTATTTCCTCTTGGTTAATGGGATAATTCCACTTCTAACCCTGTTTGCTTTCATTTCCCTTTACCTATTCTTGTCTACTTCTCATTAACTCACCCCTCATCTGTAAAAAGCAAGGACATGTGTTATTGTAATCAATAGCTGTGCAAAAGCATACTCTGTTCCCTTTACAGCAGCCAACCAGCATATGGCACCCTTCCCCTTGTAACCAATCACTGATGCTGTGCATACTCTGGGATGTAAATGATATATAATAAAACATGCCAATGGCAAGAAGCAATAGATCGCTCTGCTGGTCGGACAACTGGACTCAAGTCTTTCTTTATCAGGGTCCTCC
Organism: Phrynocephalus versicolor; assembly: GCA_023846285.1. Taxonomy (NCBI): domain Eukaryota; kingdom Metazoa; phylum Chordata; class Lepidosauria; order Squamata; family Agamidae; genus Phrynocephalus; species Phrynocephalus versicolor. The sequence continues at coordinate 377,825 of JAHTLZ010000280.1, read as the reverse complement.
CACAGGAGGAGACTACTGAGAAATATGCAAGGCAGGCTTGAGCATGGATGGGTTTCCAGCAGCATGTTTTGTTCAGGTCTGGTCACTAGGGGATGAAAACCTGGTGATCCCTCATTAAAACACACACAAAAAACCAACCAATTTCACAGCCATTTCCCAACCTTGGGTCCCCAGCTCTTCTTGGATGAATATTCCCACCAGCCCTTCACTACAAGCTATGTTGGGCAGGATTTCTGGGAGTTGTAGTCCATGGACATGAGGTACCCAAGGTTGAGAACCACCAGCTTAAAGAAGTCATCAAATGGGTTTGACTCATTTTGAGTGCTACCAAGCTTGCAGCAGAAAATACCTGACTGAAAAATGTCACTAAGGAATTCATTCTAGAGCTAACTATTTATTGCCTTTCAAATTATAAGAAGTGGTTACCTGCAGAGCTTTTTGAAATATATATATATTATTTCCCACCATCGGGTTGCCTGAAGTCGAAGTACTATTGTGTAACATGTCAATGCAAGAATGTTCCACAATTTTATTTCAACAACCTTATGTATAATCCAGTTGAAAGACCGTAACAGTCATGTATATGAGTAAAATGAGTTTTGGAAAGACAAGTAACTTATCAGCAGCTGGCTAAAGAACACTTATCCGGGGGAACTGTCTTGGGTGGGCAATAACTCAACTGTCCTAAATACAATATTTGCCAGACTTGGAGGGGATGAGGAGGGGTGCCAACCTAAGAGTCAGTCCAAGTTTGGTAAAGATAGCATCTGATGTGGCTTAGTTATAGCCCATGTATGAACTGCCAATGCCAATAATAGTTTGACATATCACTTCATTGTGGACAGATGTGTTTCCCCAAAGCACTCCAAAACAAACCACCAAACAGCCCAATATGTGGGACTTTTAGCTTTGGGGTTCATTTTATCCCCATCTTCAATTATAACAAATTCAAATTTGTAATGAAGTAGCTTGCCCTGTTTCATCGAGGATCTTCTCATGTTTTTGATTTATGTTGACTGAGGAAGGCAAAGCTGGGGGAAGTGGCTTTAAAAGCTGCAATCAAGTAAGAAATAAGAAATTAGTGCTGTTGACCATTAAAACTGGAAGAAGAAACTGTGCTGTATATTGAACCTTCAGCATTGCATTGATTCTTTCTTGAACTCAGCACACCCTACACTTGCTGGTGTAAATGTGACATGCTTTTTCTGTCTATAAAGGAAACAATATCTGCTTGTGTGGGAAGATCCTTGTGTTTTCTCACTTTGGGGAAGTGATGACTTGGAGCTGCCCTGAATTCACTAGTATTAAGGGAAGAGGGTAGTAACAAGATTATGCCCCCAACTATAAAAGCACAATCACTCAAATCATGGGTTCGTAACTCTGGCTATTATTATCATTCGCAGCCACTTAACTTCACGTACTGGCAGGCTCTAAAGCTGTTTCAAATCTGTTGAACTCATGCACCAAATTAAGAGCACTTCAGATTTAGGAAACAATCCAATGTCAAATAGCTTAACAGAACGTGGTAGAATTATCTTGACTCCTTTTCACTGGTGGAAGCTGGGTATGTGTGTGGGTCCACTCAATCCTTGAGTTCAGATTTTTTCCAGGAGCTATCCAAGGTGCTGAAACTTGGATAGCTCCTATAAAATGTAGACAAAATGAATAGTTTCGGCTCCTGTAGTGCTCAGATTTTTAAAAACAGGACAAACAAAAGAAGTAAAAAAACAAACCCAGATTATTTTACCATATCACTGCTATTACAATGGCCATCCTTCACTGCTGTTCATTCGTGTTGATGGACTGTACATGCCCAACGTTGGGACACTTGTGATGATGCTGACAAACAGGACAGTGGCATGGTCTGCTAAAATTCCATGCTCTTCCTGAGCTTAAGTCTTATGTTCACTGTAGTAGGTGAGGAGTGGTACATTTTCCTGTTAACTGTGTAATCTTATAAGCTACCTCCATTGCAGTGAGAAGTATGGAATGGGCAGGAGTTAAGACACATTAGCTTTACAGAACCCCTACTCCTAGTTGCCTTGTTGAAAACTGGCTAGGACTTGATATAGATCAGTTCCCTTGAGGCAGAGGAATAAAACTTGAGCATTGTATTGATTCCTTCTTGAACTTAGCACACCTTGCACTTGCTGATGTAAACCTGACACATTTTTCCAGTCTTTTAAATTTGGGCTTTCGTTGGGAATATCATTATAAAGATTACCATGAGAGGTACCAGCATTGTCAGAACTTCTCATCATACTAAAACTCTTGACTGCATATTCTGCATAGACTGATTATTACATTTTGAGTGTATTTCCTGTGAACTTGCAGAATGCCCTTGGCCTCATGGCACAGTGGTTAAATGCCTGTAGTGCAGGTAAAACTGTGCTCATGACCAGGGATTCAATCCCAGGTAGCCAGCTCAAGGCTCACTCAGCCTTCCATCCTTCCGAGTTCGGCAAAATGAGTACCCAACTTGCTTTGGGGAGGGGGGCAATGTGCCGTCCATCTGGAACAATCTACCTAGTGAACTGCAGCAGGCTCCGTCGTTGGCGTCTTTTAAGAAAGTCCCGAAGACCCTACTTTTCGGGGATGCCTTCGATAATGACTAGAGGGGTTTTGTTTGTTTGTTTGTTTTTTTCCCGCTTCTCACATTTACACGTGTATATGTTGGAAGTTTGTTCCTGCCATCATCTCTGTCCTTAGTTTTTTTGTTTTGTTTTGTTTTTGTTTTTTTTATTTTGTTTTTATGTGAACCGCCCTGAGTTCTCGCACGGGAAGTAGGAGCGGTATATAAATGCGAAAAATAAATAAATAAGTAAATGTGTAACCTGCATAGTGTAATTAAAACTGTAAACCACCCAGAGACTACTTGAAGTAGTATGGGGTGGTATATAAGCAGAACATTTTTTTTGCCTTAGCTATACTCAAATGGCTGAATTAAATCAGCAGTATACTGTGTTTTCCTAATAAGGAACCACTAGCTTCTTTAACTGCCCCCAAGATACCTGTTGATAGTTATCAAAGCATAAATTCTCAAGGTGATGTTGACTACTTAACAATACCATTTTATATGGACTTTCCCCTTAGAAGCTCTTGTGTCATCATTATTAGCCAACAGTATCTGAGGTGCAGCAATTAATCTGAGGTGGCCATTACAATTCCCACTGAAATCCCTTCCTTTGAAGAGCACTTTGTTACCTCAGACATCCAGCAAAGAGTAAATCCCTGCAGGGGATTTATGAGTACTAATCCTATTGTTAAATAGAGTGCAGGGCACTGGTTAATCACCTAACACATCAGCAAGTTATGTGGCCTGCTTTGTTTTAGAACAGTAATAATGTTCCTTCAGAAGAGAACAAGAATCTTTATTCCTTGGACTTATAAGCACAAGGACATCAGAGGTGATGGTTTTCCTCCATTGTAAAAAAAGTCTGGAGGACTACTGAAAATGCTAGGGAAGAGTTGTTGAGATCCACATTTCAAGTGGAAGGGTGCTTAGAAAACATAGACTGATCACAAGGGACTAAGAATTTCAGGCTGGTTTGCCAGTCTCATCATTCTGGAACGTAGAGACAAAACTTTTTAATTGACTGTTAACACCCTACTACTTTGAATGCATTTTAGTGTTGCTTATGGTTTGTTTAACTTTTTTTGGTATTTGTATACTCACTGTTGTTGGCTTTACTCATGTAAGCTACCTTGGTTCCTTTTGAAAGAGGAAATAAGGGCAACATATTCTAAATAAATAAGTAACATAATTGGGAAGGTAAGTAACACCGGGAGTATGCAAATAATGACAATTTGATTTATTAAAAAGGCATGAACCACCCATCGAGTGGGTAGCCTCTAGTTCCTGTAAGAAATGACCCTCATTTTTGCCGAAATGCAAACATTAAGAGAACCTCAAAAAAGGGCAAATTTATTCCAAAGCTGATGCAAGAATTTTCACCCTCTTGAGGAAAACCCTTTATTATTATTATTTCTTATTTATTGCCCAATGCCAAAGAAGGTTAGAATTCACAATTCACCATAGGTTAAAGCCGAACCAGGTTGATGATGGCCTGCACATACTTTAAGAGAATCAGAAACGGATGCGGAGTCTTGCATTGTGAGCTGTCCTCGTTGTGTTATTATTCATGCTTTCAACTGTTCCAGACACTGAACTCAAATGAATCACTCTGTTTTGCACTCAATGGTCCTGTGCAATTTGCATGCCTTTCATTTCAGTTTCACTGTTGAAAGCTTTTCAAACTTATCAGCCTCCTTGCTCGTGCACAGATCTGTATTTTAATGAAGAATGAAACCCTTTTAGTATTCAGTCGTTGACAGTAGCTGTAGAATGGATAAGGTATGTCCCGGACTGAGTGTGCTGGGTACTGATTTATGTTTAACTACATCCCCTCGTGACGAGAGATTATGACTTCTCCCTCCCACCCCCATAGGTGGAGTTTCCTATCTTAATCTCCCCTTTGTATGTTGTCATTAGACACGACTTGGCAAAATTCTCGTTTCTGTTTCCGTTCCTCCTTTCCATTACGTAACGGAAATGGTAACAACAATTAAGCCGTCAGAACTCGAACTCAAACTGATAAAAGAAAAATTGGGTCTGATTTGTTGTTGTCGTTTGTGGCATCGCGGCGATCGCGTGATGCCAAGCGGCACAGAAAAAAAGTTTTAAAAATAAAAAAACCCCGATTCCCGGCCAAAAAAACAGGCGAAAATATGCCTGCCTCAGTGAGGGCACCTACCAGAGGGGTGGTTTCGGGGGGGGGGGTCCCCAGCCTCCCCCCTCCTGTCCTGGGCTGCTCTGGTGGGGGTCATCCTCGTCATCTAGCCATGCCATGCGGTGCGGGGGAATCCAAAATGGCGACGTGACCGCAATATTTATTTTGAAATCGTGGTCCAAAAACACACCAAAGCACCACAGAAACATGCGAAAATTAGGTATTTTAACTGCCTGAATTTTTACAGTAGCAGCAGTGGGTTTTTCTTGCAATAAAGCATCTCCATTGATTTTATTTTATTTTAATTTTATTTTTTCACACCTGCACAGTGCGCAATGATGGGCTGGCCATGGGAGTGGACCATGCAAATTTTTGGAGCCATTCCACCAATTGCATGGCCACTTGGCCAGGTTTTGACTGAGACTTCTGGGATGTGCCAGTCGGGCATAAAAAGCCCACTAACCCTAGCCCTAGCCCTAACCCTAACCCTAACCCTAACCCTAACCCATACGCCAGTACACTGTCCTTCTTAGTGGGTCAGAGGCACCCAGAGGTGCAGCCCACTAACTCACCCTAACCTTACCCGTAACCCTAAGCCTAGCCCTTGCCCTAACCCCAACCCTAAGCCAGATCTGTACTAGCATTATGCAAGTACACTTCCCTTCTTAGTGAGCCAGAGGCGCCCAGAGGAATTCCTCTTTCGCCTCGCTCACCCAGTCCAATGCCAGTACGCCAGTATGCTGTCCTTCTTAGTGAGTCAGAGCAAAGGCAGGCACCCAAAAGAGAGGTGCCTCGCCCTCTGCCACTTGGTACGAGATGGCTACACGTACCCTTCCTTTTCCTTTCCTAGTGGGCTAGAGGAGGCACCCACCCCAGAGAGGTGTCTCCAGGAGCCTGCTAAACGCCTACGCGTTACCCTTCCTTTCCCTTTGTAGCGGGCCAGAGGAGGCACCCACGCCAGAGAGGTGCCTCCAGGAGCCCGCTAACCCTACCCCCCTAAACCAGTACTAATGACAGACGACAAACGAAATGACAAATTTTTGAAAAATTTCGTGACAAACGGAAACGAGCCGAAATGGGCCGGCTCCGACACACGACAACTCGAAATGTCATTTTTCCTGGTCGTGCCCATCTCTAGTTGTCATTATTTCCTCTGCAGGTAGCTTATCACCTGGAAAGACAAATATTTCTGGTGGAATTCTCTAGCTTTTTGTCAACCTTCAGTTGCATCTTGTCAATGCTGGCCATTCATTTTAAAACCAACAACACGAAGAAGACAATGTGCAATCCGATTTCTGGATGTGATACAAAGTTTGGTTGGGCACCTCCCTGTACACACACACACACACACACACACACACACACACACACACACACACACACACACACACACCAGTGGCAATTTTTCTTATCTTCTGCTGCCTGTCTTAGTCATGATCTGGCTTTGCTGGGGGTCAAAGATCAAGAGCTGGAAAAAGGAGAGCAAAGATGAACAAAGATATGAGCATGAAACAACTCAAGTTTGGTACCAATTGACCTGACTTGGGAGCTAGCACAGGAAACAGATTTTGTTTGCATTATTTCAATCTGGTGAAAGCAGGCCTATTGCTGGTTTATTTATTTATTTATTTATTTACCACTCCATCTAGCTACGTGGCTACTTTGTGCGGTTGTAATAAGTATTGATGTACCTAGTTTCCACTGATCTAACAGTTCTTGAACTGGAACAAATAATTGGACTTGGACCTTGTATTGGCTTATATTGATGTAACCTCCACACATTTCAGTTCCTTGTGTTACTAGAAAAAATGTGTTATGTGTTCCTTTGCTGAAAATAGTGATTCTGTAGCAACTTAGTGGGCATTCAATTTTAATTTTAGTTTGTTTGTCTCATTGACTTGCATTTTTTAAATCTTTTTATTATTTGTTGTTCTTTATTATGGTGCTTTATGTAAACCACCCAGAGTTCCATTTGGAGAAAATTGGTCATGGTATACAAATGCAAAAATAAATAAATACACATATTTTCCTGAAAACAAGTACAATACTATAGATCTGAGTTAGGTTTTGCAAAAAAGTTGAACAGTTCTTGCTTAACTCGGGTTATGGCAGATGCTGTTCTGCATTTGTTGGCCTTGGTTGTGTAATAGTTTGAAAATAGAGTTTATGTTGATTAAATGGTGCAGTCAATAATCTGGAATTGAAATTAGCAGAGCAATATGCATCCAGGGGAAAGTGGGCTAGAAAATGGAGCAATGCTAGAAGATATTAAAAAAGACTTTTTGCTGAAATCAAATCTTGACAAAGGAGGCATATTGAACCTGTCAACACTTGTAGGAATTTGCACTTTTTCTTCAGAATTCTAACAAGGCATTTAAAGGAGATCACGTATGTGCAAAAAATATCACAACTTAACATGTTTGAATTTTGCACTGAAATACAAATTCTTTAGGTTTAGCACCCAAAGCTCTGGATATAGATGACCAAATCTATCTCTGTAATTAATTTCTCTTCTTTTTCTTTTAAATGCAGCTTCAGTTCTTTTCATCCTGAAAAAGAAGCAGCTTTGATCTATTCTTATCAAAAACAAAATTGAAACAAAAAGGTTGTTTGTCTGTGGGAACAGTTCTTCAAAGTATGCTTTTTGGGGAAGTTTCAGTGCAGTGCACACACTCCTGACTTTTGTCGATGTGGCATATCTGGAAGCAAGTGAACTTCTATTTCCCCTGACTTTTTGCTTTGAGGCAGGGCCAAGGGGTTCAAGGGCACCTGTTTCCTATTAGAACCAACATTGTCAATGCTCTAATGTGTATTTGTCAACAATAGATTAAAGAATAAAAGGAATGCTTCTGAGATGAACATGTCAGTCCTTTGTCTGCATGTCTTTCTCAGCTGGCTCTGAGAAATCATCTCTCTCTCTCTCTCTCTCTCTCTCTCTCTCTCTCTCCATGTGTGTGTGTGTGTGTGTGTGTGTGTGTGTGTGTGTGTGTGTGTTTCCCATCCCCCTTTTTTGTAATCAAGATCAGTTCAGCTTTGGAACCTTTCCAGCAAACACCCACACTTGTGTGTTTTAAATGGGCTCCTGTGTGTGGCATAATTAATAATCATGGTCCATTGAGTTGGTTCTATTACCCTCCATGGTTTTTTGAAGGATAAAGTGGTTCATTAGTATCTCCTGGTAGTGCTCTGAGTTCATGCAGCCCATGACCACATAGGTGGTCCATCAGCTGCACATATCCTGGGTGACGTTGGATGTCCTTGGGAGACACTGTGAGTCGATTAGAACTCCTGACCCTGGAGTGTTTCAACACATCAAACTATACCCACTCAAGTGTGTCATGCCCATTGTTTCTTCTCTAAGTCAATCCGGTAACAGAGAGAACAGATCTGCTTGAAAATTTGAACTGAGTGCCAACACATCAGGTTGAACATGTTTTTTTTAAAAAAAAAATGATAGGAAGAAAAGCCAGCACCGTCTGTGCAATAAAAGAAAGTGTGTTGTGTCAATAAAAGAGATATTGCTGCAAGTTATACTGTATTTGCTCTTTAAAAATTTAATTTAGAAGAATGTGCTTCATAACCCTGTGTGAAGTTTTCAGAAAGAAAGGTGTTAAATATGGATGGATATATATGTGCCGGGAGTGCAAGGATATTAATCTGAACAAGCGTGTGCCCATCAAGTTGGCTTCATTCTAGAAGAACAATTGTGTTATTGTTTTTTTTTTGTTTTGTTTTTTGAAGGGTGCTGGATTCCCTGATGAGAACTGGAGGAGGGGGAGCTGACGCCATAAGAGAAAGTTTGGTTAATCTATCAGCTTGGTCTTTGCTCTGCCTTTTTTAGCATAGTTCAGCAGGACTGATTTTTGAACTGTATGCGACTCCTACATTGCTTGAGTTCTAGTCCTATGAGAAAGGCAAAAAATAAAAGGAAGTGGGGGGAGAGAGATTTGCTCAGCTGTGTAAAAATATTGTGAACACCTTAAATAAACAGAATCCCTCCTCGGAGCCTGGAAAGGAGACTTTTTTTGACCTACAGGTCTTTGAATCTGGAGATTCCAGAAATTATGAGATGGAAAGAAATACTATTCCAAACTTCTCCATTATCTTCAGATTTTTAGATCGATCAGAAGAGGCAACCTTGCATTATTTATTGATAGGCAAGAGCAAAGATTATACCAGACAAATTGCAATATGCATTAATTTATTGACACAGAGGCACAGGTCACAGTTCTCAGCTGGGTTCTTTGTCATATACCCTAAGGATGAGGGTATTTACTTTTAGGTGGGTTAGATTCTATGGAGGATAGTTAAATGCTATGTAAAGCATGCAGGTGCCTGGAGTGGGAAATGGCAAACCACTCCAGTATTTCTGCCAATAAAACTCCATGGACATGGGGTCATGAAGAGTCAGTCTCAGCTGTAATGACAGAACACACACAAAGCATCTTATTTTGCTATTTTGTGATTTGCTATATCACCTTTCGTTCTGCAGTTTTTATCTTTGTATAATCTAACTGCACATATATATGCATCAGCTATTTATTTATATTAATGTTTGTCCATCTGATGCCAATAAAAGGTTTCAGTTTTCAATTGAGCAGATCACTGCAGTGCATTGCACCCTTGGCTGCCCACACCAGTGACCTGTTTGGAAGATGAGGGCATTCAGAATGAGGGTCAGAGGTATACGGATAAAAGCTGATGGTTGAAAATTAAAAGGAAAATGATGGGCAGCAGCTCCCAATATGCATGTTGCTGACTGCATGAATTATCTTGGAGTGCTTCATTCTACAAAATAATATCTGTTTTCTACCAACATTTGCCACATTGTGACATTTCCCTCCACTTACCTATTTCTCGGGGGGTGGGGGCAGGGACTAAAAAACATAACTCAAAAAACCTTGGCTCAAGCGTGCCAAAATTTGGCACAGAACAACCAGTAGACCAATCTCCTACAAATGTCCATAATTTAAGACTCAATTTAAAATCTGCAATGCTTTGTTTGGGATGGCTCCATTTTTAGAGTTGCCTTATAGAACGTGGCTTTCTCTGGCAGCAAAAGATCATTACTGCATTCTTGTGCATCAATACTATATGTATATAGGTGAATTTGTGCTTGTTGTGGACATTAACGTTCCTCCCCCACCTCCACCCCTTGCACATTGAAGGTTCTTCAACCAAGAAGTGCAATCACAAGTGAGGGCAGGGGAGCCCTGCTTATTCTTTAAAAGGATTGTCACATTATGTCAAAATTTAGCATACAGTAGTTGCCTGCAGTTGATCTACCCACCATATGTTTTTTGCCTAGAATGAACTGTAGTGTCAAGCAAAATAGGACTGGAGAAAACTTGGAAGAGAAAGAGAGTGCAAACCTTGGGAGGCAAGCCAGCTATTGATGGATGACTGTAAGAATGGGACTCCAATTTGCTGTTGTGTAATGATCTCTGAAATGTCCCTCACTTTCATGAGCTGCTAGCAAAGGCTCCAAGAGAATGGACTGGGCTGATCTCTGTGACATATGATGTCCATCCAGAGAGTGTTTCTTCATTCGTCAATTTATCTGCTGTAAGGGTAAGGTTTGTGCTTGTCTTTTGCCATGCTGGCACAATTTGAGTTGTTTCTTGCCATCCGAATGTTAAGACTTCAGGCAATTTTTCACAGAGTCTCCAGAAGCATACATAAAAGGGCAAATGAAATCCCCAAACAACTGAGAATTTGATGCATTAGGAGATGTGCCAGCAAGCTGTTGGTGCTGCTACTGCCGCCACCACCACTGCCACCATCACCACCGCCATTTTGTGGTACATCTGAACCATGTACACAAAGAGGATAGGATAGGATAGGAAGGATAGGAATCTTTATTGTCATTGCCCCCTTGCAGGAACAACAAAATTTCATGGTTGCTATCTTCAACTCATTTAAAACATTCCACATAGATTTAAAAACATCTATAACACTTAAAATATGACATATAAAATGACTAAAATATGACATATAAAATAAGTTGACTTCAAAGTCCAGATTTTTTGTTTAAGGCCAATATTGCTCTAAAAAAGAAGCTATTTTTGAGATGGTGTGTTCTTGCCCTCAGTATTCTATATCTCCGTCCCGATGGCAGCAACTCAAAGAGGCGATGACCAGGATGTGATGGAGAATGGAATTCGTGGTCCCAGTAGATGTGATTCTCATACATATGGAGGCTTCAGATATTTTCTTAGAAATCACACATAATGAACAGTAGAACATCATTGTTTGAGGTGGGGCCTCAGAAGGTCCATTCATTTACCCAAAGTCTTTATTGTGTCTTTGCTTGCCTATCTAGAGTTAGGCTGCTAAGCCCTACTCATCTCATCTTGCTGTCCCAGGAAACAGAAATGTCTTTTGCACCCATTACACTCATTCAGCACTTAGAAACAATGCTGAATGTTTCTAATTGCTGAATGAGTGTGATAGGGATGGATGAGCATGTCTCAAAATCAAAATATATTATAAGCAGACCCAAATGTGCTGACAGGGTACAAGGTCAGGTTAACCCAGCAAACTTGGCATAACAGCTGGGACTTCGCACAATATCTTGCAGTGCGTGGGCACCAGTCTCAGCAAATATTTTGTGGTTAGGAAGTAGGAGACAAGATGGCCCATCTTATGGTACCGAAGTGTCGTTTTACTGAGAGCAACATATGGCGGCTAGCCAGTAACAAGGAACCAGGTTTGAACTAGGAAAATAGGGTCAAGTCATTCTAGGCCTTGACAGCCAAATAGGCTATAAGCCAAGAACATGAGCTGATGAACAAGCACATGAAAGCACATGTAGGCACGTGTAGAGATGAACAAAATATGCCAGTACACCATGCAAAAGAGTATAAAAACCATCAGAAGCCATTACTCCTTTGTCCAGGACAGCAGGGCCATCAGGGCCTGTGCTGTGCCTTGGATCATTAAGCTAAGATATTTACTAACCTACTGTATTTTCTGTACTGTATGTGTCCTTTGTTGTATCTCTATTTGTCTGTAATGAACCTTTTGCTATATAACTAACTCAGCGTGGCAATTTTGATGAACCACCAATGGTGCATTGGCAATTTATAATGGTGCATTGGCAATTTATAACGAAACAACCAATACCAATTCTTAAGCTAAATTTTTGACCTTATCCCAATGGGTGCAAAAGACTATGTATGTATGTATGTATGTATGTATGTATGTATGTATGTATGTAT
>JAHTLZ010000280.1:353252-365865 GCA_023846285.1 Phrynocephalus versicolor | reverse complement strand
TATGTATGTATGTATGTATGTATGTATGTATGTATGTATGTATGTATGTATGTATGTATGTATGTATGTATGTATGTATGTATTTATTTATACCACATCATCTAGCCCAAAGGCTACTGTGGGTGGTTTACAACATGACAAAATACAAATAACAAGGTGCCAGGTAAAAACCTTCCTGTTCCAGAAGGTTTTTAATTTATACAATATAGATTGTGGGTCCGCTGATGACAATTTTAGGATAATGATTTTAAAGAAGGTTTTTATTACTGTTTGATGATTTACTGATATTTTATTTATAACTATTTTAAATTGTTTTAATTCTTTGATTGTAAGCCACCCAGAGACCTTTGGGAAGTGACCGGCATATAAGTTGAATAAATGAATAAATAAATAAATAAATAAATAAATAAATAAATAAATAAATAAATGAAAGATAAAGTTACCCCAAAATCACATAAAAACATAAAATAGATACAGTAACTATAAATGATTATAATTATTAATATGATGATGTTTGCCTAGTTTCTTACCTTCTGCTAAAGAAGAATGCACAAAAGTGGGTGTGGTGATAAAAGGAATCAATTTCACTGCTTGTCAATCAGTATGGGAAGCCACCACAGCTCAGTCTTGATAAAATAAACCAGCACAGTCAACACCTAATTTCCAGGTTCAGTAGAGGTTAGAGGTCTGAATATTCCTGGATGCCCTGATAGAGTTATGTGGAAGGAAAACACAATTCTGTTACTTGGGAACTTTTCCTTCCAGGTGGAAAGTTCATCTGTAGAACGCTCTCATGGTTGCTTTGACATAACTTCTGGAGGGGAGGAGACAGCTTTGCCCTTTGGAATTTGCCTGCAACTCATCAAAGACAGAGCTACCTCCTCCCAACAGGTTGCACTTAGTTTAAATCAGGGAGTTGCATCCACTGAAGACTTGTCTGCATGACACTTGTTTATTTGTACATTGCTCCAAAAAGTCCAGGAAAAGTGTCTTCAAATATAGACAGTGGGGACCCTGAAATAAAATCAATCAGACTCTTGGGAAAATCTAGGATGGCTTCAGCATTTATAAGCACTCTGTACTCCTTCTAATAACTTGACATTACTCTGCCCTTCAATTAACTTATGACCACAATAAATTTGTTAATGAAAAGACCAAGGAAGAAAAGGAGGTCTGGCTAGACAGCTATCACAGCAGTTAGTTACAGAGTCTTCACACACACCTGCACAACTGGCTTACTGAGAGAAGGGCAGCCATGTCAGCCAAGGAGGGTGACCTAGAGGGCACGAGAAGCCTCTTCATTTCACTGCTAAAACACTGCCATGATCTTCAAGGTGCTTCTGTCAGTGTCTTGTTCTATTTTCCAACAAGACAGGAGACAATTGTGTTTGGTCCACATACTTAAAGGGAAGCAACTTAATTCACACCTGTTGGACCAGTAGGTGGATTAACAACAAAGGCAATGACAGAAGTCATGAGTGGGCCACTTGAGTCCCCCTGCAGCCCTGTTCAGTCCACCCCCGCCTTTGATAAGCCAACTGACAACCCAAAAGTCTTCTTGCTTGTGGCACTGTTATTGAAACATTCCTACACATCAGCTGACAGTATCCACTGTGGGTGATACCACATTTGCCCTCTTTCATGTTACTTCTTAATCAATGCTCATCCTCTATAAGGTGAATCAGAGTTATTGCAACTATCTAGTACAGGGGTGCCCAAACTTTTTGTAAGGAGGGCCAGATTTGGTGGCTGAGAATGTGTCACGGGCCGGTTGCTCCCCAACCCTGCCACCCCACTGCAAGCCCCACCCACTGACCCATAAGCCCCACCCACTGACCCCTTGCAACCCCACCCACAGGAAGAAAGGTGGGGACCAAGGGAGGGAGGGAGGGAGGTGGAAACCAAGAGACGAAGGAAGGAAGGTGGGGAACAAGGAAGGGAGGGAGGGAGGGAGGAAGGAAGGAAGGTGGGGACCAAAGGAAGCACAGGGAGCCGTGGCCACAGGTTGCCCCTTGGAAGAGGCAATCTGTGCGACCTTGCACCCCCCAAGCTCCCCAGCGGTGGTGACGTCTTGCCCGCCAGCCCACCCCAAAGCTCCTTGGCAGTGGCAGAGGCCCACTGGCCTGCCCATCCCACACTTTCCCCTGCGGTGCCGGTGGCGGCAGACCACCCGTCCGCCCAGCCGCCCAAGCTTCCCAGAGGTGTCAGTGTTGGCAGAAGAGTTTTAAAAAAGATGGGGTAAAGGAGGGGGGGAGGGGTGGGCCAGCCAGCCATGGGCCACTCAGAATGGCCTAACAGGCCGGATTTGGCCCCCGGGGCGGACTTTGGGCAGGCCTGATCTAGTAGAAACTTAATTTTAGAAGGAACTTCTTTATTAGTCATCACTTCTATGCAGCCCAATTGCCCTTGTTGCCCTTTATTGCACTGACCATGCCTGTAGTTTGCTGTGTTATGCACTACTAGCACGTATTGTTATTATAACCAGAAGGCCAGAAAAACTCAGAGAAAAACAAAGAATATTTTCTCAGGCCACTTATTGTGAATATTTTGCATCTCAATTAGGGTTATAATTATAAGTAGGGATGGGCACCTTATGAAAAATGACATACTGTTTTGTCATTTTGTAAGCTTATGAAACCTAACAAAATGAAACAAAACAGCTAACTCTGTTGTCAAGAAATGAAACGAAACATTTTTTTTGTTTTGGAAATGAAATGATTTGTCCTAGTGGTGAGAAACCTCTTGATCCAGCTATCTTGAAAAGCGGTTTATTTTTAAACTGATTGATTTGTTTTCATTCCTCCCCTCCTGCACCTCAGCGGTCACTTATCTCTGATCTTGATCTACTTGCCTGCAGCTAGCCAGGACCTGAGCTCATCCCTTCCCTTCCCTGCGCTGGCTGTCCCTGTATCTGCTAGTTGATTTAAAGTTTAAACTAATTGTTTTCTTTTACTAATTAAGTAGGACTGTGGAGGTTATATTTTTATATATTTCCTTCCTCCCCACACCAATCAGCTGTTGAGCTTATCTCTCAGATATCTCCGGGCAGCAGCTAGCCCTTAGTTTCCTGCTTGTTTTCCAAGGGTTCTTTGAAAGAAAATTGATTGGAAGGTTTAAGGAGGGTCTTTGATTTAGGGCAGTGGGCTCCCTGTTAAATAAAAAAGGGGAAAGCTCCCCATTATGTATAGCATTATGATTAGTTTTTTTTGGTGACAAAAAATCTTTTAAAAATCTGTTATAACAAAATGAAACAGAATGAAGACTGAAATAAAACGAAACACTATATTTCTGTTTTGTGCCCATCTCCAGTTATAAGCTGCATAAAATCCATGTCATATTAATACTATTTTAAAGTTGCCTTTGAATGTCATTTAAAAGTAACTTCTTAAAAAAAATGGTATTACTATTTGTACCTAAGCAATTACTTTCCTAACGTGTCTTGCATTATTCATGGTAACATTGTAACTAATCCATGTGCTCATCATCATTGGCATCCTTCAGTCTCGAAAGACTATGGTATCATGCCTGGAGTAGAGATCCTAAAAACAGCACCTAGTGTGACTAAATAGACCAATTCGGGAATGGCAGTCTCTACTGCACTTGGGGCAGATGTATTCTTTTTCCTGCCTGGTCCTCAAGTTTCGTTCTTTCCGTGCCTGCCTCTTTTCCTCTGCCTGTTGGACAAATGCCTCTTCAAATTTATGTAGACCATGCTGTATCTCTTGCCTCCAGACAGTGCAATCGGAGGTCAGGGTTTCCCAGCTGTTGAGGTCCAGTCCCAAGGCCTTCAGGTCCCTCTTACAGATATCCTTATACCGCAGCTGTGGTCTCCCTCTGGGGCGCTTTCCCTTCGTTAGTTCTCCATATAGAAGACCTTTTGGGATCTGACCGTCATCCATTCTCACAACGTGTCCAAGCCAGCATAGGCGTCGCTGTTTCAATAAGGTGTACATGCTAGGGATTCCAGCTCGATTCAGGACTATGCTATTTGGAACTTTGTTGTGTCAGGTAATGTTGAATATTCGCCTAAGACAGCGCATATGGAAGGTATTAAGCTTTCTTTCCTGTCGAGCATGGATGGTCCAAGACTCCCTGCAATACAAAAGTGTGCTCAGTACGCAAGCTTTATAGACCTGTATCTTTGTATGTTCTGTCAGCTTCTTATTGAGCCATACTCTCTTTGTTAGTCTGGAAAACATAGTTGCTGCTTTACCTATACGTTTATTCAGCTCAGACTCTAGTGAGAGTGTATCTGAGATAGTTGAGCCAAGATACATAAAGTCATGGACAACTTCCAGTTTTTTTGCAGAAATTGTAATACGAGGAGGAGGGTCCACATTCTGGCCCATTATTTGTGTTTTTTTCAGGCTGATTTCTAGCCCAAATTTTTTGCAAGCTTTACTAAAATGGTCCATGAGTTGTTGGAGATCTTCAACAGAGTAAGCAGTAATGGCGGCATCATCAGCAAAGAGGAGATCCCGCAAACATTTCACCTGTACCTTAGACTTTGCTCTCAATCTAGAGAGGTTGAAGAGTTTTCCATCTGATCTGGTCCGGAGATAGATACCCTCTGTTGAAGTTCCAAAAGCATACTTCAGCATGGTACCAAAGAAGATCCCAAACAAAGTTGGTGCAAGGACACAGCCCTGCTTCATGCCGCTTCGGATGTTGAAGGGATCTGACACCAGGCCACTGAAAACTACATTGCCCTTCATATCCTCATGAAAAGACCTAATTATGTTAAGGAGCTTGGGTGGGCATCCAACCCGGAGGAGTATTTTAAAGAGTCCATCCCTACTAACCATATCAAATGCCTTTGTGAGATCTATGAAGGCTACAAAAAGTGGCTGTCCTTGTTCCCTGCATTTCTCCTGCAACTGCCTGAGGGAAAATACCATATCAGTAGTGGACCTGTTGGTTCGAAAGCCACACTGTGATTCTGGGTAGACTCTCTCTGCAAGTATCTGGAGCCTCTTCAGTATAACACGTGCAAACAGCTTCCTGACAACACTAAGAAGAGAGATACCATGATAGTTGTTACAGTCGCTCCTGTCACCTTTGTTCTTATAAAGCGTAACAATATTAGCGTCCTTCATATCCTGTGGTACTCCCCCTTCCCTCCAGCAAAGGTAGAGGATTTCGTACAGTTCAGTGGCAATGATCTCTTTGCAGCACTTCAGAACTTCAGCAGGGATGTTATCTTTCCCAGGTGCCTTGCCAGAGGCAAGTGAATCCAGAGCTACATTTAGTTCTTTTAGTGTTGGTTCATTGTCAAGCTCCTCCAAGACAGACAAGCACTCAATAATTATTTAAGACTTCTTCGGTTATTGTGTTTTCTCTGGAATATAGTTCAGAGTAGTGCTGCACCCAGCGTGCCATCTGCTGCTCACGATCCTGGATGATCTCACCTGAGACAGTCTTTAAGGGCACAGTTTTCTTATGTATTGGCCCTAAGGCCTGTTTAATTCCATCATACATCCCCTTGATGTTACCTGTATCAGCTGCCATCTGAATCCGAGAACACAGTTGCAGCCAGTAATCGTTAGCACATTTCCTGGCAGTCTGCTGGACTTTGTTACGAACAGCTCGCAGGGCCTGTAGGTTGTGCTCGCTGGGACAAGCTTTATATGCAGTCAAGGCTCTCCTCTTTTCCTCAGTAGCTGGCATCAGCTCTTCTGAGTGGGCTTCAAACCAATCTGCTGTCTTTCGAGTCTCCTTGCCGAATACTGATAAATCAGTGTTATAAACAACATTCTTAAAATGTTCCGAACGTTTGGATGCATTATCTTCAGCAGGGCCAGGAAGAGCTTCCTTGAGTACATGGGAGAATTCCTCCACTTTTCCTTGGTTATAGGTGTTACTGGTATCAATTTTTGATCTTCTTTCCTTCTTCAGGTGGTGCAATCTCCTTGTTTTCAGTTTTACTTTGCTGTACACCAGGGAGTGGTCTGTGTCACAGTCGGCACTCTGATAACTATGTGTGATTGTAACACTAGAAATGCTGGAGCGCCTGACGAGATACAGGTCGAGCTGATGCCAGTGCTTCGATCTTGGATGTCTCCAAGAGACTTTGTGCTGGGGCTTTGTGTTAAAGAATGTATTGCTGACACAGAGAACATAATAGCAGCAAAACTCCAGCAGGCGTTGGCCATTTTCGTTCATCTTTCCAATGCCAAACCGACCTAGGCAGGTGGGCCAGGAGTTATAATCAGCTCCAACCCTGGCATTAAAGTCACCGAGGATAGCTATTGGTCTTTTCTCAGGGATTTTCTTGATAGTGGCAGCTAGATCATCATAGAATTTGTCTTTAAGTTCTGCTGGAGATGATAATGTTGGTGTGTATGCACTGATAAGTGTAACCAACCCTGATGTAGAGTGTAGTTGCATGGACAGGATTCTCTCACTTCCTGCAGCAGGTGGGATAATGAGACCTAGTAAAGTATTTCTAACAGCAAAGTCAACCCCACATTCCCTGGTCTTGTTTGATGGCTTTCCCTGCCAGAAGAATGTAAAGTTCCTTGGTTCAGCTGGCCCAGCTGGTAGTACCTTGTAAGGGCCCCCATCTGGGGTTACAGGAGAGGACGGTCAAATGGTTTTGAACGCGGAAGAGGGCTCTCATCGCCCCAACGGCAGAAAAAGTGGAAGAACCACCTTTAGGAGAAGGAAACTCTTTCAAACCTCCACTGCCTTGTGGCTATATCCATCATTAGAAAAGGCTTCAGGAGTCAACCTCGAGGAAAAAAACGGAGCCGGAGTCCCGGAGACAGTTCATGGCTATATACAATCATGTTCTGGCAACTCCTGCGACGCAGCTGGAACTAATCGTATCGGCTTTGCCGTTCCATTGGACCACTCCAGCTACGTGGAGAGGGGGGTTTCGCTGCCTGGGTAACAGCCTAACCATATCGAATTACCCAGGCCTTGTGCCCTGGAGAGGACCACTTACAGCAAATAGTGGCGGAACAACACAGGAAGCGGTAGCTACCTGGGTGTAGGCGGATCAGGATGGAAACCAGCAAACAAATCGTTGACTCCGCACCATGCAATCAACATAAAAAAATCTCGAGCCTAAAGTTGGGCACATGGAATGTTAGGACAATGAACCCTGGCTGTTCAGACTATCTCCAAGAAATGGACACTATACGAAAGACAGCTGTCATCGACAGGGAACTGTGCAGACTGCAGATGGACATTGTTGCTCTCCAAGAGACAAGGCTACCTGACTCTGGATCTGTCAAGGAGAGGAACTTTAATCCATGTGCTATTCATGATACAAAAAGTAAATATGGATACCTATGCTATTTGTTGATAAATTAGTTAAAGGCCTGATTGGTAGTGTGCTAATTGTTTAGGATTCTACTTTTTCTTTTGTGCATGAGATTTCAGTAGGATTCTAACATGAGCAGACAGAATTTGCCATTTTAGATTCCTCAGTTATTGAAGTGTTTATAATATTTCTCGATAAGTGAACTTTTGTATTTTCAAAATATTTCTTCACATTCCATAATAAACTGCAGGGCCAGCTATTATGAAACAGATCCATACAAAATGGAATATGTGGAGAATCAGCTTTGTCACAACACATTTATGTACATTTTGGGAATAAATGTCCAGTTTAGTAAATGTGGCATGGAATAATCCAAACATTTTTGATGCAAGAAGACATCTAGAATTGGTATATCATCATCATCATCATCATCATCATCATCATCATCATCATCATCATCATCATCATCATCATCGGATTCTTTCATTCATGAAATATGGATGGATTCACCAACATACCAAGTCAACATCTATCTACGTTATTCGTTATTGTTGTTTCTCAGATATGTAGTGGGTTGAATTTTATTGCTTGTGCAGCTACCAAACATCAAGTACCTGTACAGTTCCCATCCTATTTTCTGGTTCTTTTGGGATTCTAGTATTGCATGTACTTATTCCAAAATGAATTCTGTTGTATCCTGCGAGTTGAGAAATTTCTCATAGACTTACTTTTAAGTAAGAATGAGCCCAAAGTATCTTGTTGCCTATCCTTCAAGCTGATACATGAATGTGTGTTGGGAGGGAGTTTGTTGGAGTTATTTTTATGCATCTTTAACCGTGTCTTTGGTGTGCTTTTTCTGATTTTCTGCAGCAGACAAGAAAGTCTTTGATGCAGTTCAGTTGAATTGTGAGAAACCAAAGGCCCTTAATCCTAGATTGGTAGGAGAGGGGTAAAAGCACAGTAGGCCTGGCAGAACTGATCTGCACATGTTGCAAAGAGAATTTTTGGAAGGTTTTAACTAACATTTGGTGTTATTTCTCATGTTCCTGCTTCTTTAAATGTCAAGCTGCCTTGGTTACTGCATAACAGGTTGCACTAAGCTCTCAAGGAAACGTACAATATAATCAATTTGCTTTAGAGTCTTGAAATGATGGGCATAAGGTTCTCTCCCTAGCCTATCTTCTTTCTTCTTTGGGGAAACTCAAAATGGCTGGACAACGTTTTAAATCAAGAGGGGGGAGCACTTTTGGGAAGGAGGCCTTTGAAAATTCTCCACCAGCTAGTATGCGTGAATTGAATCTTTTTGGAAGATTTAGACTAACTAAGCTTTCAAGGAGCTAACCAGGGTTCTGAGTCCACGCATGGAGGAAAGGTGAACTTCAATAAAGTTCATACTAGAAGCTGGAGTGGATTCACCATTCTAGAGGAACCTGGTTCACCAACCTCCACAACATTGGGGATGGGTTGGAATGTCACTTAGCATTATTGTTGCTTAAAAACCAAATCACTATCCAACATTTGCAAATATCCTTGTAAAACTGATGCAAGGATTTTCAGATCATGAAAACATAAAATCAGAGATAGTGGAAAGGGCAGACTCTTCCAAGCAAGCAGGAGGGCCTACAGATACCCCATCCTTGTCCCATACTTGAATAACAGATACCTATGTATCTCTTCATTTGGTAGGATAACTCATGTTTGACAGCAACTTTCCAAACTTTGCATCTATTCATGTATGTTGGACAAGTTTGGTCTGACAATGGAAACAGCAATGCATAAAAGGGGAGAGAGGGAGAAACAGATGAACAATAAGGGTGGAAATTACAATGGCTGTCTTTGTTCTTCATCCTGTCCACAGACACTCTAGAAAATATGTTTTGCACCATCAAGTCAGAACACACTTATAATAACCCAATTGTTTCAATAGTTAATTGGCTTCAATATCTTACTGAGAGCCCGAGGTTGGGTGTTTGATTACCCACTGTTCCTCTTTGAGAGGGATTGGACTCAATGATATGCATGTTCCTTC
This sequence comes from Phrynocephalus versicolor, assembly GCA_023846285.1. Taxonomy (NCBI): domain Eukaryota; kingdom Metazoa; phylum Chordata; class Lepidosauria; order Squamata; family Agamidae; genus Phrynocephalus; species Phrynocephalus versicolor. The sequence goes on along the minus strand of JAHTLZ010000280.1, from coordinate 356,569 downwards.
CAGCTCTGCACTTTTAAGACTCTGAGATTAATAGACCATTCAAGGTAAGTGAGATTCCAAAGAAGCTGCTTTAAGAAATCATTTTGTTGCATTTACCCAACAGTTGATTTTTGTGGTGGATCAGAGATAAGAGAACCCGTCTCTTGGATCCTACTCCACCATTCTGTCCACTACACCATATTGGGAGTATGGTCACCATAAATCATCCAAAGATGTTTAGTCTTCAGACACATGTGTCTTTAATTTCACACGTGGAAGCAAATAGTGTAAGCAGAGTCTATGAATACAGACTGTAGAACTTGGAAGAGTTCCAGGATGACTATTGGCTGGCTTAGTGAAGATTTCTGGGAGTCCAGAAATGTATTCTTTTTTAAGCATCAGTGAAGTCTGTGCATATTGATGCTTGGACATCATGTGACTCTATCTCTACACCGAAATTTAGATGTTTTATACCTTGGTAGCTGGCATACATGGCAGCAATGCAGAAAGAATAATTCTAGACTAATTGAGTTTCTAACCATCCCATCAGATGGCAAGAGTGCCCATTATCCATTAGCCAATTAGTTTGACATAACTTTTGTAGTTTAAATATTACTAATTGAATGCTTTAATTAAAAACAAGGAAACCCACCCTGTTTACACAGTCTATGCAGAACCTTGGCCAAAAAAAAATGTGGAATTAAACAAACATGATGTTGGCAGTGAAATGACGGTATGGGATTTGAATTGGAATGGGATTTGAGAACAAAACCCATGATGAACTGGAGTAGCCAAGGTATTTATTAGAGCTACTCTTTCTTTTTTAGAAAATAGCCCAATGAAACAATGGTAAAATGAAACCACTACATTGCTCTGTAATGTGATTAATTCAAAATAGACATAGACTTTTTGTTTCAGAAGGGGTCTGGTTCCAAAACAAAACATGCCAGCATAGCTGGTGCTCGGAATGCAGTCCCACCCTCCAGAGCAAAATCAACCACTGTCTTACCTTGCTTGACCTCATGCTGAATAAAATTCCAACCAGGAAGCAGCCTCTGATGCGTCATCTTTCCCTCTCCCTGGTGCTGGCCAATCAGGAGCTGTGCAAGGACATGCATTATCTCACCTCCCTGTCTGACTGGCCAGCGCCAGGGAGAAAGATGGTGCATTGGAGGCTGCTTCCTGATTGGAATTTCACCCAGCACGAGGTAAAGCAAGGCAAGACAGTGGCTGATTTTGTTCTGGAGGGTGGGATTGCATTTGAAGTGCCAGTTGTGCTGGCATGGTTCATTTCGGAACCAGTCCCCTTCTGAAATGAAACACCCATCTCTAGTTCAAAAGCTTTTTGCCCAAACATTTTTTTCCTTTTAAGAAGTCTTTTTAAGAAGTCTCCTTCTTAAAAATAAACATCAAATTTCCTTGAGAGTCAGGAATAATATTCACTGTCTTCTTGGGATACACATCTTCTTCCCTTTAAATCAAATTAAGCAACTGAGTGTCTGTCTTGATAGAGGTTCTTCAGAAGCCCATTAACTGCCTCCTACACCACCTCCTGCTCTATGTACTGGAAGCCAGTAGACTAGCTGTGTCCTTTAAAGATGCCAGCTGTCCCTCTATATCCACCTACTCAAGAACTGATCAGCAGAGCAAGAGAACCAATGATTAGCCATCAGATCCAATACAGTTCTGGTCTTAAATGCTTTCTCACAACTGTGTGGGCTTTTTTGATATTACCACCTTCATTGCTACTCTTGAGATTAGTTGCTTTCTGTTTTGGATGACCCAACTTCTCTCCCAGTTGGATGAAGGACAGTGTTCCATTTAGTGGTGGACCAATATTCATGCAGCTTGAAGTGTTGGGGGGGGGGGTTGGCTATCTGCAAACAGCAATGAGTTCTGGGCAACTACCAGCACAGGTATTAGTGAAGGCTTCTGGGAGTTGCAGTCCAAGACTGTCTAGGAACCCAAGGCTTGGACCCACTCTATTAAGAAATCCTCAGCCCATGAAGGATTCACCTTCACAGGCCTTCCTTGTTATTGTTGCCATGTTTCATGCTTGCAGAATGAGCACACAAATGTGGCCAATGGTTGTTTCATGCTGGATCATGGGGAGATAAAAAGCAAGGTTGAGAAGGTAAGGAAATGCACCAGACAAAGGAACACTGTCTGATTCCAGACTCTTTGAAAAGGAGGCACAAAAGAGCCAATCAAAGACTTAAATCTTTGGTTAAAATTTGTCTCACAATGTGAGATTTCAAGAAAAGAAATCCAGTTGCCACAACTCAATTTTTAGCCATGACTCAATAATTTCACCAGGATGACTGAGAATCTTCACAGACATCTCATAATGTGAGCACCCAGAATACAGGACATGGTATGAGGGGGGCATATCAAGAAACCTATTATGAATAAAAAACCATGGAAGCTGTATTTCAGCGTTGGGAGGATGGCTTGAAATGCACCACATTTTCATTAGCGAAACAAGTTTTTTTGGCATCTCTTAAAATTAAAGCACCTTTGAAAATGAAATTAAGGAACTGAGGAAAGAAAGATTTATGAGCTCAAATGTTTTTATTCCATCAAAGTCACTATATTTCAGATGGCATTTGGTTGAAGGCCAGTTTTATATCAAGGCTTTGGACGAGCGATCAAAGTTGACTGAATATTCATAACGTACAACAAAGGCGCCTCAGCACAGGGTGACCATTTCTCAACTTCTGCCTTCAGGAAGCCACCTTGAGCTTCATTTGTCTAGCAGGGAACCTCTCCAAATCTGGCACAGAACCAGACTCCTCTGCAGAATGGGACAAGATGTTCTGGGGTTTTTTTGGCAGGTGAAATGGCAGGATGGTAGAGATGAAGAGCATATGCCTAAACCTACCTTCAGAGACAGGAGGAAATGGTTGATTTTTTTAAATTGCACCTCCTGGGACATCTCAGCCACTGACTGGGGAGTTTGGGAGCACTGGTTGAAGATGACCTTCTCCTATCTCAGCTTCCCTTTTGAATCAAAGAGGTGGGGATGCACGTGTGCAGGCTTTGCAATGATCAATCCAAAATTATTTCTCCATTGCCTCTGGACTATTTACCATTTAATGTTTAACTGTTGATTTGGCAAAAAGTCTAATACGGTCCTACTTTATTCTCTGATGCTTATATGTTAATTTTAGCTCTACTTGTAGCATTGTCTTATGTTGCAAACCACCCAGAGTAGCTGTGGTTAGATGAGCGGAATACTAATCAAATCAAATCAATCAAGTCAAGTCAAGTCAAATAAGTAAATAAGTAAATAAGAAAGAAAGAAAGAAAGAAAGAAAGAAAGAAAGAAAGAAAGAAAG
>JAHTLZ010000280.1:304431-334252 GCA_023846285.1 Phrynocephalus versicolor | reverse complement strand
AGAAGAAGAAGAAGAAGAAGAAGAAGAAGAAGAAGAGGAGGAGGAGGAGGCAGGTTGGTGGATGAAAATACAAAAGCACCTTCACACACAATATGTCTGTGTTGTTCCTATTTTGTCACAGTCCAGGCAACATGGCAACAGTTGCCATAGTCTTCCATTTTCTGCATTTAGACAGGCACAAAGTAATCTGTCTTGAAAACACATAATACCTTTCAGAGACAGGCAACCCACTCACCCAAGTTGCCATTTTATGAGGACGGGGGGGGGGGAGCTTGCCCTGTGTTATTTACTAGAGATGGGCACGACTTAGCGGTATTCCCGTTTCCGTTTCCGTTACTTGGTTCCGTTACTCTACGGAAATGGTAACGGGAATTACTCCGCCAGACTTCGAGCTCGAACCGACGAACGAACAATTTTGGTCTGATTTGTTGTGCTCGTTACTTGCATCGCGCAATCGCGCGATGCCACGCGGCACAGAAAAAAGTTTTTAAAAGTTAAAAAACCTGGTTCCCGGCCAAAAAGCAGGTGGAAAAATGCCTGCCGTGCCTCAGGGCACCTACCAGAGGGGTTGTTTCGGGAGGTCCCCGACCTCCCCCCCATCCCCCGTCCTGGGCTGCTCTGGTGGGACTCGCCGCAGGCTCGCAGCCAGCAAAAAGCCTAGTCTCGCCGCCACCCGCCGCAATTAAAGCACAAGCAAGCAGCACGGAGTCACGGACGGCACAGGAAAAAACTTTTAAACTCTCCCCCCACCCATTCCCGGGCCAAAAAGCAGGCGGAAAAATGCCTGCTTGACTAAGGGCGCAGGGCACCTACCAGAGGGGTGGTTTCTGGTCTGGAGGGGGGGGGGTCCCGCCTCCCCCCCGTCCTGGGCAGCCGGACTCGCCATGCCATGCGGTGCGGGCGGGGGATCCAAAATGGGGCGGTAAACGCAATATTGTTTTTGAAATCGTGGTCCAAAAACACACAAGCACAACAGAAACACGCGAAAATTTATAAACTGCCAGATTTTTCACAGTAGCAGTGGGTTTTTTCTTGCAACAAAATGTCTCTCCTCTCCTCCTCTGTCCTCCAATGATTTTATTTTATTTTATTTTATTTACACCTGCGCAGTGCGCAATGATGGGCTGGCCCAGTGGCCAGCCATGTGGGAGTGGACGACCATGCAAATTTTTGGAGCCATCCCACCAATCGCATGGCCACTTGGCCATGGAGACTTCTGGGATGTGCCAAAAAGCCCCCTAAAACCTGCTCTAGCCCCCTAACCCCCTAACCCTAATCCTTGACTCCTTACCCATACGTCACAGACTGTCTTCTTAGTGGGTCAGAGAGGCACCCAGAGGTGCAACCCAATAGCCCACCGTAACCTTACCCGTCACTAGCCTAACCCTAGCCCTTGCACTAACCCACCTTAACCCTAAGCCAGATCTACTTGCATTGCACTACACGCAAGTACAATTCCCTTCTTTGTGAGACACAGCAGGTGCGACCCAGTCTTGACGGAGGGTCGTACCAGTGGACTGGTCTCACTGTCTGCAACTGGTATGCATATCCATATATGGTTATGCATGCCATTTTGCAGCAGCAGGTGAGGAGGGGAGACCCCCATGTTGAGGGGTCTCTTGGAGCCTGCTGCTGCCCCTTCCTAGTGGGTGAGGATAGGAGGCACCCACGGGTGCCTCCAGGAGCCCGCTTTCCCTTTATAGCGGGCCAGTGGAGGCACCCACCCCACAGAGGTGCCTCCAGGAGCCCGCTACCCTCCCCAAAAAAACCAGTACTAACGACAATGAAAAAACGAAAAAATGAACCGACTAATTTTTGCGATTTTTCGCAAAAAACGGAAACGAGCCGAAACGGGCTGCCTCCAACACACGACAACTCGAAAACGTCATTTTCCCTAGTCGTGCCCATCTCTATTATTTACCATTCAGAGATAAACCACGTTGGGATGTGCATACCCACCTAGGATCTGCTACTGCTGCTTAAAAGCTAAGTGTCTTGCTTATATACCATCCTATAGCACTTTAATCACTTCTAGGCAGCTTACGATTTAATTATACAGGCAACCTATTGCCTGGTACTCAATTTACCAACCTCAGAAGGACGGAAGGCTGAATCAACCTCAAACTGTCTTCCGGAGCCCTTCAGGACCAAACTCAGGCAGTGAGCAGAGGCTTGACAGCACTAATGCAGTTTGACCACTGGACCACAAGACATTCTTGATGAAGCCAGCAGGTTTGGCCCTCCTGGCATATATCAGTGGACTATCCCGAGGCAGAAAAAGCAGACATTGTACTGGATGAGAGAGAATGTTTCTCCTCAGATAATTGTGTCTTGCTGGTTCAGGAAGTCTCCCAATGGACATGAATGCCTGAGGGAGGTAGATGCAGTGTGGCAGTTCGTGTTGAGATGGCAAGCAACCCCATGAATGGAAGCCATCCCATCACTCCACACATCTTCCCTTCCTTCCTTCAACATTGCCATCTGGAGGGGTTCGCCCCTTCCACCCACTCGACTCTGTGTAATTTTAGGAAGCTGATTTGTCTCATGTTGGGCTGCCAGAGACATTCTTTGGACAGGTTGTCCTCTCTGTAATTGCCAGTCATGGGAAGTTAACAACTCCTGGGCCAGCGTTCCCTGGCACTTGACATTTTAATTTCATTTTCAGAACTGCCTTGGCATGCATGAGCAGAGCAGAGGCAAATGCGGGGATAGGGGGGGTTGGAGGGTTTCCCCTCCCTCCTCTTTTACCCTTCAATTGTTGGTGGCATGATTAGCATGGCTTAGGAACGAAGCAATGTGCAGTCATCAGATGTCAGAGAGTTACCAGTAACCTGGATAATAAGAAGGGGCTCTCAATGCCACAGATGGTTGCAGCAGGTCCTTAGGGAGGAGCCAAAACTCATGGACAGTGGCCATTGCTAAGTGGCAAAGCAAATTCTTTGGATCAGCAGCACTTCGGGAAAAAATGTCTCTTTGTGTGTTTGTTTTCTTTGGCCTGTGCTAGCTTTGGGGGCATTCTTGAGAGTTCTGATCCAAGAGAGAGAGAGAGAGAGAGAGAGAGAGAGAGAGATTTTTCTGAGCTCTGCACATAATTGACATTTTGATTTTCTTGCATGTAGTCCTAAACTCTGCTTTAAAAGCTCAAGGGACATGTCCTATGAAGCTGACTTTCATCAGTCCATAATCAGGAGAGGAGCAGCCACTAATCTTCATTGATTAGTGATAGTCATCTCCTGAGAGCTATTGGTCATCTTAGCACATCAATAGCAGAGTTGGGTGGGAACCTAAGGATCAACAAGCCCAGCTGCGGACAAGGAGCTGCAGTGGGTAGCTCCTTGTTCTGCAGCCGCTGATCAAAAGAGATAGATTCTGTCTCACACAGTAGCTCACCATTTGCTTCAGGGTATTCCCAAGCAGATGTCTTCATCTCCTTACGATTTCCTGCAAATGGCATTGAGAGAGATCCAGAGGTTGTCCTTAGGCATCCATAATGAAAGCCATTGATATCCTTGTTCTCCATGAACTTGCCTAAGAATTAGACAATCACCTTTTTCATTAGTTTGCTTGGGTTTTTGTTTGCTTGTTTGTTTTGTATTGTTTAACAAAAGTAACTCAAGATGGTGGAAAACTATCTAGGCTTAATTGTTTTGTATGTTGTACTTAAAAAGATGACATCCTTAGCCTGTTCCTCTGTAATTGCATCTTTGTTATGACTGCTGCTTCTGTGGCAGGGCAGATATAAGATAATCGTCTGTTTAATATATGCCTGTATTTATTGCATTTAGCAAGATCAAAAGGTTAAGGATTTCCTTCCATTCATTTTTCACTTTTAAATAGTGGAACATCCACATATTTTTCATCCCCATAAACAAGTCTGAATGTGGTAGAAAATCACATTCGGTAAATTCAACCATCCCTCATTTTGATGTTGTTTCTGTTGCATTGGTTGCAAATTTGGGCTGGAGTGCAACAATTTAACCATGGCACCATGAGGTTAAAGCTTTCACCCAACGCTCCTCTTTGTGTCTATGTTTCCAGAGAGGTTGTGAGACTGATTATACAACCAGTTATGTGATCTGTCTTGTGCCAGCAGGGGTCTCTCAGAACAAGGGAACACCTACATAATGCATTTTGGCCAAGTTGTCATTTCAGACTGAAAGGCAAGGAAACACTTTTTATATGTAAAACAATTGAACAATATTTGTCTCTGTGCAATGGTGAAGAACTTGTCTATTTTTATTTACTTATTTACTTACTTACTTACTTACTTATTTACTTATGAGTATTTTTACCCGGCCTTTCTCCTTGGAAAAGGACTCAAGGAGGCTTACAGGAATGAGGGACAATATATAGTCCATTACAATTAAGACATATTCATGGTTAAGAACAGGGAATTAAGGGGTGTCTTACAGCATTAGAAGACAACATTGAAGCTAAAAGAGAAGAAAGCTAAGAAAAAAAGTATAAATTCCATGTCTTCAAGTACGGTAGACCATCTAAAAGTTATGAGGGATGAGAACTAACAATTGATTCCATAATGTCAGTGTAATCACACAAGGAGAGATGCAAGCACAAAGTTATAAGTGGATTATAAACATAAGTCTGTGTAGCCAAGTATGGTAGTCCCTCATTCAGGGAAAGCTTGCCTGAAGAGAAAGGTCTTTGCCTGTTTCCAGCAAGACAGCAAGGATGGGGCAGTCCTGGCCTCTAGGGGGAGGGAGTTCCAGAGTCTACGCACAGCAGCTGAGAAGGCCCTTTCATGTGTTCCCACAAGACATACCTGTGAGGGTGGCGGGATGGAGAGAAGAGCCTCTCCTGATGACCTTAGCACCTGAGATGGTTCATACTGTGAGATTCAATCTTTGAGATACCTAGGACCCAGGTCTAATACTGCTTTGTAGGTTAAGGTGAGCACTTTGAATTGTGCCCAATAGCTGATTAGCAGCCAGTGGAGCTGCTTTAGTAGGGGTGTAATGTGGTCTCTGTAACCAGCTTCAATCAGCAATCTGGCTGCTGCATTTTGGACCCGTTGAAATTTCCTGAGACTTTTCATTGGTCTTTGGTCAAACAGAAGGTCCACCTGCTCCAGGATTTTCATCATTACATTCTATTCATTCAGCTTTTAAGAAAAATGTTTCTTTGAATAACTAGTTGTTGATGCAAATGCTGTCATTATGTCTATTTAGTTGGGTACTTTTTAAAGCAGCAAATGGAGAGCAATTCAACACAAGGGACCTCTATCAACACTAGACTGGAGAAGAAATACACACAGCACTTAGCATTAATCTTTCTAAAAGCACAGTCTCTGCATGCATATGCATGTGAGGTGTCATGTATATAAATTAAGGAACATCCACCATCTAAAAGATCCAGGAAACTCCATTGCTTTTGCCACAGAGGGTTGCATTAATTCTGAGCTTTGAAACTCACCCATTAGATCAGCTACCGTTGTCTCCTATCATGAAACATTTATCCGACTGAAGGGAAAAATGCAGAAACATCTTGCACCGGAAAGTGAAATAACAATGTAAGCTGTCTTTCCATTTAAATTTATCAAACTGGGGTCTGGGAAATTAAAACCGTGAAGACACAGATAAGGTTGCTCGATTGGGAGCAGGGAAAAGTTGTGCATTTCTGACAGGGAAATTGTTCCGTTCCATTGTCTGGTGCACACAGTGAGCCTTTTTATGCTCTGATAAAATGGGAAAATATATGCCTGCAGTCTGATAGTTTGATAGACTGTTTGTAGACTGTCATATACATATTCTGGAAGTGGTAGCAGGTGCAAATTAACAACTTTTATATTTATAGTTATAGTTATATATTTTATATGGATTACCACGCATAATCATATTGACTGATTTCATAGGAACACCAGTATATTCCATGTTAGTTTCCACCCCTCATAATGGATGTTCTTTCTTTTTGCATGCTTTTTGTAGCTTTAATTTCCTGTTCTTAACTTCAATATGTCTTAAATAGAGATGGGCACGAAACAATAAAATAGCTTTTTGATTTGTTTTACTTTTCATTCTTTTCATTCTGTTCTGTTTTGTTTCATTTCATTTGGGTTTTTTTTGTTTTTGTTTTTTGTTTCTTTTTTGCTTGGAATGGCAAAAAAAAGTTTAAAAATCCTGTCTTTCCCCCCACCCGATCAGGTGTCAGGAAACTGGGGAATTTTTTTATTATTTTATTTTTATTTTTATTTTAGTTATTTATTTTTGCTGAGCCCCAAGCATCAATCAGCTGTAGTGGGGGCTTGGAGCTGGCAAAAAGAAAAGAAAAACGTTTAAGAACCACTCACTTTCCTCCACCCCATGGTGGGGGAATTGGGTGGAGAAAAATTTTTAGTTTTTTATTTATTTATTTTATTTTATTAGCTCAGCCCCAAGGGCCGATCAGCCATAGCACAGCCAGCTGAGAGTGCTTTTTTAAAAACAAGTGCCAGCCATGCTACAGCCATCGGGGCTGGTTGGTGACAGCACTAGGGAAAAGAAAAATGAAATTAACAATACAATTTTTTTTTGTTTCGTTTCATTTTGTTTTCCTTTGAGGGGGTGGTTTATTAATAATTTCATTACATAACAAAATGAATAATGAATAGCAAAACAAATTAAAAAAATGTTTCATGCCCATCTCTAGTCTTAAATGTTCTAGGCTGTATATTGTCCCTCATTATTGTAAGCCTTCTTGGGCCCTTTTCCAAGGAGAAAGTCGGGGTAAAAATATTCACAATAAATAAATAAACAATTTAATATTGAACTGCGGAGCTGGAAGGGACCTTATGGATCATAATAGGCCACAGCAAAAACAATTAAGCCCCATGTTTTCACAGTTAAATAATTTGAACTGTGTGAGACAATCTAACAAGGCATAAGTGCAGAATCAACCACCCACACTATGTCCCCAGAGGTCTAAGCTACTGAACTGTTTAGGTATTTGTTCAGGGCACCAGCGATACGTATATAACACTGATCTTAAAATCTGTTGATCTAAAGGCAACCTATTTAGTTTTGCAAAATTTTAGACTACAGTTATATGTGTTTAAGAAGAGCTAACCATGTCACTTTTGACTGCTATATACACCAAATGGCAGAATCAGCTTTTTATAAAGCTTTTGGGTCTTGAGGTGATTTATGGCAAAATGAACCCTCTTAATTATTAAATTCCATGTTCTCTGGAATCCATCATTCTATGGTTTCTTACGTGTTTTGCTTTAATGTTACATCTGCTGTGATTGCAATGCATCTCCTAGATTTCACCTCTCCTGGGTAGCTTAGAAACAACCCATTGATTTGGCTATGTTCCTTCTTTTTAAACAGGGAGAGCAGCCTAACTAACATGTTCAAAGTAATGTGTCCAAAGCAGCAGCGACGAAATGCCCATTCATTAAACATCAGGGACAGCATCAGTGCCAGCAAAGGAAAAGGTATTAGGGTCATGGAATCAGACTGTGAGTCATCTTATCCTCTTGCACGTATGGTCCCACATTGGTGCTAAGCTGTGATGCCACCACCATAGGTTCCACTGCTTTGTCACCCTAGAACAATGGTTCCCAGCCTGGTGGTCGGGACCCCTTTGGGGGTCGAACTACCACTTCACAGGGGTCACCTTGAGCCAGTGAAGAAAAAGGCACAAGCTGCTTGGGTCTGGAGGAGGAGGGGGAGGAAGGGGGAAAGAGTGAGTTAGAGCTTAATAGGTTGGAGGGGATGTCAGTCAATGGCACCGGAGGCTGCAATTGGCTGATGGTGCCTATATAGAGGGAAGTTCTTTATGGCAGCTGCAGCAATGGCCTACCAAAGGGGGCTTGTGGCCTCTTTCAAACAGGACAAGGGGTCACCACAACATGAGGAACTGTATTAAAGGGTCTTGGCCCTAGAGATAACTCAGCAGCAATAAAGAAAATTTTAAACCAGACAGATCTGTAGGTGGCATGCTAGACAGAACTGCATGATCCATTTAGTGAGGCTAGTGTGATGGAGAACATCCACAGCAGATGTTGTAGCATCAATGATTTCACTAACACCACCAAGAGAGAGCGAGCGAGAGAGAGCTTGTCACAAAACAAAAGCTCTCAATCTGACCTCTGGCCCCAAGATCTACCGTGAACTTGCCAGGCTTTGAAAAAGTTACCTCCTCCCATAGACATCAAATGACAGAAACATTCCAGAACAGTCAGAAAGGTTTAGAGTAATAAACAGTATTTCGGCTCTAAATCGTCATGTGTTCACTTCAGTTTATGTGCATCAGCCTGCCATAAAATGTATTTAGGCCTCCATCAAATGCCAAAGCGCCATATCTCCTTTCTCTCCAAGTGCAATAAGGCTGGGAATTACATCTGTGCCTGTTGATCCAAGCTTCTTTTATATGCCTTTGCTTCCTGTTTGTATGTGTGTCTCTATATAATATATATAGAGAGAGAGAGAGAGAGAGAGCTTTGCATATATTCAGGAATGTCATTCATTCTTTTTTAAAGAAGGAAAAAACCTATAAAAAGGAGCATATACATTAAATAAATGAATGTACTCATTTTGACATTATCATAATTCACTTAATCATTTATGCTTTGGCAATGAGAATATTCCTAAATAGATCTGCTTCAATGATGCCAAGAATTGGGCGAGTGAGATTCTACTAACGTCACAGCTATCATCTTGTTGTTTTTAATTTTTGCTGCCAGTTACAGGGAAGAAAATACCAGAACGAATAGCTAGTGCTTTGTGCATGTCACAACTAAATTTCATTCTTGGGAAACACGTAGAGTCCAAGTCAATGAGACGTGGGATCTCCATGTTCCTCTCTCACTTCTAAGGATGGGGGTGGGTTAGCTTTGTGTGGGGATAGGAAGGTGGCAGCTGATTTTGCTCATGGTTCTATGATAGGTTTAAATGAGAGCTGCACACCACACATTTGAATTTGAAGAGGCTTAATTTGGATGGTTTTGCACGAGAACCAGATTGAACTCCAACAGCCAGTTCTGGGCTGAAGCAAAGCAAATTTACATATTGATGTGTGTCCAACACATAGATCATATTGGAAGGGAAGCAAATTTCCTTCAACAATTTCAATTTTCTTTCTGGGAGTGGCGAATGAGGCAAGAAGCCATGTTATCTAGATTTTTTTTTTTTGCTGTGTGTCCAATTTTTGGCAGGTTGACTCCAGCTTAAGGGTTTATCAAACCTCCCAATTTGGCATGGGAATCTATGAAAAAAATTGAGGTCAACATTGCTCTGGTTTCTAGTGAAAAATACCAGAACAAGGAGACATCCACTCAAATTGAGGGTTGAGAGTGAGAACAGACAAAAGAAAATACTTCTTTATCCAGCATGTTAGTCTGTGGAAATCCCTGCCACAGGATATAGTGATGGCATCTGGGCTGGATTCCTTCAAAAGGAATTAATTTGAAGCAATTTATAATTTGAACAAATACTTCCCCCTTCCCAGTTATAGAAACATAATTTTGGACATCATGTAGGATGCACAAGAATACATTTTCACTTTCTTTCAAGTCAATATCTTTAGTTTTGCCATCTCTCCTAGAAACTGTTATCTATTTTTTTAATGGCCGTTAGTTTGAAATAAGCATGGTTAGGATGAGTTTTCACATTTTTGCAAAGTTTCATTGGCAACTGATAGTGTCCATAAAAGTGCATTTATAAGACAATGGTGATTTTGCAAAAGACAGAATTAGCCTAGAAAAGCCAAGAACTAGGAAGGAAATAAGATAGCTGTGTTTTTTTTTCTCCAAGGGTGATAATGAATTTGCTGGATTAATGCTTTCTAATCCATGCAGCTATCGATACGGCTATAATGTGTGTTACATTTTATAATTATCTATGACATACTTTATCTGCCCTGTCCTTTTGAGATGGGATAATTTCACCCCTGTAGAAGAACACAAAACTGGATGCACATGAGTTACGGCAGTTTTTGTATCTCAGAAATGAAGCAGTAGATGGCACCAGAAAGCATTAAAAGCTGGCCTTTCCCCTTTAAACATCTCCTGCACTGACAACGAGCAGTTGAATGTTCATTCTCCAGTTCAGCCATGGGGCTTAATACTGCAGTTTCTGAACAGCAGTAAAAAGAGAATGCCTGTTTTAACAATGCACATGACCTTTTAAAAGTATAAGAATCTCACAGGGTTGTATTTATCATCATTGCCTCCTGCCCCAGCATCCTGGTTTCTGCACTGGTCGATGAAATAGACCCTAAAGAGACCCCAAAATCAATCCCCAGTGCTGATCCGTGGATATTGGAATTACACTCTACTTGTTGAAACCATACCGGGAGTCTTCATAGCTAGTATCCAAAACAAATATGGTAGACTATTTGGCCACAGGTTCATATAGATAACATACTTGGCTGTGTGGTGAGGACCCAGTTGAGAATTCTGAAAGTCACCACAACATTATTGATGCAGTGAGCTTTTACTACACCTAGTGCAGTGTACTGGACAGAGCAACGGGTTAGGACTTATATGCCAAGGGTTTGAGTCCCTGATCAGCCATGGTGTGTGTGTGTGTGTGTGTGTGTGTGTGTGTGTGTGTGTGTGTGTGTGTGTTGTGTCATTACAGTCATTACCGACTCTTTGTGACTCCATATCCATGGAGTTTTCTTTCAGGAATACTGGAGTGGTTTGCCAGTTCCTACTCCAGGCGCCTACAGCACCTGGTATTCCTTGGAGGTCTCCCATCCAAGTACTAACCAGGGCCGACCCTGCTTAGCTTCCGAAATCAGGCGAGATCGGATGTGCTTAGGGCATCTAGGCAGCTAGCCATGGTGTACATTGACAAAACTACTCCTTACTAGACATGCACACAAAGTGGGAAAATGGTGGTTCATGATGGTTCGTGGTTTGATGCTGTTCCTGAACATGAGGCACAAACTTTTGCAAATGTTCGTGGTTTGTTTCATTCGGGGATTCCAGGAGTGGTAGAATGGATTGAGACAGAGATGCCAAAACTTGCAGCGAGCCTTTATGAGAATTGCTTCCCCACCCCTCCAAGTTTGATGAAGGGCTAAAACTTGGATTTGGGACATCTGAATTATAGCTCCCCACCCTCCAAGCAGCAACCCATGTGGGGCATGGAATCAATTTTTGCCCCAGATGACACAGACCTTATTTGCAGACTTGTGTATATGGGTTGCTATGAGGATCTTGATTGAAGACTGCAGCAGGATGTCTTCCAAGACAACGGGTAGCGATGGAATGGAGAAGCTGGAGTCTGCCTTTGTCTGAGGAGGACCGTGCACAATTAATTCACCAAGGCCCAATGTGATACAGTACGAGATATCTCCAGAGTCCTGTACCCTTCGTTATCACATTACTTTCCATACTGCTTAATGCCCCGAGGAAAAACCTCCTCAAATTCACAAAGATGGAAGACTTTTATATCTTTCCATCTCTTTTTCTACATCACTGCCATGCACTTAGCTTGGTTATTTTGGACATCAAGTCTTTGTAAATGTCAGCATCATAAATAATAGTAATGCCATATTTCTTAGTTATCATCTCTTTTCCGAATAAAACACTGACAGGGATCTCTCTCTCTCTCTCTCTCTCTCTCTCTCTCTCTCTCTCTCTCTCTCTCTTGCTTGCTTGCTCACTTTCTGATTGAAAGTAAAATCTAGCTCACTCTTGACTGTACGCCATTCCACCAGACCCAATGGTTGGTGCTTTGGAGACAAAGATTGTCTGGAAAGAACAGAGAGTCACCATTATTGTTCATGGTTATTATACATATTCATTTTTAAGCAAAATTATAGATAAAAACCAGATCCCAGGTAGTAATACCCTTTCCCCCAGCCCTCTTCAAAACCCTGTACTATCTTGGGCAGAGGAAACTGTGTTGTAAAAATTAAAGGACTGTGGCCTTGTGGCGCAGTTGTTAAATGCCTGTACTGCAGCTAAAACTATGCTCATGACCTGGGGTTCAATTCCAGGTAACCTTCCAAGTCGCCCAGAGCCAGGGAAGTGACTTTTAAAAATTGATCAAAGAATTACATAGCTTAAGCACTGGATATCAACTTTGTAGGGATTTTCAGTCATATTTATTAAATGCTTAATCTTTTTATTTGATTTAAAGTTGGTTTTAAATAATTCTTAATCCTTTTATTTTACATCACACAGCAACACCGCCTTTAATGAAAAACGAATCAGAATGTACCAAAAATTTCCAGTTTCATTTGTTTTCCTTTAAAAATCAGTTAGGTTTTTTTGTTTCGTTCTGAAATGAAATGAAAAACGAAAAAGGAAACAAAAAATCATTTCATGCCCGTCTCTAGCTATATCCTGTCTGGCTGACTGGAATGCTATGAGGTTGCCAATGGAAAGTGCCTGGAAACTTCAACATATCCAGCATTAAGCTAACTAGGGCTGGTTATCGAGATCACATAACCCACCCTACTGGCTGCCAACCTTGTTCCATATTGATCCAAAGCGATCTCAGGAACTGCATCTCTCTTTATGAGCCTACTCAAGTATTACAATCATCAGGACAGGCCTCTCTCTTTGTCCCACCACCTTCACAGGTATGTTGGGTGGGGTCACAGGAGGGGACCTTCTCTCTTGCTGCTCCCAGACCTTGGAACTCCATCCCAAAAGGCTGGTTCTACCTTCACTGTCTTTCTGCTAGCAGGAAAGCATTTTTATCTTCAGGACAGCTTTCCCTGAGTGACCAGCTAATGGAGTGGGAGCTTTTAACAGATTGTTGTGCCTTACTGCCTTGAATGTTTCAGGCCCAAGTTGGCTGCAATCTGAGCATACATCTTTGTGCATACATGTGAAATCTTCGAACTCTGCATCAGGACCCGTGCATGTGAATGAACTCTTTTTGTCTACATTGGTGCTTGGAAAAAAAGACAGATACAAACAAACAAAAATGTTTTGGTGCAGATCACATATTTGTCTACTCTTCAAGTGAAACCCATGCATGTGAGGTGTGCTCACTAACAAGGCCTTTTAAGAGGCCCATGAAACATAACCTGAAGATTGCAGTATCAAGGAATGGATGGCACTAATGAGCATGTATGTCTTCTCTCACGGAAACCAAGAGCTGAGATTAACATGATCAGTTGTGCTATTCCTGACTGGGACCCTGTAGGGATCTTAATGGGGTTTGGTAGAGCCAGGAGGTCAACTCTCAGTGAGGTTGTACAGGGGCTGGTTCAAAGCAGTCAGAATAACAGATTTCCTCTGCAATTATTTTCTCAAATAATACCCAAATGGTTGTTCAAGCAACAATAGAAGGCTAAATATTTGATGGCTTAGATCTGCTGCCTTGACTTTGTAATGCTGATCCACATCTAGAAACCATGGTGATAAACTGCCATGACTACCCTTTATGTGCCTCTGTTCTTCCATGTCTCCATCCACAAACATTTATAAATCTCTTTTGCTAACCAAATATGGTGTCATTCATTTTCTAATTCCCGGGATCAAACATGCCGCACAGATTTTCATGTTTGCTTCGTAACTCATTGGATTGAATGTGTTGTGTTCTGCTGACA
Organism: Phrynocephalus versicolor; assembly: GCA_023846285.1. NCBI lineage: Eukaryota > Metazoa > Chordata > Lepidosauria > Squamata > Agamidae > Phrynocephalus > Phrynocephalus versicolor. The sequence continues at coordinate 320,740 of JAHTLZ010000280.1, read as the reverse complement.
TGCCACACAGCTGTTTGCCTAGATAACTGTGACTTGTTGCAAAATAATTCCCCTCACAGAAGCTCTCACTTTTAACATGAGGTTAAAGCGATAACTATGAGCTACTTTCCCCTTAAATCAATTGATCAGATTTCAACATTGTGAACTTCTCTGCAGGTGGCAAGCAGAGAGTGGCAATAAGAAGGAACTAATGAGATATGAAAAATTGTTTCAGTCTGCCTTTTGTAGAATTTGCTGAAGTCAACATTATCCAAAAAAGTTGGACACAAAAGGAGCAAAGCCAGAAAACTCTATGGCTCCTTGTTTTGGATAACAAACCCCATAACTGTGTAATTATGCAAAACCACCAGAAAGTTGAGTATCTTATGGCAGAATATACAAAATGAGCTGCCTGCTTGAGATAGTAAGATAGTCTAGGACACAATTCATGGCTGGAGTGTATGCTTGGACAGAAGGAAATTCTGCCCCTAGTCCTTTGATTATCAGGTTATTTGTTTCATAATTTTTGATGCCATCAAGAATCTTTGCCAGTCAGAAAAGACAGGCCATAAGGAACCTTTCTATGTGCCATTATTATAACATTGCCCTATGGACCATCAGTATAACAGAGTGGTGGCGAATCTTTGGCATTCCAGATGTTTTAGACTACAACTCCCACAGTCCTTTGTCATTGTCACAGTCCTTTGTCATTGGAATTCTGGGAGTTGTGATCCAAAACATCTGGAGTGCTGAAAGTGTGCCGCCACTGGTATAACATGTGTCTTAGGTTCTCTCTTAGCACCAGTCTGTGGCTTCACTAGGTAGCAATAGGAAGCAGCCTTGCCTAAACCTTTGGGAAAATAAAGTCAGGTGCCAGAGATAATGGTGAGACAGGCAGATAAATACCCCACCTTAGCAGAAGCAGGTCCCAAGGACTTCTGGTAATAATAACTTTTGAACTGCACAGCAGGAAGGGACATGGAGCATTGGTTAAGATGGTTAAGAAATCCAATTCTAAGTTTTTGTTTTCCTTTTTGCTTTTGCTGTGAGTCTGGTCATTGGAATGTTTGTTTTGTTTTGTTTGCTTCTGCTGTATGTAAATAAAAATTAATTTTTAAAAAATAAGAAAAAAAGAAGGTGCAATGAGGAATTGAACTTCTGAACTCTGAAGCCTCAGCCAAAGACCTAACCTGCTGAGGTCTCCAGCAGTTCTTATCATGTGCAGCAGGCCATTTGGGGCTCTCATGAAAGCCAAGGTCTCTTTTCCACAAAACTTACTTTTTATATCATTCATCCTAACTGACACTGATAACAGAGAAGCCAACATCAACTGTCAAAACTACAAAACAGTTCAATCAAAATGGGATTTGGATTTGGCATTTAAAATGCAATATATAATAGCTATATCTTATGTTGTGTATTAACACACTAGGATGATGTGACACCATCCCACAAGTAACTTGTACACACTGTCAACGGATGGATGGTTAAGAAATGTCCCAACAATCATCTTTGTGCTGTAATTTCTCATCAGGTTCTTCTGTATACGAGCAACCATTGATCAGCCATACAACTGCACCCAAAGTGTACCATTGCAGACAAATACAACTTGTTTGCCTGAAAGAAGATACAAAAAAGGAGGTTTAGCAAAGCTTCTGTTGGTTTTGGTACTGGGGCATTGTAAGAGCTTTACTGGGAAATCCCTCAGTTCTAAGAAAACAGTGTGGTGCCACCAGTTGACTTAGTGTGCTCTGTTTACAGAAAGTTAAATGTTCTTTCTTTGTATAACCCAGTATCTTTCCGTCTCCTTCATATGCTGCCAACATATTTCATCACTTTTACAGTCACATAATTTATTAAAAAGTAGACAAACTTGCACATCTGCTTTATATTCAGTTTTGTTTTCTGTAGGGAAATAACCTACACGGACACGTATGGTAGGGTTCAACAGAGTGTCAAGCCGCCATGCTCTTCTCCTCCCTGAGCAGGCTGCAAGGCACACCTTTATTAGCTGTAAGAGGTGGAGTTACAGATATCGTGTGGTATGCTATGTGTCAGCCTGTCATTGGCTTGATGGACTCCCGGGGAGGGCTTTCTGTGATGTGGACATGTCATCTAGAGAGGGATGGAAATGATAGATACCCCAGCAGCTTGCTATCCCATCCCATGACGTAAGGGTAAGATAAATGGTTTTGTTTGTTCCTCATGGCCATGCTTTGCCCTGATAGAAGGACAAAATAGTCAGCCATCTGCTTCCTGCACGTTAATCTTAGGGGCTCTATTTCCCTTCTCCCAGGGCTTTCCCGTGTGGGAGAGAGTGTCAATATCGCCCCCAGAATCCTTTGCAGGAAGCTTGCTGGATCATTAATATCTGTGCATATTAATATTCCAATTATATTCCTACAGTTTTCCCTTTGCTTTTACAGACTTTGCAGCATATTTAAAGCAAGATGTTAAAAGTATAGAAGAAACATCAACAGTCACCAAAGGACATTCTGTCATCTGAGCATTCTGGATGCCCTCCGTGTGTGTTCAGTCAAAGATAGCAAACATGGTATCAACTTCTCCTGTTTGAAGTATTGTTATCATTATTTGGAACGTAGACATCAATAATTCCAGAACTGTGGAAGGGAGCCAAAAGTTACATATGCATGGCAAAGTTCCTTCTACATATTCATAGGTCATGAGTCATGAGTAGCCATCAGAGACTTGCCACCTTGGAGGAAATACCCTTTTGGGACTTTTTTTTGGGGGGGGGGTTTAAATGCCTGTACTGCAGGTAAAACTGTGCTCACGACCTGGGTTCAATCCCCGGTAGCAGGCTCAAGGTTCACTCAGCCTTCCATCCTTCCGAGGTCGGTAAAATGAGTACCCAGCTTGCTGGGGGGCAATGTGTAGCCTGCACACTGTAATTAAAAAATTGTAAACTGCCCAGAGACTACTTGTAGTGGTATGGGGCGGTATATAAGCAGAACACTTTGCTTTGCTTTCATCATTTGCAAAGAATGGGGAAGCATTTTTTTTTTAAATCACCATTGCAAGGTCATTGGGGGAAAATGGTCTCAAAGAGACTTAGACTCTTCTGAGACAGACAATTGTGTAATTGTATAAAGATGTAAAACAGTGGTTCCCAATCTGGGGGGCCGGTACCCCTTTGGGGGTCGAATGGCCATTTTACAGTGGTCACCATGAGCTTGGGTCTGGAGGAGGAGGGGTAGGAAGGGGGGGAAACAGTGAGTTACAGCTTGATAGGTTAGAGGGGATGTCAGTCAATGGCACCAGAGGCTGTGATTGGCTGAGGGTGCCTGTAGAGGGAAGTTCTTTGGCCTGGCAAAGGGGGCTTGTTGTCTCTTCCAATCAGGGCAAGGGGTCACCACAACATGAGGAACTTATTAAAGGGTTGCAACATTAGGAAGGTTGAGAACCACTGGTGTAAAAGACAATATTATGATGGGATGTGCTGTCAAGCCGAACTGACTTCTAATGATCCTACGAGGGCTTCCAAAATAAGTGAAAGAGTAGTCTTCCAGCTTCCCCAGTGAGTTCCCACAGTTGAGTAGAAATTTAAACCCAGGACTCATAAGTCTTAGCCCAGCCTTGAGTGGAACATAGATCAGGGCAGGAGCCGTGTTTTATGAAACCACCACAATGTTTGAGGGCCATCTAGGTTGCATTGAAAGAGGTCTCGGTTCAGAACCAGAGCAATGTGCTGCAAGCACCCTTGGAATCCTTCAGCTCTGAAACCTCCTCTAAAGTAACTTTGGTGCAAGCACAGCAATATTTCATAAATCTTTGTTCCTAATTAAGTCATCCTCCCCCCCCCCCCTTTTTCCCTTCCCACCAACCATCCTCTGGTACATCTTGAGGCAATGCATACAGACTGATTAGAAGCTGTATCATCGTCAGAACGGTGGCTTAATTGTAAACGGGGAGAGAGAATTTTCTTTGATATTAGACGGAGCAATGAATTATGTGCATATTCATTGGGTCATCTGCTTGTTTTACAATTGAGAGCAATAGACTTTTTAAGATATTCTGCCCTAGAGCCATAATACAGGCTCATATCATAAATAATTATGTTAAATTGGTTACCAAGGAGGAGCAGTCAGTGGGGGTTGCCATGGAGATGTTTTCTGCCCCTCTTCAGATACACTGTAGCCATCACAGATGTACAAATTTTGCTGGATACCAATCAAAATAAAGATAGGGAAATTAAGCTCATTTAACCCAAGGGAATAAAGAAATGTAAAGTGGGGAGGGGAGGGGATGCCGTTTTTGGAAGCCCAAGCTTCACAAAACTGAGACCATCTGTGTTTCTCCTGAGCTCTCGAGGTTCAGATTAGGGAGATAAACTTCACAGAAAATGGGTTGTTGTTCAGACTAAGAAAAGAGTGAAAGGGGGGGGGGAGATGCCTCTATTTAGTAAGCATACAGAGTAGTTTTATCCTTGATTTGCAAAGAGCACAGAGACAACAGTTGTTTTCCATAGATGGCAATGGAGTCCCAAGTGCTCCTGTTTTTCTCTCCATGGAAGAGGCAGATGTTGGCCATGGCTCTTCCATCTTCAACAGATTGCATGGCAGTACTGCTTCCTGGACAAGAACTCCTAAATCACCAGGGACTCACTGTGAAGTCCAAGTTAAACTACGCCAGTCTTCACTCAGAGGGTTTGCGGACAGTCTCAGACTCAACTCGCAACTTGGAACCACTTTTCTGAGATGTCTGTTGAGGGGGACAGGCCTCCCCTTCCTGCCGCTGCTATCATCTTCCTCACACCTGCCTCTGCCTACACACCCAGCACCCATCTGAAAGGGACCTCAGTCCACAGTCCCTCTGCATGAACTGGCCTGTCAGCTGGGTGGTGTATATGCAGTCCAAGTCTTTGGGTCTATATCTTGAGTTCCAAACCTCTGAGGGATAGGAAAACAACTCAAGGTTGAGACCCAAGACTTGTGACTCGGTCACAAATCACACTGATCCATGTGTTGGTCTAGGATTGACCACTGCAAGGCTCTGTACATGGGGCTGCCTTTGAAGGTAACACAGATGCTTCAGCACTGATATACAATGCAGCAGCTAGGTTAGTATAGGTATCAAGGAAGAATAATCCTATCTTCCTGATCTGGACTAGCCTGTACTGGCTGTCCTTTGCTTCTGGGTCAAATTCAAAATGATAATTCTGACTTATAAAGCCAATTATAGTTACAGGCAGTTACAGACCTCACTATCTGCCATAGTGTCTCTCCTAAGATTGTCTAACCAGGCCACCTGGTCTATTTATGTTTTGTGGCGTCTGGTGGTCAGTTTTAGAGAGGCACAAAACCCTAATTACCTGGGGGGGGGAGATTTTCCTGGAGGTGTATATCTCAGAAACCAAAAATCCAACATTCCCAAAATTAGAGGAATTCTAGAGAGGAATCAGAGGAACTATTCTGCAACGTGGTGTCTTCAGGTGGTGGGAATGAATCAACAAATCAAAAATTACTAAATTAACTGGGGGTATCAATTCACACAAATATGAATTGATGAATTAGCAATTTTTGAACAAATTTTGCAAACAAATTTTGAACAAATTTTGCAATTCATTTCTTAATTTGTGCCCATCTCTAATTCCAGCACATGAAGCATAGAATCTCACATAAACAATTATCTTTCTGCCATAAAATCATAGCAATAACAAATTAAACACTTTTTCTATTCTTCCGCCTCTTTATATTGCAGAAATTATGCACTGGTGACAGCTATCTCCATCTGCCTTATGGTAGGGCAGCTTCTGGGGAGTTGATATAAGTTCAACAAAGATAAAGGACACATCATGAGGTAATGATGGCCAATAATCAACACTTCTCTCACATTGTCAACTCCTGTTACACCTTCTAGGTCACATGTGTGCATGTTCACACACACATAAGCTCACACACATTTTTCTAAAAAAAATTACACATTGTTACATAGAATTATTTTCTTCATGATTCCAACTGCTGTTCCACTTCCATTCCAGAGCTTGTAAATATTAAGTTTCTAAGCACTAATTCTCAGAATTCCACAGCCAGGTGGGAATTCTGAAAGTCATTGTTCAGAAAAGCAATCTTTGCAAGCTCTAGTTCTTCCCAGTTTTCTCCTTCAACACTCCTTCAGCTGGACTAGCTGGAATGAGTGTGGCCAGTTCCCATTGCACCTTGTTTATACTTTCAACCCTTGGCTTCTGTTCCCCTCTTCTAAGGTGTAAGCAATGTGTTCTGCATATATGCCACCCTATAGTGCTTAAAACTCTGTCTGGGTTAAAGGTAAAGGTAAAGGTTTTCCCCTACACAAATGTGCTTGCCTGCCAAAGAGGCAGTGTTGTGCAAGTCTGTGGCCGGGTGGCCAGCATGGCGGAATGTATTTCTGTGCATGGAACACCATTTACCTTCCCGCTTTTTATGGCAGTAGTTTTATCTACTTGCATTTACATGCTTTCAAACTACTAAGTTGGTAGGAGCTGGGGTTATCAGTGGGAGCTCACTCTGCTGCATGGCAACCAGGATTTGAACCACCGAGCTGCTGACTTTGCAGCTGGCAGTTTCAGCACTCTAGCCCACAGAGCCACCACACCCCTTCTGGACAAAATTATTATTGCTATTCCTGTGCAAAATGGCTCCCGTTTCCCACAAGATTCTCTGCAAATGGCCCTGAGAATTTGGCACTTGATTGCACAAAGGAAGAAAAGCCGGCCTGGTAGTGGGGAGAAATATGAGATAAAATATGTCCGAGGTCTAATTTTCACAGGAAGCCAAAAAATTGTGGTGTAGGAGGAAGTCTCAGCAAGAATTTCCTAGCTTGCCAAGAGCTAGGAAAAACAATAACAAGGAGGAATTGCCAAGAAAATATCATAAAAAAAGAGAGAGATGAGTATTGTTGTATATTCTTTACATCCCCAGGCTGAGGATTACTTCTTAGGATTGGTTTGCACAAAGTTGGCTTCAGAAAATGAGCTTTCAGAGAACTAATCTCACTATTAATTTCCAGGGAGGGGGTACTCAGAAGTGGTTTACTTTTCCTTTCTTCTGGGCGGTGCCCTGGGACTGTTATGCAGCTTGCCCAAGGCCACACAGGCTGGCTTCACTCACAGGAATCCCCACCGCAGGGAACTGATTTCCTAACCCTTGGCTGTACAACCAGAGATCTGAAACACTGGCCAATAATAACAAACAATAATCACTGCCTTGAACTGCAGAGCTGAAAGTCCTTTGTCAAGGAGTCCTGGGGGTGGGTGGGAACCGAACCCCCAACCTTTGGCTCCATAGACTGATATCAAAACCATGGAGCTATCTAGCCAGCTATATATACATATGTCAAAATATGTTTCCAATACAATTTGTATTTTAGTGTTAAAATTTAATATTGTATCTAAGTTTTGTAACTGATTAGGTCTGTGAAGAGTTACCATGTCAAGCTCAAGATATAATTCAGCTGAGATAGAAGTAATTAGCTAATGAGGTGGTGCAACTTGATTGGTTGAAAGTCAGCAGATCAAGAAATAGTTGAGAGCAAGTCTTTGTCTGATGTAGGTCAGTCACCCTGCTCACCCTGTTACTCTGATAGATGTGTTGTAAGTCAGGACATGCATCTATTCTCTGTATATTATGCTATGCTGTGTGTTTACAGTGGTACCTTGTATAAAGGAATTCATTTGTTCCAAGTGAAATTCTGTTAAGCACATTTTCCTTTGTACAAACTTCTCATAGGAATGCATTGAAAACAGAGTAATCCCTAATCGCAACCATTTTTATGTTGTATGGATTCAACCCATAGGTGATTCTGTTAAGCAAATTTCCCCTACCTCTGGATTTTTCTATGTTGTACAGATTTTATGTTATACAAACCATTTGTTATATGAGGGTCCACTGTGTATTGTTTGACAAAGAGTAGACATGGGCACGACTCGGCGAAATTTTCGTTTCTGTTTTTGTTTGTCGTTTCCATTACGTAACGAAATGACAAATGAAAATTGAGCTGGAAATTGAACGAAACGAAACGACCCATGAAAATTGTGGTCATTAGTTTCGTTTCCGTTACTGGTGGCACGCAATGAAATGAGCTGTTTTTTAAATGTTAAAAAATGCCCTGGACATCCATAAAAATGCAGCGATAATTATTTATACTGTCTGATAATACCTACCAGGGGGGTGGGGGGTCCTTAAAACGTGCATTTATGTCTTTTCTCAGATCACTGTATTTTTTTTTCCTTTAAGGGGAGTTGGGGACATTGACCCAAAATGGCTCCCAGATGCCTAATATTGATTTTTTTGGGTATCAAAATGCCCTGGACATCCATTAAAATGCAGTGATAATGTGAGAATTATTTGAAATTATTACCTACCAGGGAGTTGGGGTCCTAAAAATGTTTGGTTTTGTCTTCTCCCATCGCAATAAGGATGACAAAATGGATGTCGCCAGCCACTCCAGCCACAACATGGAGGCAAGCCATGTGATGGGATCATGTAAATACTTGGAAAACTTCAACCAATAGCATGCCCAGGTTGCAGACTGGGCAGGTCTGGCAGCCACAGAGGGCATAAAAAGCTCTGGCAGCCCCCAGAAATGCTTTAAAATTGTGCAAAAAGCGGGTAGAAACGACAAATGACAAACGAAAAATGAAACGACACATTTTTGAAAAATTTCACGACAAACAGAAACGACCCAAAACGGACCCGTCCCGAAAAACGACAACTCGAAACATAATTTTTTCTGGTCGTGCCCATCTCTACCAAAGAGTGCCTCTTTTCTTTAACACATTAAGTTCAAGTTTTAATTATAAGTTGGCTGTGTTGAGTTGTTGTGCTAGCTTTTAGGTACTCAGTAAAAAGTCAAGAGCACACATATCATGACAACTTCCTGTTTCACTAGAACAATTTGTGAGAGGACCTTGGTCTGTTTGCTTTGTAGAAAACGAACAAAACACAGCCACCTGCAAGCTACATTGGTGTTTTCTGAGGGACTGTTTTTTTTACCTGAGTCGTCAGTGTGATTTTGGACTTAATTTCCCTTCTGAAATGCCTCAGCTCTTCAACCTTCAGAAATGCTTACCTGAGAAGGGCATAGGAACATCCTTTTGCATCTGCCACGAACCCTCCCAAATGACCCTTCTGAAACCCAACAATAAGGAAACGTTGCAGTTTTGTGTACACTAATGAACTGCTAGCATATGCTCTGAATCAAGAAAATGAATATTACATTGTGTAGTGGTGTAAGTAAAGGGAGTGGGAGAACTCAAAGCAGCTGTTGAGAGGAGAAGGAAAGGAAATTAATCTTGTGGTCCTTGTGACCATTTACATTTTAACTCATGCAGTTCTTGAGTGTGAGTTGGAAATTAGGGTTGTAGTAGGAAATGTTAAGCATTATGTGATCTGGTCAGCTAACTCTATACATGAATACACACCGATGCAAGGAAAGGATTCCCTTTTTAGATCATTTTTGTCAGTAACTGCTGCATTTAGTGAATTCATTCATAATGAAGTTTGAAAGGACTTAAGATTGCTGTTGTAACCAATGTATGGAGTACATTTTAAAAGCCTGACAGATTTGTCCATCCAAGCCCCAGGCTTAGAGAGGATTTAACTCTTAAAAGTGCCGATTGTTCATCCATGTCTATTCAGCCATGTGAGAAATGAGTAAGAGTTTCCATTTCTTTCTTCCTGACCCACTCTTCACCCCCTTTCTCCCCCCTGAGAGGCACCTGATCTTTAAAATCTCTATGGCAGGCAGGCATAACATGGTTTCCACACTGAGAATGGCTCTTTTTGAATCTGGCCAGCTTAAATCTGGAAAACTTTTGCTTCCATTCATTTTGGAAGGCTTGACCACACCTAGCAACTTTCTACATATCATGAATGGAAGGAATGTCCTCCTTTTGGGTCACCCTCAAACACCTGCTTTGCCACTGTAGGGTGCAGGATGCTATACCAAAGTGAGTGGGGGGGGGGGGAGAAAACACTTGTGGCCCTAAGGCAGTAGTGGTGAACCTTTGGCACTCCAGATGTTTTGGATCACAACTCCCACAGTCCTTTGTCAATGGCAGCCTCAGCTCTGAATTCTGGGAGTTGAGGTCCAAAACATCTGGAGTGTTGAAGGTTCGCCACCACTGCTCTAAGGTGTTCTTTCATAGCTGTGTTGGCTAAACTGTTGTGGCCCAAAGACAGAGAGAAAGATAGGCAGCAAATATTTGGAGACTCGCAAGTTGCCATTCCCGGACTAGACTGAACTCTTCTTGAACTCCACAGGCTTCTTATGATGTTATATACTGTACTTTCCTTAAAATAGCAGGTAAGGAGTATGTCTGTGAAAATTCTCAGTCATCCAGGTGAGTTTATCTGCAACTTGAATCATGGCAACTGGAGAAAAAGAAGTCCACTTGCCATGACTCAACTTCCAGCAGATGAGGAGTCAAGCCTGCCTGGGGGATCTTCTCATTGTTCTAACGTCTGTAGTATCCATCCTGATCAAGTAAATGTCACCTTTCCTGCTTAGCCAGAATAAAATAGATCATGTTATGGGGGGGGAGGGGGCATTTTGGCTCCTTGAAAATGAACATGTTCCATTGCGTCTATTCTGTTCGATGCACCAGAGCAATGTGGATTCTTTTTCTGGGAAATATCTTTTCTGTAAAAGAGGACACAAGAACATCCTGGAACAATGATATAAATAATAATGCTGATCCCCCCCCCCCCATGATGGTGATGAAGAAGATAAGAACTATGGGCATTGTTTAACTCATGCATAAGAACCAGAAGTCCAGCCGGTAGTCATCTTTGTGAGTTATAGGATAGGATAGGAATCTTTATTGTCATTGCCCCCTTGCAGGAACAATGAAATTTCATGGTTGCCCAGATACAAAGGCTGAAATCCTACTGCATACTGCAATAAGTCACACTAGACCAGTGGTGGTGAACCTTTGGCACTCCAGATGTTTTGGAACACAACTCCCAAAGTCCTTTGCCATTGGCAATACAGGCTTGGAATTCTGGGAGTTGTGGTCCAAAGCATCTGGAGTGCTGAAGGTTTGCCATCACTGCACTAGACGAACCCATCAAATCCCTGGGATTTCAGGAGTCAACCTCTCCATCAATTCCTTGATTCAATTGGCCTTCTCTAGCTGTGAGTTACTACACTGAGATCAGGACTTCAGCCACAAAATCAGCACAGTAAATTGAGCCTACTTTATATATATATATAAAAAAAAGGAAAGTCTCCTAAGACCAGTGCGATGTCTGAAAAGAGAGTGGAATAAAGGTAGGGATGACACATGCTTTCATTACAGGACTCGTCACTGTCACAGAAAGTACTGGGTTTGTCAGCAAAAGTTAAGCCAAAGCGACGAAAATAAAGGCGAAGTGAGCCATAGAGGCTCTGTGTCATTTTTCTTTGTAATAGTTTCTCTCTCTTCTCTAAAGCTCCAGCTGTTGTGTGCTGCATTGAAGGCAGAAGGGAATGTGAACAAAACCAAAAAGGAGATCTTAAAAAATTTGTCACTTCTGCTGTCCATTTCTACAGCTTGCCTTACAGCTTGCTTTTAAACTCTTAAGGGAAAAAAGGTGTTTGTTTTTTTTAAAAAAAGTTCATCAGAATACTTGCAGAATTCCTTGTCTTCATTAACGTTGGCCATTTTGATTCAATGGGTGGCTTGGCAAAGAAACAAGAAAGCTGATATTAGTCTTTGCATCTACAGCGCTACCTTGTATAAAGGAATTAATTTGTTCCAAATGAAATTATGTTAAACAAATTTTCCTTTATACAAATTTCCCATAGGAATGCTTTGAAAACAGAGAAATCCCTAATCTTGACCATTTTTATGCTGTGCTGATTCACTCCATAGACAATTCTGTTAAGCAAATTTCCCCTATCTCTGGAATTTTTTATGTTGTACAGATTTTATGTTATACAAACTGTTTGTTATACGAGGGTCCACTGTATCTGGAAGTTGGATCGAACCATTTTCCCCGCTCCTTTTGATGAAATGCTCTGCATTTTGTGCAGAATCTTTTCCCTCCCCAAAAGCGATGCATGAAAACATATGGAAGTGCAGGGGAGGCTGAAAGATCTAGGAATGGAACACCCCCCCCAAAAAAATGCAACAGGGACAAGAGAGAGAATTGGTTTTGTGTTGCACAATGTCCCGGCAAGGAAGGTGTGATCCTATCCATTGGGGATATGTGACCCCCACACAAATCAACCTTGAAACTGAGAGGATGTTTTCAGAGCCACAGAAATAATCAGTCAGTCAGTCAGTCAGTCACATTTATTTATTTATTTATTTATTTATTTATTTATTTATTTATTTACAAAAATACACATAAAAAGATTAACATAAGACTAAACAACAGTGCTCCCCTCCACCCGTGGGACCTTTTAATCGATATTATCCCTTATTATTCTCCCTTCCAGAACTGAATTGATTGTTGCACTGGAACTTTACCCTTATTTCTTCCAAGCACATGTTCAATAATCTATCCCAAATATCTTAAAAATACATCTTTTTAAAACTCTTCTTTCTTAATCTTTAAATTACACGTCAATTTAAGGCAATAGTCCAAACTTCATTATACCATTCATTCATACATAATTCATAATTTCCCTTCCAATTCCTAGCTATAATTAATCTAGCCGCTGTCAAGAGATTAGTAATCAGCTCTTAAGTTTTACAGTCATCATCTGTGTGAACAAATATTGACAATAAAACAATTTCTGAATTGGGCTCTATATGCCTTACAAATATATCATTTATTTTTTAAAAAATAGATCTCCAAATTTTGGTACCTTTTCACATTCCCACCACATATGAAAATATGTACCAACATCCTTACCACATTTCCAACAAATCTTAGAAAAATTACCATTTATTTTATTTAATTTCACAGGTGTCAAATGCCATCTTAAACATACAAGCTTTTTTTTAAAAAAATCTTTTATTCTAACTGACATAGATCTAAGTATTATCATTCTCCATATTTTAGACCAATCTTTCTTTTTTAAAATCATGCTCCCAAACTACCTTCAATCCTCTTCCCTCATTTACATTTTCCTCTGGATCCAAAAGTATCTTATATATTTTACTCTCACTGTCTTTCACTAAATCTTCCTTCTGGATATCTTCATACAACACTAAGAAACTGGTCATATGTTGTATATTCTCTACACTTATTATGTTTCTTAATCCAATCATTGGGCCATTTTTCTAATTGCACATAATTAAGCCATGAGTTACCCCTACATTGCAGAACTTCTTTCATTTATTCCCTCGATCTCATTTTATCAATCCAGTCATTCAACCTAACCACTTGTTATCAGTCAGTTTTTACAGGTGAGAATATGGTGATGGGTATTGATTGTAATCCATCAATTACTATGACAAATAGACCCTACAGGTAGGGCTGTTGGCTGCTGTGGTCCAAGAATCTTCATCCATCCTTGCTCTAGATCAGTGTTTCTCAACCTTTTTTTTTAGTTCAATCAATTAACCAAAAACCTTTATTGGCTTCAAGGAGAGGGGAGGTGAAGGCTTACAGTAAACAACAATCCATAAATGAATGGGGAGTGCACTTCATATAGCAAAGAGCTGGTGACTTGGGTACAGGCGGGACATTGCAGAACATGATTTGAATTCAGAGGAACAACCAACTGTCCTCCACAAACCAAAGCATATGCAAAGAAGATATTAATTGCATCCTATGTCACTAAGCGGTTTGGTAAACTGGACATAGATGCTGGTGGATTAATAAATTAATGTATTTAGCCATTTGTTTCAAGTCATGAAGAGTTGGTCACAACTGTAACAACACAACACACACACAAACGCATGCACACGCACACACACACAAAATTCACCTAACCTGCAACCTCCTCTGTCATATTTGCACGAAAAAAACATTTTAATGGGGTAAAGAATACACATTATGTTATACTTTTCAGAACAGAATTCTAACATATGTTACTTTTAATATAATTATACATAATTATGGGGGGCTGTAAAACGACTTCTACCAGATATAATTTGAGAAGAAAAAAATACAAATGCATTTTGAGTTCAATTTTTTTTTCTGGGGTGTGTGGAAATAAAGTCTTCTTTCATGCATCATCCCCACAAAAATAGGATGCTCCTTGAAGAGCCTCTCCTCCTCTAGTCCAGATAAACACCTCCCCCCATGAACCCCATACCGTGCCACACACCCTTCCCAGTTCTCCCTCTTCACCTTTCTGCCCCCCCCCATTGCCTTTCTTCTCCATGACTCACTGGGGGCCTGGGTGACCATTATCATCCTAGCTATGGGGAAAGGATGGAGAATCCCAAGGCCCAGCCAACAACTCATAGCGAAAAAGAGAAATCTGTGTCCTGAAGCACTCATAGTTCTAAAAGGTAAAACACAAGGAGGCCAAAAATAAAGGGGGGGGGGAGAAAGGGTTTGGAGTTAGATAACAGTAGTACATGTTTGTCACACCCCTTCCCTGCTTCTCTGTGTTTTCTGTTAGGTTTTTCAGGCCAGACAGTCTGGGAATGATGGTACAGAACTGTATGAGATTTAGCTCAGTTCCAGCTACAATGCTGTGCTTCTTCCATGGCCTGTAGAATGAAGATTTCTTTTCATTTGGATGTTGCGCTCTTCAGCAGAAACCATGGGGCTCTTTGTCCCAGACTGCCACTGGGAGGCAACAATACGAGGGGAATATTCTAACCAAACTCATGTTTCCCACTTAGATGTTCTCCGCCTGTTCAAACCTGAAGCTGAAAACCAGAATTTCTGCAGCTGCCCAAAGTGCATTTGCTCAGTTACAACTAAGCAAAGATTGCCAGTCTTACCTACAGGTCAGCTGCTTGGGGAGGAAGGAGTGTCCCACCAGGTTCCTGCCATGATCGGTATAGGTAGAGTGATGACAGTTGTGTGCACTCTAATAAGACTGGTAAGTTGCCAGTCAGAGGTGGAGGCTATTGGACTGTATCAGCATCTGCTGTGCTGATATTCGTATTTGTATCCTCATGGATAAAAATTGGTATCCTCAAGGATACAAATACAAATGGCCCAAGTTTGGTAATGAAGATTAAAATAAAAACATGATTTCATATTTAATATAAAACATTTTAAAACAACTGCAACTAGAAGTGGGCATGAAACAGAAAACCGATGGTTTGGTTGGTTCTGTTTCGAGCCCACCCTTGGTTCGGTTTGGGTTCGGGTTCATACGAATTTAAAAAAATCATACAAACCTGAACCGAGCTGAACTCGGCTGGGTGGTGGTAGACAGTCCTGCCGCCGTGGCTGGGCAGGTCGGTGGTAGACAGTCGTGCAGGAACTTCCTACTCCACAGGAAGGTAAGTTTCCCCAAACAAAAAATGAAATGAACAAAATGGAAATTTCCATTTCATTTTGTTTTATTTTTCTTTGATGGGTTTGTTCATTATTTGTTTTGTTAGCTAACAAAACGAGTAACAAATAATGAAATGAATTAAAAGTTCATTTCATGCTCATCTCTAATTGCAACTAAAAATAATGGTGGTGAACCCCCAGAAAAAAAAATGTGACTTTCTTAGGGGTCATGGCCTCAAGGCTGGGATACTGAGCTAGATGAACCAAGGATAGTTTCCTGTGTCCCTTGCTGGTATTGGCTCTTGGTTCTCCCAGTACATTTTGAAGTCTTTGGATGGTTTCTACTCCAGATGACTGGGAAATCCCGTATTCATCTTTATCTTTCTGATCAGAGGCAGGAGCCTGAGGGGGAAAAAAACTTTTCAATTTTATTTATTAAGATAAACGCCTTCCCTTAAGACATCATATATGCTACTTGAGTAGATCTTAGGGCTTTTCACCCTGCCAAGTTCTTCAGAAGCTCTGTGAATTTAAATCAGATCAGTGCATCAGTAATCACTGGGAACTTTCAAATAGTGCACTAAAGTGTTTATTTTAATAGCAAAAAACAAAGGCATCAGAGGTGGCTGATCCTAAAAGCATATGACATCAGGGCTCCCTTTATAGATTTACTGACCCAGGAATCTCAAGTGTGGTGTCCTCGAGTGAATTTGAATGTCTACTATAATAATCTTTATCTCTTTTGCTGCATAAATGTTCTTCTCGTAGAACAGGGGTGATCCCTTACCATAAAATCCATAAGGAAGGAGACTAAGACAGATATCATTCTGAGCATAGCATATGGGAAATGGTATTATTTTTTCCACCCCTTGGAACTAGTTTCTTTTATTTTGTAGTTAATAATAATAATAATAATAATAATAATAATAATAATAATAATAATAATAATAATAATAATAATAATAATAATAATAATAATAATAATAATAATA
>JAHTLZ010000280.1:293711-304421 GCA_023846285.1 Phrynocephalus versicolor | reverse complement strand
ACATGTGCACAATGAAATTGGCTGAGTCTCCCTTGCCCACCCCCACCTCCATCCCATCCCCATCCCACTGGCAACCACTGTCTTATTTCACCCTGTGTACTTGACACAGAATGCGCCAGCCCACAGGTCAGTTCTTCTATGCTTGTCCTGGGATTATTTCCCATTCAGCAGTCTGACAGCCCATGGATAAAAACTGTTCTTCAGTCTGTTGGTGTGGCAGGCTATACTACGATATCTTCTGTCTGATGGTAACAAGGTAAAGAGGTGCTGACCAGGGTGTGAATCATCCTTAAGAATTTTTTCAACCCTCCTGAGGCAACGATCCCTAGCGATGTTGTCCAGTGCACTTAGGGGACAGCCCAGGATATATTGAGCTGTGCTTATCAGCCTCTATAGTGTCTTCCTGTCAACAAACATGACATATAGTTACATTAATTTTAATGATAGTGATATGACCCCTTGCTCATCTCAGATTTCTTCTTTTCTTTTTCTCTCCTGTCTCACCAAAAACAAAAACAAAAACCACCCTGTAAGCTCCAGGGTAGCATAGTAGGCATAATGTCTGACGAGGTCCCAGGATAGGATATCTCTCAATGCCATTTGCAGGGAATCTTAAGCAAGTGAAGACATCTGCTTGGGAATACCCTGAAGCAAATGGTGAGCCAATGTGTTTGAGAGAATGCTGGACTGGATGGGTTGTGGCCTGTTCGAGCACTACTATTATGTTCTTATGTTCTTATAGCAGAACTCAAATTCCCACATGACCATGAGAAATCATCAAAAGGTGCAGGAGTTAAATAATCCTTGAACATATCACATGCTTAAAAATGTGTTGCCTGCATAACTAAACTGTAAACCACCCAGAGACTATGTGATGGGGTATGAGGCATTATATAAGCAGAACACTTTTTTTTTTCTGTTTATTGATGTCATCTGAAGTCAGGAGTTACTTGACAGCACATAATGGCAACACAAATTGAAATGTCCGCAGGTTTTCTTGACTGCCACCTGAGGCGTAACCCCCTGTGGAGAGTGATCTGATTTGTGCTTATAGCAACTCAGAAAAACTGGGGGTGGGGTGGGTGGACTACAACTGAGCATTCTGGTGAGGTGTTCCTGAAAGCCGCAGTCATAAAAATGTTAAGAACAATTTTGCCTCTGGTGTTTATGTCAAATTGTGAGATGGAGCTGGTATGGACACCCTGAGGTGCTTTCGGGCACATGATGAGACCTATTTTCTTCCACTTGGAGGACAGACAGGAGACAACCAGCACTTTATGGGCTATCAAAGGAAGTGTTTCCTTCCTTCCTTCCTTCCTTCCTTCCTTCCTTCCTTCCATGTAATGACAAAGCAATCTATAAAGTGCAATATAAACTTGTCCAATATTTAATGGATGATGGGATGCCCCTGCACCTTCTGGTGTGGAGGTGGGGACTGTGCTGTATCATTGGTAGTTCACATTCTAATAGCCAAGTACTATAGAGAAGAGCAAAGCCTAGATGCCCTGAGCACATCCGATCTCGGCTGATTTCGGAAGCTAAGCAGGGTCGGCCTTGGTTAGTACTTGGATGGGAGACCACCAGGGAATACCAGGTGCTGTAGGTGCCTGGAGTAGGAACTGGCAAACCACTCCAGTATTCCTGCCAAGAAAACTCCATGGACATGGAGTCACAAAGAGTCGGTCATGACTGTAGTGACACAACACACAAACACTATAGAGAAGAGAAGAGAAGAGAAGCAATGTCAGCCGCTATGTGTTTGTACACATAATATCATGGAGACCAGTTCTATAGCTAGATTGGAACAAGTGAGGCTTTGATCCAGGCCATCCAATAGAGGCTGCTGATGTCAAGTGATGATTCTATTTATGAGTAGAAAATAATTGTGAAAACCACCAATCCTGATTCAGATGCCTCCTCCTCCTCCTTCCCCTTCCTCTTCCTCTTCCTCATCCTTCCTTCCCTTTTCTTTTACAAGCCTAAACTCTCTCTCTCTCTCTCTCTCTCTCTTTCTCTGTATGTGTGTAGGGGGGGGTGCACATTCTCTTCCCCAAGGCATAATGGTTGCCAAACAGTGGCCCTTGCCTTATGTGGGTCAATAAAGGCCCATTGCCTCTCCGCCTCTCTTCATGCCCTCTATGAAGTTAGAAGAGAGGGAGCCAGGTGAGTGATTCATGGAGCGTCAGACATTATTTTCTTTCTGAAATTAGCACAACGGGGCATAAAAGCTGCAAGGTGCTCTGGCTTTTCATTCCTCAGCAATTCTCTTTCATTTCCATGTCAGCTGCTTCCCAGTTTATAGACAGGAGTTCTCATTACATCAACCAGACACCATAGCATTTCCCATCGCTGGGTGCAAATGGGGGGGGGGGGGCTTCCCATGAATATTCATTTGGGAGGCCACCTTCCTCCACTGCTGGTGTTTTCTTGATCTACTTTTCTCTTTGCGGCAAGGGGCTATTTGGGAAGGTACATTCCTCCCTGCCAAGCACAAAAATGTAAACATGTGGTTATTTCTGAAAATATTGACCATGTTCTTCAAATTCCTAATATATACACAGAAAGACTAAAAATCACAGGCTCAATGTTTTTCACGGCCTTTTCCTCTTGCCTCAGATATTTCCAACTGACTGATGAGAAAGGAATCCAAGAAATCTCTACCTCATTTTCTTTCTTTCTGTGGGTTTGTCCTGTTCACTTTGTTGACCTTCTGAAGACTTGCAGCATATTTATTTCCAAATGTATGTTTACTTAGGAATATGCTCCGTGGAATTCAGTGACACCTACTTCTGAGTGATGTGTGAAAAGTTGTACAATGAAATAAACTGAAACTATTAAAACTGGCAACAGAGCTTTTGTTCACAGAGGTGCTGAAGAACCAACAGCAAATATTTAAAAGATGTTAAATGGCACTAAAAAGGCAAGAAATCAAGGCAGATTTTTCCCCTGGTGCATTAAAGCTAAACACGATGGAACTAAATGAATTTTTCTTACCAGAAAATTGGGCAGTTTCTTGCTCCCACAAAATAGCTCTTTTTCCACCAAACTGGTCATTTATTTATTTATTTATTTATTTATTTATTTTGCTGTATATCTTCCTATAATTGGAAGATATGGGAAAGGCAATGGGTTCGATGTCTGTACTTGAAAGGGCTGTCCACCAAAATGGAGGTCATCATGTTTCCCTCGCTTCCTGTTTCACATCCTTGTCAGCAAGTCAAAATGGATTCTCTGAAGCTCTAGTTTGGCATAACAAAGATTCCTCTGTACCCCCTGTTTCTAAGCATAGGTGTTCCATTTAGATGGCACAGTTTCGCTCCCTGCACCATTTTGGTTAGAAAATTGGTTTTTACTCCTGCGAGACATGCAACCAAAATGGCGGAGAACTTCTCACTTTTCCATATCCTATGCAGCTGCTCTTATGCAAATTCCTGAAGCTCAAATATCACTCCCATGCAGGTGGTGACATTTGCGTAAGCACTCTGAAATCCATCTTATCCCGGGGCCTATTTTATGTCCCCATTTTCTTCAGGAGGTGTTTG
This sequence comes from Phrynocephalus versicolor, assembly GCA_023846285.1. NCBI lineage: Eukaryota > Metazoa > Chordata > Lepidosauria > Squamata > Agamidae > Phrynocephalus > Phrynocephalus versicolor. The sequence goes on along the minus strand of JAHTLZ010000280.1, from coordinate 300,879 downwards.
CAGAATCCCAATGATAAGCTCAGAGTGTGTACCATTCTAAAACCTAGAGGCCCCTGACTGCCTCAATCAGATTCCTCAAGTGAGATGAAAGAAAGATCTACATTATTCAAGGCCATAATCAACACAAAGACACCCAAGCTGCTCCTTCAATCTCCATCTTCTTCAACTGCTGAGAAAGATAAATATTCCTTCAACATTCGATAGCACATCACTAATCCCAAAGAGATAAGAGTGTTGAGAGCCTTTCAGGCATAAAACCAACCAACCTGAAATGCAAAGCTTCACTCGTCATTTTTATATTTCTCCTTTATTTTCCTTTATAGCAAGACATTAGTGCTTGCTCTTAAGAAGGGGGAGGAAAGAAAAGAAGAAGAAGGAAATTTGGCAATTTATATATCGAAGAGGGGATATCACCAGATAGTGCTAGTTAAATTCAGTGGTAAATTTGAACTGCCTGAGCTCCACATAGTATCTGTAGATATATATTCCCAATAAGAGATGAAACTGCAGATAGCTGTGTTGACTTCTCTCTCTCTCTCTCTCTCTCTCTCTCTCTCTCTGCTTTCACACGGACACTAAAATCCACTGAAAAGTGCTCACAGATGCAGAGCATAAAATCTTTTCCCATGAGCAGTGGACTTAAAAATAATAATAATAAAGTGTGACCACACCCACTTAAATGCATCCCAGCACATTTTACAAGTACCTGGTCAAGAGGTGGTAAAATCCTTGTCGCTGTTTCGATGCAGATTTTAAACTCAAGTCTGTGAGAACACGGAAAATGCACACCACAACCTTTTTGCTCCCCCAATTATCGTGTCTTTGCTGTGGTTCTTAGTCATAGAATCAGAACAGTTACAGATTTTCAAAATGCGACTGTGGGAACACCCGGACCACGACATCAACCACGTGACCACTCTGGGGGTGAGTGATCCAGGTCAAAGTTTGCTGTGTATTTCAGTGGTCATGTGACAGCAGCCTCTCCCTCCCTCCCTCCCTCCCTCCCTCCCTCCCTCTCCCTCTCCCTCTCCCTCTCCCTCTCTCTCTCTCTCTCTCACACACACATACACACACACACACAGAGTCACACTCATACATATGTGCTAATGAATGTATTAGGGATGCACATCCTTGCTTGTCTCATGCTCAGAAGTGCGTAGTGTAGAAAATGTCCTTCTTAACCGAAGGGTGAATTAGATGTTTCCTATTGCTATAGAGTTGACAGTTTGGTGGCAGCAGTGGTGGAATTGACCAACATTTTCTGTCATTTTTCTGCTTTATAATTCTATTTGCATGGTTATACTAAGGGAGTTGCCAAAATCCTGTTGGTAGTCAGTGACCAAAATCCAGTTGCACAGCTTGGTGTATACCACAGATATGACATCAGTGACCCATTTCTTGCTGATTAAAGACAAATTGCCACAGATTAAACACTATTTGGAAGTAGGCAGGACTTATATACAACAAGATATAATAGTGTAACCATGGTATAACCAGGATTTGCTCAGGGAAGCCTTCGATCAGCAGTAATTTGCTACTGCCTATGACAGTGGTGGTGAGCCTTCGGCACTCCAAATGTTTTGGACCACAACTCCCACAGTCCTTTGTCACTGGCAATCTAGGCTCGGAGTTCTGAGAGTTGTGGTCCAAAACATCTGGAGTGCCAAAGGTTTGCCACCACTGGCTTATGATGTCATCAGATTTCCAGTGTGGTGTGTGATAGAGTAGGACTTAGGAAAAATAGGGTTCAAATCTTCACTCTGCCACAGAAACTGACTGGGGAATGAATCTAGTAAAATGACTCCTGAAACATCTCACTTACATTGAAAGCTCTATTTGAGTTGCTCTAAGTCAGTTTTTAACTTGAGAGCACAGAACACAGAGAGACACACAATGTCATCCTCTTTATGCATCCAGAGCCAGCCAACGGGGCCCCAGCCAATGGGGTTGACATAAGAGTTGACTTACCAATTCAAGAGTTGATTTGATGGATCTACTCTAGTGTGGGGGTGTACCCATTGGCGTTAGGCCACCATTCTATAGTCATCTGATTCTATGTGTGTGATTTTTTCCTTAAAGGAAGGGAAAAATGATAATATGTATAATAGCTTTGCTATAACCTCTTTTAAAAGGTCTCTTTGCATCTTGAAGACTTTGAAGTTAGCAGAGAACACACGGCTTAGAACCTACAGACAAATTAATTAGTGAGGAGCTTAAGGGGCAGAAATTTCAAAAGACTAATGAAAGTTCCAATTTGGAACTAGGTCAATCACACATGTGGGTCCTTTAAACTATGGTCTGGTTAAGAGTGTTGAGGAGCCAGCAAGAGATGAAAGCAGATAAATTGAAAGGCAGCTTTTCACGAGGGGACCCTTTAGGTTTGGATAATGGAGGTGTACTTGGGATACCTCTTATTCCAAGAAGTTGCTGAATAAATTGAAAATGCATTATTGAACTAAATTTTAAAATAAGCTGGGTTGCAACTAAGAATGGCCAGGATTCAGAAAAAAATTATGAATATATTTGACTCTGCCTTCAGAGTGCCCTTCCAAAATTTATTACTAGACAGTGGTCTGGCAGTAACTCAGCCCTACCCCCCACCCAGTGTTCTCAATAAAACACATTTTTGAGTGGGGACAGAGGCACAGAGAAATTTAGAAGACTCAGAGAACTGGTGGTAAAATGTAGGCTACTGTTGAGATAAAATTTAGCTTACATGGATGGTTCTGGTTTTGGAAGCACAGGCTTACTTTAATCATCAAAGAAGGTCTGAGATCTAACCAACGCCGAAGAAAGAGAACTGAATTATGCAGTTAGTAGGTTAACTCATTTGCATGAGCGAGCTCTTCTACTGGGGATGGATGAGAATTAAGTTCGTTGTCTTTATAGATTACAACTTCCAAGACCTATAAAGCACCAACAACACAGAAGCGACTCTGCAGAATGTTATAAAAGGAAGGTGATGAATTCAACAAGAGCCTGACGCCTCTCCCTGAATGTGCACATCCATAGTTCCCCTCTGTTCTAGCTACACTGCCTCCCTCCTATTGTGTTTAACAATGCCAGCAAAACTGTCTTATTAAGTTTTTATAGACTACTGTTCATTTTGTAAGTAACTGGGCTGGAGAACTCAGCAGCATCCCATATATACAATGTAGGTGATGGGCATCCTCTGATGATCAGCAAGGGACAGAATCCAGTCATCCCAACCAGTGTATACCCATTGAATCCATAAGATTTACTTCGGTGTAGACTCATTAGTCAATAACAGGTTCAATAGGCCCACATAGGTCTGAATTTGCCCTCCCACTTGAAATGACTAGACGAGACAGTATATTGGGGGTAACTGGGCCACACTATATTAACACAACTTCAACAAACAACAACAATAGGAGGGGCCAGGCATCAGCAAGCTGGATGGAACCCCGGGGTCTCCTGGCACCCCTCCAACCGGGCAGCATCGGGCGAGCCACAAACCCCCAGGTGGTGCAGTCATCTGACGGCACCCACCAGGCCAGTTGATTTAGATTAACTCTCCCTGCCTTTGATGGCACCAAGCTGGGTAATTCCCAGAGCAGGGAGGCGTTTGCTCACCCCCACCCAGCACCGAGACCTCCTGGCCCGCAGTGCTGTGGTTAAGGGGCATTTGGGTCCAGATGTTAATTGTAAGCTCACCGCTGCCCTCCATCAGCTTCAGCCACCAGAGTGTGACCAGTGAAAAACTTCAAACAGACAATATAACTCCGAGGTACCAGTGTGGGATAGGCGAAAAATCCCCGCTCTCAATGGCCAATCTAGAGTGTGGGTCAAAAATTCCTATCCGGCCCCAAAATAGGCGACCAGCAAAACTCACACTGGTCCTAATGCGATAGGTGGGTGGGGAACGCCAACAAAGACTGTCTGCTGTTTGGGGGGGGGGGGAGCCGCCCTTTATAGGGCGCTCCTCCCCCTCCCTTCCAGGACGCTTATGTCCTGTCTCACCTCCGCCACTCTCGCAAGAGGCAAATCAGCGGACAAACTGCACGCAGAGCCAGCATTGACCTTCCTTCCTTCCTTCCTTCCTTCCTTCCTTCCTTCCTTCCTTCCTTCCTTCCTTTTACCTAAAATATATAGAAAACTTTAATCAATGTGTGTGTTGTGTGCGTGTTGCATTGTTACAGTCGTGACCGACTCTTCGTGACTCCATGTCCATGGAGTTTCCTTGGCAGGAATACCGGAGTGATTTGCCAGTTCCTACTCCAGGCGCCTACAGCACCTGGTAATGGTCGCCCCTCCAAGTACTAACCAGGGCTGACCCTGCTTAGCTTCGAAATCAGTTGAGATCGGATGTGCATAGGGCATCTAGGCATGTGGAAAACATTAATAAAAATGTGTATAATGCACATGTAAGGGAAAATTGAGTGTCACGTGAGATCCTGGCCAGACTCTTATTGATGGTAGAGCTGCACATGAGTAAAGGCTGATGATTGTAATTGGTCTTTATCTATAATTTCCAGTCTCCACTTCCACACTCACCCTTCCAGTTCTTTGGCTCCCTAAGTACACCTTTCAACCTGGAGAGCTTTTGGGATGGGATAGCCTTTGATATGTTAAAATTCCCACCAGCAGTCCTAGCAAGTGCCATTCCAGCCACAAAATTTTGACAAGAGAGGGAAAATTCTCGCAACCCAATGGACACTTAACACCAATGGATGCTTAACACCATGCTTATTGCATGGAAACAAACAAGCAAATTTATTTTAGGTTGATCCTGAAACTTAGGTTGGTCTGTTTCCTTGATGATAACTTATTTCGCTCACCTGCCAAACAAGCATTCATAAGTGGAAGTCAACTTTTCAATTGCATTATTAATTGAATTCATACTTGGCTTACTCTGGCTGACAATTAGCAACATATATTGCAAGTCGTCCTTGCTCTTCTCACTTTTCTGTCCCACATAAATTGTGCCATCGGACAATTCAAGATGGATCATGATTATACATTTTGAAGATCTGTTTAGAACCGGTGGGCTAGAAAATAGACTGCCTTGGTTTTGTTCTTGATGCCTGCCCACTGCGTGCTTCATTCCAAAGCACAAGTTCAAATTATAAATCAAAATGAAATCAATACCATGAAATACCTGCTTGACTAAGAGCCAAACAGTTGAGAAGACTTGCCGCTTACCACACTATATTCTATTTGGCATCCTTCTTTCCACTGCACAGACTGAAATGTTTTTTGAGAAAGAGAAAGTACTAAAATATCAAAGGTGAAATGAGGTGATTATGCAGATCAGCTCTAATTGGGAAATATCAGTTTTCAAAGGAGATGTGGCAATGAAGTATTATGAAAGAAAAAAAAATCTGATCATGTTTGCAAGTCGTTTATACAATTATTGCTTTTCAATTCCAGGTCTACATTATAGTTCCTTTTTATTGCATTTACCATCAAGAAAGAGAAAATTACTTCTTGGTAGAAGAGCAGAGATATAGTCTAAAGCAGTGGTTCTCAACCTGTGGGTCCCCAGATGTTCCTAGACTGCAACTCCCAGAAGCCTCCCACACTCGCTGTGCTGGAAGGGATTTCTGGGAGTTGCAGTCCAGGAACATTTCACATTCATCAACCAGAGGAGTTTTTTTTAAAGAACTAAATATAAAGCATGCTATGATACAATAATACACATTGTGAAAAATGACAGTGGCTGCTGCTTTGCTGCCTCAGCATTTAAGGCTTACAAGCAGAAGATTGGTTGTTTGTGTCTTTTTAAAAAAAGAATTGGCCAGCAGTTCCACATTCTGTCTATGTAAGAAAACTTTGATTGGATTTGACCAGAGATAGTTGGAATAAATAATGGTAACTCTGAGAAGAAGAAGGAAGACAATAACACTATTCCTTGTATTGCCCTCATACCTTGGCAAAGAATACCATAAGGCTTAAGGATTCCTTGTTGAGGGGACTTGTAAAACTTGATGGAGATGAAGAATTTAGTTAATATTCTTTGCACCCCAAACTTCCATAATACATGGATTAGAAATGTCTGCTGCCTTTTGACAAGTGTCATGAGAATTCTGTCTTTCTTATTCTCTCTCATAGAGAAATAGATTGCATTTTGGATCACTGATGGAAAGGTCCCATCCAGTTGTAGATCCCCTAGTGTTTTGGGTTGGGTTGGAGAGCTTCCCAAGCAGATGGAAGTGAGACAGAAAGGAGATCACACCCCATAAAGCAGGGGTGTCCAAACTTTTTGCAAGAAGCGCCAGATTTGGTGAGGTGAAAATGTGTGGGGGCCAACCATTCAGCGAAATTTGGCCCCCAGGCCGGACTTTGGACAAGCCTCTAGGATATGCAAGGAGGTGGGGAGGACGGTGCAGCAAGAGAAAACCATAAAACTACAAACTGACATCTCCATCCGATATGGGGAGGGGCCAGCTGGTGGGGATGCATGGCAGGCTGAGCTGGTGGGGAGAAGAGGCTGCAGGCCACTCAGAATTTGAAAACGGGCCACATTTGGCTCCCGGGCCTGACTTTGGACATGTCTGCCATAAAGTGGTACTTTCTTCTGTGGTCCAGCACATGCCTTAGTCATCCTATGATTACACCAGCATTCATGCCTGTAAGTGATTGCAGATGCTCTGTCCATCACGTGAGGAATATCACTTGACGAGCCAGACCAGCGGCTTGTTTGATCATTTATTTGCAAATTTTACAGCTCACCTTTCTCCACAGGCAAATTCAAGGCAGTTTGCAGCCACAATAGCTGTAATAAAATCCCATGAAAATTACAATACCAAGCAGCAATAAAGCCGGAAGATGAAAACAGCCGAGCCAGCAGATAAAACGTTAGCACAGAAGTATCAAAAAAAGACTTTAAATACTATTAAAACCTGGGAGAACTTGATAGACTTCACCTGAGGGTGAAAAACAAGGAATTGATGAGCAAACATGTCTTTAGAAAAAAGCTGACGAGTTAGACATAGGCACAGAGAAACATGGACTTCTTTCTGCCTTATTTTTTGGTCACTACCCCCAGACTGTCTGTGAAGATTCTCAGTCATCCAGGTAAGGTTATTTGGGAGTTATGGCAAGTGGACTTCTTGTGAGAGTGAAATGTTTGACTACTCATCCAAGTAGCATCATCAGTTTTCTATCTATCTATCTATCTATCTATCTATCTATCTATCTATCTATC
>JAHTLZ010000280.1:267574-287241 GCA_023846285.1 Phrynocephalus versicolor | reverse complement strand
TAGATAGATAGATAGATAGATAGATAGATAGATAGATAGATAGATAGATAGATAGATAGATAGATAGATAGATAGATAGATAGATAGATATTGTGTATATGCACACACATGCATTAAGTGTGTGATGGGTGTATGTGAATGTGTGTGTGTATTTATGTGATCCAAACATAGTTGGTTTCTAGCATGTCATAGGATGCTGAAGATGAAGCTAGATTGGTTTGTTTATGTCCATGACTTTCACATTTTCTTCCCTCCTCCCCTTCCACTAAACAAACAGTGTAATAACAAATCTCATTAATGCTAGTGTCCTACTCAGATTGTTTATGGAGCTTATTGCTAAGCTATGCTTCACCTTGGTAGCTATTGTAATTAAGTTTTTGGACATATCTCTCAATAAACTGTTAACAGCACATTTCTCCTTGCTTGCTTCCCAACAGAGTTTAAAAGACCAGAATATTTTTAATTAAGGAAGTATGGCCGCACAGTGAATATTGACATTAAAAGGGGGGGGGGGAAGTGGGGGACTCAATATCTTTCAGTTCTTATAAACATAAGCATATGTTATTAAGAATTTAGAAATGTCCATCATAATGGAATGGTGGAAGGAAAACTTGAGACTGGGGAAATTTCAGGGTGCCAATTCTTACACTCCCCCCAACTTAATCCTTGTGGTTCCCACAAATGGATGAAGGGGTGCCCTGCATGCTGACATATATAATAGCTCAACCCACCATGGAAGTATGTTCATATAAGAATTGCTGAGTTGTGTGATTTTACATATTCAAAACTATGCAACCAATCAGATTCTGCTTGGTGTTATTAACTTCCAGATAGATAGACAAAGAAGTGACAGCTCTTATTCTGTTTGGAAGTTTGTGTTAAGCGCTGTCTGTCTCGGAGTCTGCTTGCCTCTTACTATGTCAGATAAGATTGCAATATGAAACTATTAAAATTGTGCAAAGACCTTTTGCAGCAGGTTATCCTTGAAAGAAAAAATAGATGGGAAGTCTGGCCCCGGGAATAGAGCATTCTGCCTTAAAAATCTAAGCCAATGGTTTGCAGTGGACACCGCTTCTCTATTTAGAATAGCTTTAGAGAAAAAACAGATCATGTTACTGATTGCCAACATTCAACAAGGACATGGAACTTGAAGGAAAAGGAGATAGGTCTGCTGCAAGCCAAATGTTTCAAGCATGGTTCATTTATTCTACATATATGTTATGTTGAAATGGGCACAAAATGGAAAAATAGTGTTTCATTTTGTTTCATTTCATTTCTGTAGTAGCTTCATTTCATTTCATTTGTAGCAAATATTCAAAGTAGTTTCGTTATGAAATGAAACAAATAAAATGAAATGCTATGCTCCTCTGGGTCCTAAAGGATCAAAATGGCAGGGGAATTTCCTCAAGTGATTCTAGGTAGCCCCCTGAAATTTGGAATGGTTTGGGGGTCAGGAGACTAAGTTATGAAGCTCCAAAAGAGGTGCCCCTAGGATAAAAAAGTCTTTCTATTGGAATTGGATGGCAATTAGAAAGATTTTTTTTCCTAGGAGCACCCACTTTGGAGCTTCATAACCCAACTCCCTGACCCCCAAACCTTTCCAAATCTCAGGGGATTACCTAGAATTGCTCGAGGAAGCTACCCCTGTGACTTTGGTGCCAAAACATGGCTGGGATCAGCAAGACTAGAAAACACTGATTGCAGCCATGTTTTGACACCAAAGTGTCAGGGATACTTTTGTCAAGTGATTCTAGGTAAACCCCCGCCCCTGAAATTTGGAAAGGTTTTGGGGTCATTTTTGGAGATGAGTTATGAAGCTCCAAAAGGGCTGCCTCAAGGGAAAAAATACTTTCTATTGGAATAAGAACTTCAGAAGCCAAGCCGCGGGCGAGCATGGTGCTATCGTGGCGTGGCTTGCAATTCCAATTAGATTTTTTTCCTAGGGGCACCCCCTTTAACTCAGCTCCCTGACCCCTAAATCTTTTTACATTTGGGGGGCTTTCATGGAAGAGCTTGAGCTCCCCTGCCATTGATTCCTCTAAGACAAATTGTTTCATTCTAGGGAGAGGGAATGGAGTTTCATGATGAAACAAAACAAAATGCATCCTACTGTTTTGTAACAAAGTAATTCGTTACCTAACAAAATTACAAAACTGTTTCATTTTTTCATTTCATGCCCATCTTTATGTTATCTATATATTCTTAACATTTTTATCAAGTCCATGTGAATATTACGTTCAGCTACTGGCAGGCACAAAGGAGAATACTATCAATAGTCTATGTGTGGGTTTTTTTTTATGTTACACTTAAACAAACTCTCTTACATTCCAATGCGCATCAGAATTTAATGAAAGCATATGTTTTCCCTATGCTGCAACATTGTCCCTAGGTTTAGTCTGAATGTGATCATTAGCTTTTGCCCAAGGCATGAAAGACAAACCCTTGACATGTTGGTTACATGGTATCAATTTGCATCCAACTGATAGGAACCATAATGGAATTTTCAAAGTATACAAGATATTTAAAGAAGTTTCACCAGTGTCATTTCCCCTTGCCCCCACTTGTGAATTTCCATTTCTGAAAATGGATCCAGCCCTACCTGTTGTGTTGGAAAATGAACTGGAGTGAAGAGACAAACTGACGGTCCACCCCTAAACGGATGAGCATCAAAGCTTCGGCAAGGATTCGGGTTTTGTTTATTTGTTTGCATTTATTTGTTTGTTTTGCATGCTGGGCCCTGAAACAGCTCTGAGCTGCAAATAGATGAATAAATAAGTGTACATTAAGATGTGCATGCTCAAATATATTTAAACACAATTTTTGTGCATTTTTTTTAAAAAAAAAAACCTCCAAGTTTATGAAAATGGCTATAATGGACTTAGAGGGGCCCAACCAGAACTACTAGGAAAGCTATGGTGGAAATCCCAAAATGTTGCCAGCCTTAAAGAGCCAAGAATCAAAAGCAATGTTTCCACTCTTGTTCTGTTTGCTCAATACTACAGTAATATGTGATAAAACACCGGCACAGTGGGCTGGAGGAAGAGCATCTAGCTTATATATGTGCATGGAGCCCCTGAATATTCATAAAACCTGCCAACACTTTTCCATATCATTGCCAACAACTATGGAATGCTGGAAGTATTAGTATGCCTGTTTTGACCGGGGGGGGGGGGGGGGGAGAGAAGAAGAAAGGGGGTGGCAGTTTTAAAGGCATACGTTTAATTAGCCAATGTGCTAAAGCTCATATAGTAAAGCTTTACTGCAAGCATAAAGTTAATTTCCTATCCCAGAGTGCTGCTTTCTTGCATGCTTCTATTTTTTTTTTAATAAAAGGAAGAAACAGATCCACAATAAAACATTGCCACTTTGCCTGCCTGCAAAGAGCAGTATAAGATTGGTTGAAGTAAGTAGCAGATTCTGGAAAGCGTAATCAAGATTTACATCCTTGATGGGCTTTCATCAACCACAAAGCCCCAAATGGAAACATGAGGCTATGAGGTTTTCAGTTAGATGTCTTCTACAGCAGGACCAGCGTCAGGAGCAGTGGTAAAGTTCATGGGTTGTAATTTCACTTAGGAAATCTGGGAATAAAAAAAGGTTCTTCCACTTGGCTTCAGAGAAAAATTTGAGATGTGCTCCTTATGAAGAACGAAACACTGTTTTGTCATTTTGTAAGCTTACGAAACAATACAAAAAGAAAAACACGGGAAACAGTGTTCTGTTATGAAATGAAACACTTCTTTCCCCTTTGAAAATGAAACATTTCATTACTTTGTAAAATGGCTCCCTTGTAAAAAAGCTACCCACCAAATTTGGTGCCCCTAGGACTCAGGGGAGCCATTTTATAGAGTAACGAATCATTTTGTTATTGTTTCATTTTGGTACTTTTTTAAAAAAAATCATTTAAAAATGAAATGGAATGCAAGGAGAAATGAAACGAAACAAAAAAATAGTATTTTTTCGTTCCCATCTCTAGTAAAAATCCTTTTCTAGACACGTGGCAGCAAATTCCTTATTTCCCCCATAAGCAGAGAAAAGATTAGCTTGGATCTTAATATTTATATAATTAATAAATATATGATGTCAAGTAAGACCTGCCTAATGGTGACTCTTTTTTTCAGGGTATTATTATTATCATGTTAGAAATGCAGGGTTGGATCATCAAATCCATCCCTGACAAGGAGGCCCCAGGGGGAATTGAACCTCCAACTGTAGAGAGTAATAAGAAATTGTTTACTATTCTCTTTTTCTGGGGGTGCCCTGGGACTCTTCTGCTTGCCCAAGGCTATACAGCAGTCCTGCCCAACAGGTAGACCACGGGCTACTGGTAGCCCGCAAAGGGTTCAAAAGTAGCCCGCCGGCCATCAATTTAAAAAGTGAGGGGATAAGTTCTCCACCCCTCCCTCCCCCATCCTAAGGACCACCACTGCCCCAACAAAGTTCTGGGTCTGCCAGCCCACAGTCTCAGCTGAGTGGGGCAATCCAAGGGCCATGGCACATTGAAATCTATTCCCTCCAGAACAGATTATTTTGTTTTCAATGCATTCCTGTGGGAAACCACTGCTCTACTTACAAAAGTTTTTACTTATGAGCATGTGCTCGGAACAGATAAAATTCGTAAGTAGAGGTTTTAGTGTAGTAGCCCTCAGGCACTTTGGGCAGGAAAAAAGTAGACCTTGGCCTGTTCAAAGTTGAACAGCCCTGCTATACAGGATGGTTGCTCTCCGAGGAGGCACAGTGCAGTTTCAAACTCTCTCACCTCTGGCTCCAAAACCAAGAAATGCAACTCACTGAGCTACCCATAGAGGCTGCTTTCAGTTTTCAAATACTGTATCATCTCTCTTAATGATGTAAGATGGCCCTTGGTCCTTTTTTTAGGAGAAAGGGTGGGGTAAAATGCAGAGTGGGGAATTGAACTCCCTAACGTATTGAGCTATGCAGCCAGAGACTTAACTCAGTGAGCTATGAAGCCAGCAAGCAGCATGGAAGAAGGTAACAGGCTGACTTAGTCCTGATGCCGTCTTGCAGGAGCTGTTTTTTCAGAGGCTGGCAAGGTGATTCTCCGCCCACACCCCCAGTGGACCAGTCCTTCTTGACTTTTCATGTGTCTGACCCAGCATCTTGGATAACTCTGTTAAAGTTCAGATGAAAAAAACTCGAGAGAATTCACTGCCTTGTCAAAAACAGAGGTATCAGCCTCTGGTACACTGGTAGAACCAAAGCAGATTCAGATCCCGTCACTTTATATTGCTCACTCTGGGAAAAATTCAAGCCAGTATTTAACCTTTAAAGGAAAGGGGAAATGATCCCTGCTCTTCCATGCCATCTTAGATTCAACTTACAACGCTACAAGCCAATAGCTACTGGTCTGGAAGATAACATGTGTCAGGTCTGTTACCCAAACTCAAAGATTCTTTGAAGACATAAACCAGTTTTTTTTTAAAAAAAAAAACTGAATCAGACATCATATTCAATTTCACAAGGCTTCAGTCAGTGTGCATCAGAGGTTCACAGAAAGTTCAACTTGAAACAATTTGTGAAATCAAACCCATTGGAAAATATTATTTTAGAAGGTTCTGATTTAAAGTATGGCCAGAGTCAAAAATGGAATCAGCCACTTTGTGTGCACAGAGGAGAAGGCAAACCTCCCCTACTCGTTTTCCATGTGCTGTCTTCCAAAAAGGTAAAATATTTTATGTGTGTCTGATTGGCATGACACTTTGACAGCATCTTGCTCTTGTGGTACTCCTACTTCATCTGGAAAGGTTGAAGGAGTCTAATCTCTGTGAATTTTAATAAGAATTGACCAGAGTTACATTCCCCATAATAATGGAGTTAGCTCAAATTACACACCACTTTCTACATTGTTCTGAATATTTGAAGGCAATTTCCAGATTTATTTTTTTAAATAGCATCGCATTCATTAAGTATTGCACTATGCAGGAACATATTTGATGACATCTGAGAGGATGAACATTTTAAACTATGAATTAAATGCAAATGTTCTTTGATTTTTTTTTAAAAAAAGAGCCTATAAAGTATATTAGGATTTCAAGAACAGAAAAAAAAAGAAGGAACATTAACTCAATAGCTTAGGGTCCATTCCTTAGGGATTGGTCTCTTATGCTTTTTTTTAAAAAAAAATAGAGTGTTCCGTCTTCTGAAGTAACAGCAACTAAGTTGAACACATAACTGCACATGTTGTTGTGTGCCTCTTTGTACTTTATAGCTGTATTTAAAGAAATCATAAGGGGTGGTTTTACCAGTTCTGCTTCCCCAGGGAGTTTCCACAGCTAAGTAGGGATGTGAACTCAGGCATCTTGAGTCCTGCTCCCTTCCTCTATCTACTACACTGGTTACTGACCTAGCAGTCTATATAGCAGTCTCAATAGCAAGTTAAAACTATGACACTCTCTGACGGGGCTGGGGAACTTTTACCCTCCTGATGTTTTGGATTGCAACTCAACGGAATTCCAAGCCTCTATGGCCAATGATCAAGCACTGTGGAGGTGGTCCAAAACATCTGGAAGGCCAAAGGTTCCCCACACTGGCCCTCAAAGATGCTTTGGCAAAAAAAAAAGTTGTTCAAATCCAGGTGCCATTTTTTTTTTTTACAAGAGCAGCACCTCTTGTCATTAGGGATCCCGTTAAATCTGACAAAGAAAATTGCTGATGGCATATATTTGACAAATATTGCTTATTCATTCAATAATCATCCCTTTGTATTTGTTTGGCCTGGAGACCCTAATGAATATTAAGGGATAAATATTTCCTCTTTTTATCCATCTCTCTCTCTATCTCTCCCCATGAACCAATAAACCACTTTCAATTCATGGACGGGGGATTCATTGTTCATCAGCACTGATGAACCACCATTGTGGTGCCACACTTACAAACCATCCCCATCTCTATATTTGATAATTTGCAAGCATGGTACCACAGGTCCTGCATATTCCCTACCTCCACCTTCCCAGCTGGATTCCCCCATTCACCAGCTATCATGCACTCCTCTCCTCCTCCTCTTAAGCCGTTCAGCCAGTCCCTGGCAGGAGCACGGTCTTCCCTGCCTTGCCTCTTGGGGTGATTATCCACTCAGACAAGGCATTGGGACAGGCAAGTCAGTGCTCCTGCTGGGGACTGGCTGAGCAACCAAGAGGAGGAGGAGAGGAGCACACTCTGACTGGTGAGTGGGGCATTGTCCCCCCCCAGTCCCGAAATAAGGAGTCCACACAGATAATTGGGTTTTAAATCGGGACACAACTTTATTAATAACTTTATGCACTGTATTATTAACTGTACTGAAGCTGTAACTAAATAGTTGTAGCCGAGGGATGGGCCTCCCGTAGTGCAACTTATATTTTAGCCTACAGATGTTGTTTTAGTGTGACGCCATGTTGTGACCCAGTACGGGGGGGGGTGCTGTTCAAAGAAAGTAGCCCTCCCAGCCAAAACTAGGTCAGCATATTACTTGGGGCAGCCGTACGAACTCAGTGACTTTATGATCTTTTAATTTACTTTCATTCTGTGGGGTTTACCTATAGGATGTTATTATATTTGATTTTCTCCATTGTACAGCTGCCCTGCTCCCTGTCCAAGGTGCATTTACAGTTTTGTCACAGTCTTGGCCCCATTTTAGTTGCACTACCCGCCAAGCAAACTCAGGTGGCCCTGCCTAATGGTCCATGAGAATGGAATGGGCGAAAACACACTGGCACCTGGCAGCCAATCTTGGTACCAGTCAAAAATTCCCATTCGGCCCTGAAGCGACCAGATTATCTCATTCTCATGACCTCTAAGGGTGGGAGGGTGGGGTGCAGCTTGACGCGAAAGAGGAGGGTTGGAGCGTGGGCTGCCCTTTTAAGGGCTTTGATCCCTGCACCGCCCAGGGATCACATGCTCTCCTCTTTCGCGCCGAAACTACGGCAGCCGGGGAGACAAAGGGGCCCCAATCCGGTAGGAGCCTACATTATCTGGGGTGGTGGAAGAAGGAACTGACACAAACTTACAAACCAAGATTCATGCCCATCTGTAGTTAAGACCTATTACTTTCAACTTAAAGTGCACTTTTATCAAACGGCAGGCCTTCCAAGATGGATTAGGTGGTCTCGGTATAATCTAAATGAACTACACCCATGAGTGTAGATCTCTAACACAACATTTGAGGAAAACTGCTTTCAAATTGCCCTTTTCTCACTCCGATATGTGAAAAAGGCTCCACAAGCATTTTAGACGTTGACCCTCAAACCCTGTCCAGAACTTTCCTCCACTGCCAGGGAAGTGATGGCAAGGTAATAAGAATGACAAGTTGCAATTTCCCCCCTCCCCCCTTACAAAGCTATGCATTTTAGCCGAGATTGAAATATGTAGAGAGAAATGAGTTTGACTAGTCAACGAGGGGATGGAAACTCTTTCTGACAGGAACTTTAGAACTACAAAATTCCATCACTACCGTCTCATACATTAATAACTGCAGTCATATTGCTTATATAATATAATATGGAACTAACATGACAGGAAGACCTGAAAACTGACCCAAAAATCAAGATCCAAGGAAGACTAAGGTCTGCTTTAGAATTTTGTCACAACATTGAAAGTGCCACCTCTTGCTTCCTATTTTTTAAAAAACTTATTTCCTTTCCCTGCCATATTTTTAGGCAGTTGTTCTGTTTTCAGAACATTATTCTGAGTGACTGAGCTCCATTATCCTCAATTCACATTCACACAGGTTGCTGCCGTAGACTGAGAGAAACCATGGCCTTATCTGTCTGTTAACGCTGACATGCAGAGCTTCTCCAGTATTTCAGGAAGAATTCTTTCCTTGCTTTTAATGGAGGTGTCCCCTGCCAGCCTCCCACCCAAGTGGTGACCAAGCCGGATCCTGCTTAGCTTCCAAATCCAGAGAGGATCACCATGTATACAGGATGCTACAATGACATGCTGAGAATATAGATAGAAATGTTTTTGGTAACTCCTCCAGTAGCACATTTATTCCTTTAAAATGGCTGTGGTTTTCTTCTGCCTGCTTTGTAGCTTATTGCTCTTCAGGACCTAAAGAAGATATGAGTTAGACGTCTATCCCCTAAGCGTTCACCCAGAGAAAGCGAATGTTAAAGGAGCTTTAAAGATGACACTCTCTACAAGGGGTTTAGTTAGCCCAAGCAGTTAAATTAAAACTGAAAAATGAAATGTTAGGAATGGTTAACAGGGCAATGTGGAACACAAGATACTGCTTTGCAAAGAATTTCGGTCATTGCAGGGAGGAAGATATTTGGTACATTCCTGGTCAAGGCACCTGGTTGTGGAGCCAGAGGTCAGGAGTTCAATTCCCCCACTTTGCCTTCTTGACAGGGGGTGGACTGGATGTTCCCTAGGGTCCCTTCCACCTCTACAGTTCGAGGGTTATTTTCATTATTTAGTATTATTCACAGTCAGAGTGCCAGGGAAGGAGAACGATTCCCCATTGCTCTGAACTCATTTCAAGAAGGCCAACCTGAACATGGTTTGCTCATTACCTGGCAGGATGCCAACTTCCAACTAGGGGTGGGCATTTTGTTTCAGAACCAGTAGGTTCAGAAATGAACCACGCGAGCCCAGGTGGTCCTCAGAACTGGCTGATGCACGCAGATAAAATTGCTTTACCTTTGCCAGGCCAGTCAGCAATAAAGAGGCGACACGTTGGGTTTGGTTAAACTCGGGCCACAATTTATTAATTGCTATAACTGATAATACTTTATCAACTGAACAGTAACATTAAAGGAGGGTCTGTGACGTAGCGCAATAACTACTAGCTGGTTTTATAAAGGTCCATTCACTTAAATAATTTATTGCAGCCACTTACGGATGCAATGAGGATACCAGAGTGTTTGGGCATCCCCCATTCCAATTTCTTGGCAGTCCCGTTGTTAATGTTGGGTTTAAATTACCTACGCCCTATCATCTACCTGATCTAATTATTAGAGTGGGACTGCCGAGGACCTGATTATTTACCAGACTCTGTATGATATTCAATATTATCTTGCGCTACCCGCCACAAAGAGACGCACTGCAGTCTCTTACCCCAACCTACCAAGCAGGTAGGCCAACAGACCCTCCCGGATATCATTAAGGAAAATTGAAAGACCGGCATCGGACAAATGGACTCTATCAGGCCGGAAGAGACTCCGATCACGAGCTGTGATGGCAGGGTGAGTGATAACAGAACCTAGCTCTGCATTAACACAACGGGCAACCTCCCGGTTAACTCCTTTGCGGGATTTATGCACCTTCTGGGGCGGATTATGCGCGCCCCACTCCAATCTCGGGAGGATTGCTGACCACATAATCCACACAGTGGGCCGACTAGCCTTAAAAACTCTCAGGTCAAAGATGATCTGGAGAGCCAAAGACTTGCCGGACATCCGAGTCAAGTCATTTCCTCCAAGGTGAATTACCACAATGGAGGGGAAGGGGTCAGGGGGTACTGTAAGGGCTGTCGTCAAAAAGGAACTCCAACGCATGCCCCGTATACCGTTCCAGACCAAGTCGGCCCGTAGCTCCAGGCCGAGGTTACGACCGTGTCCAGAACTAACCGCAAACTTGGCGGCCCAATAAACGAAACTGTGTCCAAACAGAAATACGCGGATACGCCTGCCATCCACCGGGCCTGCAAAGGAAAGAAGAACAAACACTGGCCCTCTACGGGTCCGTTAGCGGGTGAACATAAACTTTATACTGGTGAGACTTCCACCGTCCAATACGTTGTATGCCTTCAGTACCCACGCCAAGGGCGGCGGCCGTAGAGGCCGCGCCTATCCAAAAAGAGTGAGTCCCAAATCGCAAATGCGGTACGCCAGCGAGTTGGAGGGCTTTCGATGTGAGCTTCCAAAATTGGTAATGTGTCAGCGGGGACCCGTCCAAATGTTGAAATAGATAGCCCCGCCGATCGGGTAAGCAGGCCGAATAATTGTGCAGGGCCATAACGGGGCAGATGCGCGGTTCTGAACACCTACAGAGGCGTATCGTACAACCTCTGCCCCGCTGGTCCGTTTTAGACCTGCGGATACGCAGGGAAGCGTGCTCGGCCTCCAAGATCAAATCAGACCAGAGCAAGGCAGTAGCCGAATCATCAGTTTTGGCAGAAGCCACCAGCTCGCTGACCCGCAGTGCAGCAAAGAAAGCCACCAAAGAAGCAGCATGCAGTAAAGCCACCTCTACACCGTCAAGGCAGACCTGGCGCCAGGCGTGAGCCATTCGAAATAATATGGACGGGGAAATGGGTTGGCGAGTGTCCCTAGGCTTACCCCTTTCCCTGGCCCAACCCTCTATCATTTTGGCTAACTGGAACTGGCAATCAGGGAAAGCAAAACCCTGAGCCTTTGCAAAATAAGAAAGAGCAGACATCTTACCCTGGATCGTCCGCGGGGCAAGGCCCTTAAAGTGTAAGTGGACCGCAAACTGCATCAACTGGTCGGTAGAGGCCGGCCACAACTGGGGGCACCCTTCCCGAGAACAAAAACGAGCGTACTCGGCACAGGCTGCGGAGTATGCCCGGCGGGTGCTGGGGGCTAAAGCCAAACCCATGGCCCTATTGGCCTCTACCCGCCAAGCTGCCATACCTCGAGTGGGAGTCGATCGGGTTCCATCATGGCCTGGGGAGCTAGCGCTCTGAACCGTTCCATCTGTTGGCGGGACAGAGCGTCAGCCAGATCGTTCCGTACCCCCGGCACATGAACTGCTCGAAACAAGATATTAAACCGTAAACAACGCAAAGTGAAGGCTCGTACCAATGTCATAACCCGCTTAGATTTAGAAGTCAGATTATTGATAATGTGTACAACCGCTAGGTTGTCGCAATGAAATTTGACTGCCGAATCCGCCCACAACTCTGCCCACAAATAAAGTGCACCTACGATGGGAAAAAATTCCAAGAAAGTTAAGTCGCGGGTCAGGCCTGACTGATGCCATTCTTGGGGCCACAGGCCGGCACTCCAGCGCCCCCTGAAGAACAATCCAAAACCCAAGGACCCGGAGGCGTCTGTATGGACTTGAAAGTCAGCTGCGGCGGCAGTTTCCGTCCGCCAAAAACAGATGCCATTAAACCGGGAAAGGAATTCAATCCAGGTGTCTAGATCCTCCCTGATAGGGGACGAAAGGCGCCGTCTATGATATGGGCTGCGAAGTCCCACCGTCGCATCACAGAGACGGCGCAAAAAGGGGCGCCCCGGAGCTACTACCCGGCAAGCAAAGTTAAGATGACCTATCAGCTGCTGCAGCTCACGGAGTGTGGCCTTCTTTGCAGACCTGACAGCCGTTATTCGACGCAAAAGGTCGGACAACTTCTGCCGAGGAAGACGACATGTTTGGGCGACCGTATCCAGTTCTATGCCCAAATAAGTCAAGACGGTAGCCGGGCCCTCGGTCTTGTCATCGGCCAAGGGCAAACCCAGCTCCGCCGCCATCTCTTGGAATACTGACATAAGACGAGAACATTGGCCAGTACCCGCCGGACCTGCAAACAAGAAATCATCTAGATAGTGGACTACGTGGGAGGTCCGTGCACGTTGACGGGTCGCCCATTCTACAAACGTACTAAAACGTTCGAAGGCGGCACATGAAATAGAACACCCAAACGGCATAGACCGATCCATGTAAAAACCCCCTTCAAACGAAAACCCCAGGAGTTCGCAGTCATCAGGGTGCACGGGTAACAGCCGAAAGGCCGACTTGACATCACATTTGCCTATCTCAGACCCAACCCCACAGGACCGGACCATCCGGACAGCGTCATCAAAAGACGTGTAATGGACGGAAGCCAACTCATGTGGGATACCATCATTAACAGAGCCACCCGCTGGGTAAGACAAGTGATGGATTAAATGGTACTCACCCGGCGCCTTCTTAGGCACAACACCCAGTGGGGATACTCGGAAATTAGGAGTGGGCGGGCGATCAAAGGGACCGAGAACCCATCCCGCAAGAAGTTCGGCAGCAATCTTCTGTCTAACAACGTCCTCCATACCTCGTATAGATTTGAGGTTCTGTGACATAAATGGATGTCTCCGTCCTAACGCTGGGATTCTAAAGCCATGTAGGAACCCTTGCAACAGGTACTGTGCGTCACTGCTGGAGGGGTAGCTACGCAGCCACGCCCTCAGGGTTCCCACCTTTATGGGACTAGGTCCCTTTTGAGGGCATATTATTGCCCTGCTGCTGTCGTTTTCCCCCCTGGTCCCTGCCGGCGTCCCCCCCTTGCCTGCCCCTAGGGCAGGCGGTGACCGGGTGATTGGCCCCACAAGCAGAGCAGGCGTGCCTAAATTTGCACTGCCGGCGTCCACAGGCACCTCTGTTGTTAAATTCGAAGCAAACCAGCCTGGGTTGAACAAACTGGCCCGCATTGGCGCGGGGGTTACCTGCGGCGCCTGAGCGCAAAACCGGGTGTCCGCTGTCGAAACGGTCGTTGGACCGGTTGGCTCCGCTCACACGCAGCCAAAGGTAGCTATGCGGGCGGTCCCAGCGTAAAGTCGGCTCCTTAGCGACCCGACGTCGAAACCCCTTGTCATACATGAGCCAGGCCATGGAGGGAAGGTCCTGCCGCGCCCTAATTATAAGGTCGAGGTAATGCCACAATTTCGAACCCTTCAGTGGGTGGGCCTCAGAGTAAATGCCCGCAAAAATGATAAAAGCGTTCAGCCAATTGTTCCAGGAACGTTCCGGCTTACGTTTGCGTATTCGTTCCTTCTCTTTGTAGTCTAATTTTTCGAAGTCTTTTACGTCGATCTCCCTGTTAAGCAGGTCAAAGATATCAACATATTTACCAGCCACTATCCTTTCCACTACACCCTTGGAAAGATGGTCCCCTAAGGGGAGAGATTCATCAGCCTCAGGGTGATCCCTTATCGCCGGAGCAAGAGCTTCAGGCTCCTTTGCGGGTGCAGCTGTCGGTGTTCCAAGCGGAGTGGCAGCAGCGGGTACGGTCCGTTGCTGAGTTGTCGGAACCGACAGATCAAGCACCGGATCCGTCTGAGCGGATGTCTCTGCTCTAAAAGCGTTGCCTACTAGTGGTGTAGAGGAGAGTCCTGCAGCCCGGCCCCCCCCAGGGATGATGTGTGGCATAAAACTTCGCATACCAGCAGCCGGCATAACATCCGGCCAGGGCCAAGAGACCCGCCGTAACGTGTCAGTGTGTAAAGATACGGACTCACCCCCATCCGTGCGCTCGGAAGGCACTCCCTGCACGGCAACTGTAGAGCCGGTGGTACGGGATAGGTCGACGGCCTGTTGATGTGTGACCTCCAGTGGGCGCCGCTCCAGGGCGGGCAAGGCCGACTGTTGTTCAGTGTGCGTTTGGGTAGACTGCTCCTGGTGGCCCGTCAGGTCAACTTGACTCCGTGAGGCCACAGACGATGTAGTCTGGGCAGATGAACCTGCTAGGGAAGACTCAAGGGAAGCAGCGCGAGACTCCATTAAATCAGCCACTAACTTCAAGGCAGATGCTTTCTGACCCTGCCCATCCCCTGCTCCATCATCCCCCCCATAAGCCTGTGCCATCCCTTGCTGGCGTGCCCTCTCGCGTTCCAAACGAGAGAGCTTCTTCCAGGCCGCCGCTAGGCGCGGCCACTCATCATCAGAAGATGATGGGGAATCAAGAACAGGTTTCGGAGAAGGCCGCTTCTTGGCCGGAGCCTTGCCCTTACCCTTTCCCGGGACCTTCTTGGGCATGACGGCACCCAGAAAAGAACTAAACAGATCAAAAGGTAGTCCAAGCAATGGGTAATGCCCGCCTGGTATTCCCTAGCTATTTGCCCCACCTAGGGGGTGGATGGATGGCGATGAAGCTGCCCCCCCCGCTATGCTCAGGTTGGCTAATCAAAATGGCCGCTGATGGGCCCGGCGTGGGGACTATGGGCGCCTCAGTACCAGGCCAGAGCCTGCAAACTCGCCAATACAGCCCACCCCGGCGCGCTCTCACCCAAGGGGGTGACCAACTGAGCAACTAAGCCCCCAATGGCCAGTCCCCGTCTCGGATGGAGGCGGATGATTGTAAATTAAAATGGCCACCGCACGTGGCTCAACAGGCCTGCCAGCAGTAGATCCAGTCAGAGAACGCAGCCTGCTTCAACGAAGCGCCAGCAGGCCGTCCGCGCCCAACCCAGCCCAGGGCGCTGATGCACAGCTCGGGGGATCTTCCCAGCTATATGTGTGCACCGAGGTGTGGGGAAGCAGGCGAAAATTCACCCCAAAACCGGGCCCGATTAAGGAGCCGCCGCCCGAGGGAGGAACCAAGGCGCCAGCGCGCAGGCGTCTGCGCCGGAACGGGCCCACAGCCAGCGGATCCCCGACTGCCCAAATGACCGCCGAAGGCAGACGCCAGGCACCAGGGAATAGGCCCCGCCGGACGGCTCCAGTACGGGCAGGGGCCAGTCCCGACCTCCCCTCCCTCCCGACCGAACCGCCGACCGGGTAAGGAGCAAGGCACCGGCGCCCAGACCTCCGCGCCGCAACGGGCGCCACAGCCAGCCGCTCCCTAGCTGACACAGAGCCCCAGCAAGCAGACGCCCGGCACCGGTAAAAAGCCCCACCGGAGAAAGCAGGTAAGGCAGGGGGCCAGTCCCGACCCCCCCCGCCCGACAACCGGCAGTCAGCTCTGCACCCCCACCCCCTGTTGTCCCACCCCCACCAGCTCCGCAAGCTCACAAGAGCCCGGCAGAGCTCCCTACCCCCTCCCTACCCCCCTAGAAAAGCCAACAATTCAAAGGCGACTTAGCCTTCCACCAGCCGTCAGCTCCTCGAATCTCCGGAGGAAAAAAGCAGCCGGTGGGAGGGGGAGCGCGGCCATGCCTTATATGGCAGCGCTATTGGCGTACTCCACGCCGGCTACGTAGCCCCTCCCACCGCCTGCCAGCTGACGGCCGGCAAAATCCTCCCCTGCGCCTCACTCGGAGACGCGGGGAGGCATTATCTCTCTCTCGCACAGGGTTAAAATCCAACGAGGAAGCACGCTGCGATGTCATCTTTCCTGCTTCATGCTACTGGCCAATCAGAGAGGGAGGCGGGATGATGCCTGTCCCTGCAAATCCTGATTGGCCAGCATCACAGATCTGCCACAGATGCCATCGCAGCATGCTTCCTTGTTGGATTTTAACCCTGCAATTGGGTCTGCATGTATCAGCTGGTTCCGAGGACCACCTGGGCTTGCATGATTAGTTTCGCAACCTACTGGTTCTGAAATGAAATGTCCATCCTTACTTCCAACAAGAACTACCTGTATTACATGTTCTTCCCTGGCAGGGCACCTGAGGACCCTGACCTCCCCGAGAGAGGTCCAGGAAAAAAACAGAGACTAAAACTTGGGTGTTCTCAGCAGTCACTTCACATCTTTAGACCAGCTTTTTACCAGAAATCTGGCCAGCACCCTCATTGGGAGCTTCTCAACAATCTTTAAAAATGGACTTTATTTAAGCAGGCTTTTTCAGACCCTGTGAAATCCTAATGCAGCTTGGTTCTCAGCAAATTCCCCCCAACTCTGCCCTAAGTTTTCTTTTTAAGTGGCAAGTGTTGTTAACTGTTCTTTGCATTTGATTTGATTTGATTTTGATTTGAATTGAATCCAGTCAATTATTTCCTGTCTTTATTGTTCATCTATTTCATTGTCAACCTCTCCCAGATTGAAAGTAAGTAAGTAAATAAGAATAAATAAGTAAGTAAATAAATAAACAACTCTCCAAGGAGTGCTTAAGGTTACTCCTGCTTATTCTAAAATAGGATTAAGAAGGATCACTCCTCGGAGAGAGACCCCTAGTTAATTCTAGGGACCTCATCATAGGGATGAACGTGAATAACAAAATATCCTGCCTCAAGCTAGTGTCTCTTTTGACATTTAGCAATTCTGGACCAGCTAGATAAGTAGCCTAAATCAGAATAAGCCAGTATATATTCTCCGTTCTTCAGAGATTAATTTCATTTTACCCTCTATCGGTGCAATATTACAGTACTTACTACAATATCTCCCATACTTTCCTTGTCTGGGGTCGCCATGCCGAGGAAGAAAATACATTGCTAAGTTATTGTATTATTTAAATGATATTAAAATAACAGCTGATCACAGCAAAGGGGAGAGTTCAAACAACAGTTAGAGTTCCTGAACGCCTTAAGTATTTTTTCCTGATTTGTCTGATGAATACTTAGCGAGAGAGATCAAAAATATATTATGTTATACTAAAATATTCAACTCCCATTCCCTCAATGCTCAATTCTGAAGGCATTCAGCACAGTGGGAATGTGACAGCATCAGTGGTAGCAGAACTGAGCCACAGCTAGTGGTCATTCACTCAGGCCCTAAATGACTCACAACTACCCCCACCCAGGATGGATTTATACTCCATTTAACTGCGAGTTGCCTCATCTGAGTAATTAGAATCCGACTGGTTGAGCAGTCTTGTAGTGTAGCTGCAGTGCCCTTAAGAAATTTCCGACAGGCTATTAGAGAATGATTCATGACCCATGATTTTTACTCAACCAAGTGATTAGAATTTAATAACTTAGCACACTTAGTTTTTAACTGGACACAACCAAGCTAAGCAACAAACAAATAATTTGCTTCCCTAAGCCCAGAGCTCACTAGCAGCGTGGTACTTTCAGTTCCTTCATCAGCTAGTGTAGAGGATGGGGAAAATCCGCATTGTTTCAACATTGTCCTCCTGGGAAGAAGCTGTCTTGGGCTGTTCAAGAGAGTAGATGCTGCACATTTCTCTTCATGTTTCACAAACAGTGAAATTCAGGCGGAACATGAAATGTGCAGAATAGAGTTGGGCACGAATTAAAAAAATGGCATTTCGGTTTTTCATTTGTCGTTGAGAGGTCTGTTTCGGTTCGTTTCCGTTTGTCGCGAATTTTTGGAAAAATTTCTTTACCGTTTTTTGTTTTTTCGTTTGTCATTTCTACCCGCTTTTTCCACAATTTTTAAAGCATCTCTGTCCGCAGGCATCCCCCAATGCCGCAGACCAGAGGGAAAACACTAAAAAAAATGGATGCTGGCAGAGACACAGTATAGACTAGGTACACAGGGAGGCTGCAAAGGCAGTGGTGGGCGTTGCCCAGGGTGCAAGGCAGCTGCAGAGTGACTGCACTGCGGGGCAAGGGAGGGTACTCACCGAGAGGTACGCAGCACGCACGCACACAGGGAGGCAGCAGGACTGAAGCTAGAGTCGGAGAGACAGCAATCCCACCCTAACTCCCACCAGAGACTGCAAGGAGGACGGGGGCTGCCAGAGCTTTTTATGCCCTCTGTGGCTGCCAGACCTGCTTGCCCAGTCTGCAACTTGGGAATGCTATTGGTTGAACATGATCCCATCACATGGCTTGCCTCCATTTTGTGGCTGGTGGCGACATCCATTTTAAAGGGAAAAGAAAAATACATTGCGATGGGAGAAGACAAAAACAAACGTTTTAAGGACCCCAACCCCCCTGGTAGGTATTATCAGACAATATAAATAATTATCGCTGCATTTTTACGGATGTCCATGGCATTTTTTAACATTTAAAACAGATCATTTCATTGCACGTTGCCATTAACGGAAACAAAACGTAACAACCACAATTTTCATGGTTCTGTTCGTTTCGTTGCATTTTCAGCACAATTTTCATTTGTCGTTTCGTTACGTAACGGAAACGACAAACGGTAACGGAAACGAAAAAATGTTCATTCCGTGCCCATCTCTAGTGCAGAACATTCCCAGGCCCCCACTGTTCTTCATTAAGATATTGGTGTGTTTTTGCTTAAACTTCAAATACTTTGCTTCCCCTGTTGACACCATGGGTGAAGCTAATCAGGACCCTGGTTTGGAAAGAGAAGGATCTAAAAGCCACAAGAAGCCGTGGTTTATGGTGACATGGACAACCCCAACTAGTGGTGTTGCTGGCAAGGTGCGTTGAAAAGAATGTGTCCAACTGGAACAGCCAGGTCATAGAGTCATAGAATTATAGAATAGTGGAGTTGGAAGGAGGCTACACGGCCATCATGTCCAACAGCCCTCTCCATGCAGCAACACAAATCAAATGATGCCAGTGGTTGTCCAAATTTCTCTTGAGTACCTCTAGTGATGGAACATTCACTACCTTTTGAGATCATTGGTTCCATTGCCATACTGCTCCAACAGTTACTATACATATTTTTTTCCTGGTAGTCAGCCAAAAGCTGGGTTCTCTTAACTTGGGCCTATTGTTGCACATCCAGCCCTCTGTGATTAAAGGGTTGGCGAAGCAGAAACAACCCAAAAGAATTCTGAACTCAAGAGATGGAGCTAAAGTTCAACCACACTGACCAGGTATATGGGATGGTGAGAGCTCAGGAGTTTGAGAAAAAGAAGGTCCTTTGAAGGCCATTTTTATAGAGATTCAAGTTAATGTTATGTAGCATCTTCTGCTCCACTATGTGCTGATGACCATGAAGGCCTTTGATGTCCACTTAATAATTGTGGGCTTTGATACCCAAACAAGTCACTGAGATAAGCAGAATTTCCCCCTAATATTCTCCTGATTTATTTGTGAATGCCAGAGAGGCCCAACACACAATGTCCTGAAATTTTAGATACCAAGTCATTGTGGAGGATGCAGATTGGATACCAGGGTTTCAGTCTTAATTTATTATTATTATTATTATTATTATTATTATTATTATTATTATTATTATT